>JADLZK010008073.1:0-230639 GCA_015847255.1 Hyparrhenia diplandra | reverse complement strand
AGATGACTTGTAGCTCTCCACGCCCCTCGGGCAAAAAGCACACACCACGGTATGATCACGACCTTGGATGCAAGGTGGATGAGCTAGAGCTTGCTCTAGACTCACGGCGGATCAGCCCGGAAGCGAGCGAAACAAACACGCAAAGGCGGGAAGAAAAAGCCTCTGCGAGTGGCGGACTCAGCGACCCGGACTCAGCGGCGGTCGGTCGGCGTCCGATTGAGCGTCCGGTCCGCCTGGCGAACCTCGCGGAGCGCCTGGCGGACCGACGGGTCGGCTCGTCGTCGTCGTCCGACCGGGCGTCGGTCACCCGGCGTAGCGGACAGCACGGGCGTCCGTCAATCTGGGCGTCGCGTCGATTCGTGCGTCCGGTCACCCCCACCAGCGAACGGCACCCCGCGGCGGCGGCTCACCCCAAAATCGATCCAAACTCACTCAAAATCGAAACCTCGGGTCACAAAAATTGAGCCATAGCATCTAGGCATGTGGGTGACCATTTCCCCCTTGGAAAATTCGAGATTGGCGGAGTGAATCGAGAGAAAATCGCGGATCACCACGAAGAACACACCCAAAGAGTCACCTTGATCCAAAACTCGCCCGATCTACGTGCTCGTGAGGAATTAGCTCAAACCCTTAGGTTGGAAATGATCCTCTCACGTCCTAGCACGAATCAACGCAAGAAAAACGAGATCAAGCGGTGCCAAATCGAAGAAATCGCTAAGAGAATAGAGGGGAGAGGATGAACTCGGGAAGAGCAAGTGATGAACAAAAATCACAGCACAAGATCAACAAAGAACACCGATCGACCAACCCAAACGTCACCATGTGACGGGCTACTCGAGCTAGCCCTTGCTCGGCAAATTCGATACAAATCGGTGGACCTCTCACACCACTGCCCGAAGAACCTAGACTAGAAATGTAAAATGAGAGGCAAAAGGAGAATGAAGGGGGTATGCCTGCGCTAAATAGCCCCTATTCCCTCTGCCTAAACTACCCCTAGGATACATGAGTCGATTTTGTAACCCTAAGGCTATTTCCGTCGACTCTGGGTAATCTTCAATCCGGCGGCCACCGCGCCTTCCTCACGGTAGCCTTGCCTCCCACGCAATCTCCCCGATGCCGCCACGTGCCGTCCTTCCGTCAGCCGAACGCCGGGTTTTGAGGCGCAAACCCGCTGAAACCAGCGCTGTGGTTTTGAGGCACAAACCACAAACCCGCCCGTGGTTTGAGGCCCAAACCACGAAACCAGCGCCGATGGTTTTGAGGGCAAACCACCAAACCTCCTCGACACGTGTCACCGCCCGTCTTGACCGCCCGAGTCGCCAAGTCATCGAGCTCCCCTGCTCTGCTGCCGCTCGCCCGTCTTGACCCGATCGACACGGTCTGCCCGCCCGTCCTCTTGCATCCGTCGATGTCCCGGATGTCGACCACCATGGCTAGCCGCCCGGCACCCGGTCCCTCGGTCCAAGCCTCACGTCCGTCCTTCACCTCCACGGTCCGTCGGCCCGGCCGCGTCCTCCTTGGCACCTTCACCTCTCCGTCAGCTACCATCTCCAGGCTCCACACACGCACAACACGAACCAAGAGATACGTCTTGACACACTCCACGTGTGCCGGTGAACCATAGCGAGGCGAAAAAAAGATAAAAAGAAAATAGAAAGAATGTTGAGTGTTGACAATCACTACATCAAAACTAAACACATTTGAGATAAATCAACCATGTGTTCGCAATCTCCCCTTGATGAGTGCATTGTCAACATTCAACACAAAAACGAATAAAGATAGAAGAAAGCACATCGAGGCAAGCTAAGACAACCTAAGCGGATAGCAAACATGGAGCAAAAAACTTGGTTCCCAAAGACATGGGCAAAAGGCTCGACACAACCAAGCTAAAATGGGCGGCTAGTCCTCAAGAAGAGGTAAAAAACGGGCTCAACACCACTAGCACGCTCCAAACCAATCTCTACCAATTTCTTTCACGGACAAGCTAGACCCTCAAGACCGAGGCAAAGGCTCAACACATCTAGCTCAAAGTGGTAAAGAGATACTCCCCCTGGAGTTACTCCCCCTTGACTAGTGCAGTCACTGAAGATACCAATTCAAGATACCAATTCACAATTCACTGTCTTTGTATCTTTCTCCCCCTTGTTGGCACATGCACTAATCAAGCGATGAAAATGCATGCAAAGTGCAATGAGTGAGCTCCAAGTTTATAGTCATCCAAAAGAGAAGATGCTCTAGGTAGTGTCATGGCAACAAAATCAAGTGCTTAACACGGTGCTCAAACTGATCAAAAGATATGAGATATGACTTGAAAGCATTTTGATTCGGTTTTTAAGCATTTCGAAAAAGGTGTCCACCACAAAGAATAGCACATAGCATAAGTAAGCTGGAAATCTACCAAGTGCTACACATGTATATCAAGAGGACTACCCCAAGCAAAGTTTATCCATCATGCCAAAGAAAGAACCAACACTTGCCAACAACATTTTAAGATTATCAGAGATTTAGCGGATACAAGCATTGGTCCAAAGACATGAGTGCGAGTGGTTATCCACAACCGTCGCCTTACTAATCAACCATGTCAAGCCTATGCATGTGAGCAATCGGAAGCTTAAGACAATGGTGCAGGTCAAACACTACCAAGCTCGGGTTCAACTCAAGTGCAATGAGAAGCGGTCCCAAGACTTGGATGTGGGGCGGTATGGACCCATCTCGATCTTTTCCATACACTTAACTTAGATTTCAGATTTTAGCATATGAAAGCATGTGGTCATCTAAGCAAGTGTATAACTTCGATGAATGAGACATAGTCACCTTAGCATACATGATAAGCACAAAGGATCTCAACAACTTAAACATGCTAGGAACTATCTCAATGGTGAACATTTTGCAAGATTCATCGTTGTTAAGCAAGTTCACATGAAAAAACGGCTTTGCTCATAACATATACCAATTGAATGTAAGGAGCACAAGCTATAAGCACCAACAAGTAATTGTTACACTAAAAGCGAGCATAGTCTCATTGTGATCAATATAACCAAGAAGCTCAAGATGCAAAAGTGTACATGATGAATGCAAAAAGAGATACAAGATGATGCACAAAGTAAAGCAACCTAGCACTACAAGCGTACATCAACTCTGAGCTACCCCTCAAAGGGATAGCACACGCCCAACTCTCCTCGAAAATTGGGCAAAACGGACTTGATCTAATGGCTTGGTGAAAATGTCCAGCAATCTGTTGTTCCATGTACACATCTTGAACATCTATATCCCTTTTCTCCTGGTGATCTCTCGAAAAGTGGTACCTCACCTCTATGTGTTTGGTGCAGGAATGCGGGATGGGTTCTTGGCTACACTCCACGGCTCCCATGCTATCACACAACAAGGGTACGTGAAAAAAGCTCAAACCAAAGTCTCTCAAAGTGGCAACCATCCACAACAAATTGGGAACAACAAGCGGCGGCAGCAACATACTCTGCTTCAACGGTCGGTGAAAGACACCGGGGCCGCTTACGAGGCGACCAAGACACAAGAGAAGTACCAAGAAACCGACAAGTACCAGAAGTGGACTTTCTATGCATACGATCACCAGATAATCGAAATCGAGAATAGCCAACCAGGGAGAGAGTGGAAGAAGCCGAGTACCATAGGCCAAAGTCGGGGTAACCGCAAATACTGAAAATCCTCTTCACCGCCGATAGTGAGAGGTGCGGCGAAGAAGATCGAACCGTCTTGTGCAGAGGCACAAACAAAGCTGGATGTCGGGCGCGTCGCCGTCGAATGCGGCGGCGAGCGATCATGCTTATGTACTCCCTTTGGTCCACGGCTTCTCCATCCTTGTCTTCGTCCCGGGGCCGTCGTCCGTCGACATGGGCGTCGAAAGAGGCTTGGCCTCACCCATGCGAAACTTCTGCGGATCATGTCCTTCGTGTACTTGCCCTGGTGTGCGAAGATCCCATCCTTGGTTTGCTTGATTTGAAGTCCAAGGAAGTAGGTCAACTCGCCCATCATGCTCATCTCGAACTCCCCCGCTCATAATCTACGCAAAAACTCGATACCATAGCATGTGAAGAGCCACCAAAGATGATATCATCCACATATATCCGGACTAGGAGTATGTCATTGCCCTTCCTAAGCGAAAACAAGGTCTTGTCTACAGCCCCCATCACAAAACCCTTAGCTAATAGGAAAGCTTTTCGGTCTCTCATACCATGCTCTCGGGGGGCTTGTTTGAGGCCGTACAAAAGCCTTGTGCAACTTGTACACAAAATCACGGGTATTTAGGATGCTCAAACCCCCTGGGTTGCCTCACATACACCTCCTCCTCTATGAACCCATTTAGGAACGCACTCTTGACATCCATCGGGAAGAGCTTAAAGCCCTTCGAGGCTGCAAAGGCAAGCAAAATCCTAATGGCTTCTATGCGGGACTCTGAGGAGCGAAGGTTTCCTCATAGTCTATACCCTCTTTCGACAAAACCCCAGGCAACTAGTCCGGCTTTGTTTCTCACAACCACCCCATCCTCACTCTGTTTGTTCTTAAACACCCACTTGGTTCCTATGGGATGACACTTTCAATTGGAGGTGGCACTAAAACCCAAACTTGGTTTCTCTCAAAGTTACGCAACTCTTCATGCATGGCATTGACCCAATCCGAATCGAGATAAAGGCTGTGTCAACATCTTTGGGCTCAAGAGTGGAAACGAAAGCGAGAATGAGCAAAATGACACATGGCATAGGATTTGGAACGAGTTACCCTTTGATCAAGCCCTCCAATCATGGTCTCCTGGGGTGACGACGCTGAATGTCTTTGGGGGCGTGCGTGGCGTAGATGTCGCCTCCCCTCGGCCCCAGGTGGGAACCTCCTCAGGTGCAGCCGTCTCCCCCGAGGGAGCTGCTCCACCGGTCCCCGTGAAGTAGTGGTAGTAGGGTGCGGTCCGTGGCAGTCGTCGTCGTCACAGGGGTCACTTGGGGCAAGAGGTGGAGTTGCTTCGGGATCACCCCCAGCCAACGTCTTCCTGCTCCTCCTCCACAAAGATGCTCTGCTCCATCTCCCTCCTTTCCCCGCACACTCAAACACGGAAAGAAGAACAAGGCGCAGTCTCATCGAAGGTAACCTCACATGTCTCTACAACGCGGTTAGTCTCAAGGTTAAGAACCCCAGGCATGTGAGTGCAAAGCATATCCAAGAAAAATGCCATCAGCTGATCGAGACTCAAACTTGTCAAGATTACCTTGCTTGAGAATGAAGCACCTGCATCCAAACACACGGAAGTGACTCACCTTGGGCAGTCTTCCAAACCGCAACTCATATGATGTCTTCTTGGTGAAAGCACGGAGGAAAATGCGGTTGGAGACATGGCATGCCGTGTTGATTGCCTCGGCCCAATACTTCCTCGGCGTCTTGTGTTCATCAAGCATGGTCCTCGCCATCTCCACAAGCGTCCGATTCTTCCGCTCAACAATCCCGTTCTCATACCCATCCGCCATGAGCCGAGAGACCCAGAGTAGGTTAAAGTGCAGGTTGGAGACGAGCGCCACATCCTTGAGCACAAAGTGGTCATTGATCCCGATGGATCCTCGAGATAGAATCTTCCCTCTCGCATTTCGGTTGTCCCCGAAAGTGATGTACTCTTTTTGTCTTCATGGGGGTGAGGCCGGAGAACCACTTGGAGTTTCCTCATGTGTCGAACACAGTAGAATCAATGAGCCACATGTCCTCCGACCTTCCGGCTGTATCAACGATAAAACATGGGATGAGCATATGGCACAACACCGGGGTTAGTAAACTTGGAAGAGTACCGGTGTTGACCATCTTGCCCCAAATATGCATTAGGCAAAACAAACATCCCACGCCCCATCTTCTCAAACGCTACCACGCACAACAAAGCGTGGTGCTCTCCTCTTCTCAACCTCAAAGCTCCCAAAGCGAGGATCTACATTCACTCGCGAACACGACCACCAAACGATCTCACAAACCGTGGCCCAAACCTCTCGAGACCTCCTACCTTCGGGCCTAGCAAAGCGCCTCCGAACCGACCGCACACCCTTCTCATACATGCCAAGTGGTGGGTGATACATGTCACGGTTCTCAAACTCCACTCGGCGCCTAGCATCCCTCTTCCTCCTAAAGCAAAACTCAACCAAGTGACCATCTCTCTCGCAATACTCACGGTGATACCTCACCTCTCTCTTGGGTGGTGGTTGGTTCACTCTCTTGGGTGGATGGTTCACTCTTGTTGTGGTTTTGGCCTTAGGAAGGGTTTCCTCGGGGATCCTAGGCAAAGTGTCAAGTGGGTTCTTGAGGTAGTTCGGTTTGGGAAGCCACACTTGTTTGGGAGGTGGAGTCTTAGTTGGCTCTTGGAGAATGCCATCTTGCACAATGGGCTTGGTAGGCTCGGGTGGAGTGATCTTGGTCAATTTGGGAGTGTTGGTTGGTTTCTCACTTTCGAGCTCAAACCACTACCTTGACCAACCTTGCCATAAATGACTTCTCCCTTCCCACCTATAGCAAAGCCTAAACCCGATGTGTCGGTCCCCCTCTTGAACTGACTCATCATCATGCCAAGCTGCGACTCTCCACAAGACACCCAACTCAAGGCAGGCCGAAGATACTTGATCTCCTCTTCGACTCTCCCCTTGTCATGCCTACAAGACATGAGCTCCAACTCCAAAGCTTCACACTTTAGCACATCCCGGCACGGTGCTATCCGAGTTGGCCTTCTCAAGCCTGACAAGCTTGGCAGCCTTCTCTCTCGCCAACTCAGATCGTAAGTCGGGGACAAGACTTGCACGCACTCAACAAAGATCGGCCTAGACTTCAGATCAACGTGCTCATCTAGCAAGGCGGCATACTTGGTACGCAAAGACATGATGCTAGACATATGCACGGCACAAAGCATCACACTCCGTCTCATCGAGAGACATCGGCGAGCTTCCTAAAAGCGGCTCTATCTCCGTCACGGACCATCTCCCACTTCTCCTTGTACTCCTTTCTCCCCTAGCGGCACGCTTAAGCAACTTCTCTTGACACACTAGCGCATCGCCCAAAGATTCAACTTCATCGGAGAGAGATTCGATTGTGGGAGGTACCTCGGAAGGAGAAGAGTCGTTGTCGTGTGACTTGGCGTCGTCGGGTCACCGCTCCATCGAGGGCCATGGTGCGAAGCCCCCCCGGCTTGGAGTCGGTGAAGAAGCAAAGTCCATTCAGCTTGTCCTCAACCTTTGGCGCTCGGACTCCTCATCGCTTGAGGAAGATTGTCCGTCCGAAGAGTCGTTGTCGAGGTCGCCGAGGGAAGCAAGGAAGGCGTGCTTGTGCTCCTTGGCACGCTTTTGAGGTACTTCTTCTTGATCGCCTCCTTGTCGAAGCCCTTCTTGGACTTGTGCTTGCCGGAGGTGTACTCGCTTGTCCTTGTGCTTGTCGGAGTCGTGCCCAGGAGTAGTACTTCTCGCCGGAGAGTACTTGTCCTTCTTCTTCTCGGGGCATGCGGCGACGAAGTGGTCCGGATCTCCGCACTTTCGAAGCATCCGCCCTTGGATGGGCCGCCCGCGCCGACGGTTCAAGCGGTTGTTGTGAAACCGCGAGAATCGGCCGATGACTAGTGCAAGCTCATCATCCCCAAGACTCTCCATCTGCTCCTCTCCTCCACGAGACACCAAGGAAGACAAGGCGAAAAGAAATGCGTGATGGGTTAGCGTAAGAACTGGAACCACCTTTACCTCGAGGCGAGAGCACGTTCGGCGCGGAGGGGTTCTTGAGCTTGGCCTGGATCTCGTGCCTCGATCTCCGAAGACTTGAGCTTCTTTGTAAAGCTCGTCGGGTGTGAGGGTGTCGTGGTTGGCGAGACTCCATGATCGCGATTAACCTTCACATCCCACACCTTCCGATCCAAGGCGTCATGAAGCCGCATCGCCTTCTCGTGCTCGTCAAGCCTCTCGGATGGTTTGTTCGCCCGCTTGTTGCGATCGTCGAAACCTAGCAAAGAGAGAATCGATGGACTCGCCATCAAGTTGGATTAGGTTGTTGTACTCTCTCTTGTAGGTCTCGTATAGGCGGGCCTTGACTTGTGGGGTTCCCTCGTGGTAACTCTCAAGTGTCTTCCACACCTCACGAGCGGTCTCACAAGTGGCAACTCTCTCAAACTCGGTATCCTTGAGGCTAGAGAACAAGACGCTCCTCGCTCGGTTGTTGGCATTGTGTTGGGCTATCTGATCCTCACCCACTCGAGCGGCTAGCACTTGGTAGTTCTCATCCTCAACAATCTCCCACACTCTCCAATCTATCCCCATGAGATGCGCTTGCATCTTAATCTTCCAATAGGGATAGTTGGTGCCATCGAACTCAGGAGGCTTGCCACCAAAGTGACCAAACCTCTCCATGTCGCCTTCTCAGGGATCAAGAACCGGTTAAGGTGGATTTGATCCTTAACCTGCTCCGATACCAATTGAAGGACCGAAAACAAATACGACGAGGGGGGTGAATGGGAGCCTCAATTAAATTCTTTCGAATTAGATGACTTGTAGCTCTCACGACCCCTCGGGCAAAAAGCACACACCACACGGTATGATCACGACCTTGGATGCAAGGTGGATGAGCTAGAGAGTTTGCTCTAGACTCACGGCGGATCAACCCGAAACCGAATCGAAACAAACACGCAAGAGACGGAAGAAAAACAGCCTGCGCGAGTGACCCGGACTCACCGGCCGGACTCAGCGAAGTCGGTCCAGCGTCCGTCGAGGCGTCGGCCAGATCGCCTGGCGAGACCTCTACGCCAGCGCGATCGACGGACCGGCCGGGTCAGCCGGTCGTCGCGGCCCCCGCCGGAGCGCCCGGTCACCCGGACGCTAGCGGACAGCACCGGAAAGCGTCCGGTCAATCCGGACGTCGTCGGTCGTGCGTCGGTCACCCGACCAGCGAACAGCACCCGCCCGCGGCGACTCACCCCAAAAATCGATCCAAACTCACTCAAATCGAAACCTCGGGTCACAAGAATTGAGCCATAGCATCTAGGCATGTGGGTGACCATTTCCCCCATGGAAAATCGAGAGATTGACGGAGTGAATCGAGAGAAATCATGGATCACACGAAGAACACACCCAAAGAGTCACCTTGATCCAAAACTTCGCCCGATCTACGTGCTCGTGAGGAATTAGCTCAAACCCTTCGGTGGAAATGATCCTCTCACGCCCTAGCACGAATCAACGCAAGAAAAAACGAGATCAAACGGTGCCAAATCGAAGAAATCGCGAAGAGAATAGAGGGGGGAGAGGATGAACTCGGGAAGAGCAAGTGATGAACAAAAATCACAGCACAAGATCAACAAAGAACACCGATCGAATCAACCCAAACGTCACCATGTGACAGGCTACTCGAGCTAGCCCTTGCTCGAAGAAATTCGATACAAATCGGTGGACCTCTCACACCACCTGCCCGAGAACCCTAGACTAGAAATCGTAAAATGAGAGGCAAGGGAGAATGAAGGGGTATGCCTCGCTAAATAGCCCCTATTCCCTCGCCTAAACTACCCCCTAGGATACATGAGTCGATTTTTGTAACCCTAAGGCTATTTCCGTCGACTACGGGTAATCTTCAATCCGGCGGCCACCGCGCCTTCCTCACCCCGGTAGCCTTGCCTCCACGCAATCTCCCGATGCCGCCCGTGCCGTCCTTCCGTCCGCCCGGAACACCGGGTTTGAGGCGCAAACCCAGCGAAAACCAGCGCTTTGTGGTTTTGAGGCACAAACCACCAAACCCGCCCGTGGTTTTGAGGCCCAAACCACGAAAACCAGCGCCGATGGTTTTGAGGGCAAACCACCAAACCTCCTCGACACGTGTCACCGCCCGTCTTGACCGCCAATTCGCCAAGTCATCCGAGCTCCCCGCTCTTTTTGCACGCTTCGCCGTCTTGACCCGATCGACACGGTCCTGCCCCGTCCTCTTGCATCCGTCGATGTCCCGGATGTGTCACCACCATGGCTAGCCGCCCGCACCCGGTCCCTCGGTCCAAGCCTCACGTCCGTCCTTCACCTCCGCGGTCCGTCCGGCCCGCGCCGTCCTCCTTGGCACCTTCACCTCTCCGTCGGCTACCATCTCCGAGCTCCACACCCTGCACAACACGAACCAAGAGATACGTCTTCGACACACTCCACGTGTGCCGGTGAACCATAGCCCGGCGAAAAAAGATAAAAGAAAATAGAAAAGAATGTTGAGTGTTGACAATCACTACATCAAAACTAAACACATTTGAGATAAATCAACCATGTGTTCGCACTAGCAAATGCTAACAGAGTAGTGCTCCATATATATATACTAGGCAATGTCCATGTGTTTCTTGTTTTAATTTCGAAATGAGAACCATGTCACGTGTGTGTTGTCCATTTGAGGCTATGTGTATATAAAAACAGTTGAATTGGAAAAAGGCCGGAGATCTAGCTACAGCTAGGCCAAACAGCTTCCCACGCAAACTCTCCTATGTTACAAACACTTGGTGCAATTTATTCTCAATGTAATAGCTCTCCCTCCTCCCTCCGATTTGTAATTTGCGGCCAATGGCCTTTGTACCAGGAACTTAGCGGTGCCTTGACGCCGCTAGTCCGGAATCAATGGAAAATATTCAGGTGGGTCTCTCAACCCCTCCGGTGATTGCCTAGAAAAACAGCTAGGCCAAACGCGCGTGTTGACTTGACAGTTGACACAACAAGACTTACACATGCATGCATGCAGTGAGTTATGTTATGAGCCGTTCGAGTTGGACTTTTGAAGATGTGATGCTAGGTAGCTGCATGCAGAGAAGAGATGGAGAGGGAAGGACAGAGGACGGCCGGCAGCGGGGCGCGGCGAGGCGACCAGGTGCCGAATCTCGTTAATTTGCAACCACACACTTATATTACACGGTGTGGAGCAGTCCACTGCACACTGTTCTTTCAATTCATAATATACTGCTCCAATATAGTCCAACCCTTTTCCTTTTGGGGGAAGCGGCGAGTGGTAGGCGATGCCAGCATCTATCTATCTAGTAGGAGCAGTAGTGCTGATCTACTAGTATAGTCATCATATAAATATTAGAGGCTGCTTGGTTTAAAGTGTAGGAACGTTTTAGTTGCATGAACTTTAAGAGAGTCTTTTAGGAATTAATAGAGGAAAAAGTCCTGTAATATTAGGTTGACTTTTTTTTAGTCTCAGGATTACAAAGTCTCTTAACCAAACGGCCCTAAATCAATCACAATCATGAGCTGTTTTCTCTGTTCACAGATGTTATAGATTACTTGTAAGATTTGCCACCTCCTGGAGGTGACCTCCATGAGTAGTAAAGTAGAGATGGAGGTGGCGAAAGTACATCTCTGCACTTGACAACTGAACTATTGGAGTGAAATAAAAGAGTTTGTGCGAGTGAAGCAGGGACTAGTACTACTAGCTATAGAAGAGTACGCAAGCGACAATTAATTCAAATGAAATGTGAGGAACGGCAAAGGGAACGGCAAAGTTTGTCCGATCCTCCAGGTACTCATTGCTGGAAAGAATGATCTCACTCACCATCTCGCATGTAGTGCATCTGTAGATGTAGCGTTTGACCTTCTCACTTTGTCCTTTAATCATAGGCCAGCCAGCCAGCCTTTATGTTGGCTACTCCTAGTACGTGCATGCTTTTTAGTCAGTGCGGAATATTCGTGGCACATTCTCTGCGCACCAGCCACCACCGTCGTACCACACCGGTACGTAGTGTACTCCCTAAGTCCTAAATTACAAATTAAACGTAGTTTTAGGTGTTTGTGTCTTACAAGTTTGACTCGATTGAGTAAAAAAATACGTACAAGATTTAAATCTCTAAATAAATTTGTTAAAAAACTAGATCAAAATATCTTTCTAATGATACTAATTATGTAATGTAAATATTAATCCTATTTTTAATATATAATTACTGATAGTTTTTTTTCAAAAGCGATAACTACATTTATTCTCGGACGAAGGGAGCAGTGATCTCGAAAGAGGTTTTACCAATCGGACTCGGACGGTCCTTGTTCGCTCTGCTCGGGGAACATATGAGTGCGAAGGAGCGTTAATTTTCCATACTCTGGTGGACACGTAAGCATGCAACACGGCAGCTTGTCGATCGTTCCTCTCACTTTCCTCGGCTTCCAACACGTAGGTGCGTGCGGCCGTCCGGTGCAGTGCGGGGCGAAACGAAGGTGAGGTGAGCGGCGGAACGAAGGACCCGTCTCACGCCATACGTTCGCCTGGCGGAATGTGGCGATGGCAGAGGACGCGCAAGCGGCTGGCAGCACGTGGTTCGGGGCGGCGAAAAACAAAACCTGCGGCCAGCAATAGCCGACAAGCAACGAACGGAAGCGCGCCGGCCGACCGCCTAGTCGTACGTTGCCTGCCCGTGAACGGCCGGGCATATATGCAAGCAATCTCGATCGGCGGGTTTGCGGTCGCTTGTGCTATATCTAGAACGCGCGTCCAGTGCCGTCTGCCGGTGCAGGATATACGTACAATTCATCAAGATTAATAAAGCCGTATCGTAGAAAGCAGAGAAAAAGCAACACGGTGGACGGTGGTGCACGCAGGCGTACGTGGCCTGTGGCATGTGCGTCCATTTGTCCAGCATGCACGGGCACGGCCGTGCAGACGGCAGAGGTAGACACCGTAGACTAGAGACGGCAGCAGAAGAGAAGCCCGGGGCTGCCATCCGTGCGTCGCGGTCGCGCCCAAGGCAGAGAAGCCTTGGCCGCAGCGCCCGGCCGGGACACAAGACAGAGGAGTTCCAGCTCGTTTCCGATGCCGACGGACGGACTCTGCTTCGACGATCCGTTGGTTTCGTTGATCGGGGAGGGACAGCGGGCGTTCCCGGGCGACGCTAGCTGCCGATAACCGTTCCATCGTATTCGCCGAGCGAGCGTGACAGGAAAGGCGGTCGGTCCCAAGCCATGCTCGTCCATGACGCATGCGATGCGACGACCCACAAGCTAGCACGATGGATATATGTACTGTACGTCGATTTGTCAGTCCAGTGTCCTAAGAAATGGACATCATTTGTCTCAATCTTCTCATGCTTTCTGTGGAACAGAACTGTCATCATCATCCCATTATAATAGGTCCGAACTATGCAGGTGTATTCAGACGCCCAGTTATCTTGGTCCATATACTCCCTCCGTTCCACAATACTTTTTTTTTTAACTCATATAAACTGTGTTTTTGACCTCTCGTCTTATTTAACTTTTTTTAATAAATATTACCACTTTTGTTATGACTTATTACATCACTAAAGATATTGTAATGACGTTTTGTTTGTTTTATACTTTACATAAAAATTTGAATAAGACGAGCGGTCAAACACAGTTTTATATGAGTCAAAAGAATTGCAAAGTATTATGAAACGGAGGGAGTACATGCTGCTGCAGCAAGTGAGCATCAGAATCAGCTAGTACATGTTGGAATCTGCGCTACCTGGGGTTCGTCAATTTAAGATATCCTCTTAATTCTCTCTCCAAAATTCACTATTCACATTCACATCAAATCTTTTGAAGTATTAAATGTAGGTGAATAAAAAACTAACTATATAGTTTTGATGTACACGACGAGACAAATCTTTTGAACCTAGTTAGGTCATGGTACAATTACCACAAACAAATAAAAAGTGCTACATTCGACGTAACATTTTTTCCCCAAACTCAATGGATAAACACAACCATAGTGTCCTGAATCGAGCTGTGCCGTGGAAAGACTAGATACCTACAGTTTGAAATCGAATCCATGGCCGGCTCTGTCGACATTGACCTATATGCAAGAATCAGGCTATGATCTAAGAAAATCATGGCACCTTAAGCTTTTCATACATTGCAACCTGAAATTCCAAGTTATTAGTACCTGGTCTAAGCCAAATAAGTTTCGAAGACCTAGGCCTGCTGCCTGCAAAAGTAGCTGAGGACACCATGGATTAACCTAACTACAGCCGGCAAACAGTACATGAGATTTAATATATGTACAGATGTACTGTACTAAACATTAATATGGTCAATTCTTTCCTAAAAAATGCGCCAAGTTTATGAAGCAGCATCCGAAATCTGAATGGGAACCTATGTACACAGAAATATATATAGGTCTTCCTTTAATGTAGCAATTTCTAACCGAGTAGGAGTATCACCTTTATTGTAAACAAATAGTGATTTAATTGGCATCCACTTTAGCGTTATATAAAGATTAGAAGATCAAAAGGAGGCTAAACAACTCACACTTAATAAGTCATTGAATGAAATGCACTGTACCTGCGTGATCACCATTCTCTCTGTCGAAATTATATGTGGATGCTGAGTGCCTTTGTCACCCTATAAACATAGAATGGGAGCAATAATTACGCTGTACTCGGGGCTCCCTGCATAAGGTTTTTTAGATGTTACAAAACAAAGCAGATAACTGGATTCAGTTTATATAGCACAAGGAAAATCAAAACCAATTGTACAGTGCATAGAGAAGAGACAACCTGAATACACTAAAATAGAGATAACTGGAAAAGTAGATAACTGTTGCTGGGAAGGAATTGCAGAACTGCTGCCGCTGCTGCTACTGCCACCTCCAAACCAGTTATGTCGGTGTTCTAAAAAAACGGGCGGTCTCGAGAACTTCGACAAGTAAATTTGTTGCGCGTCTCTGTCCCCAGGTGGCTGTACAAGAAGAACACAAAGGAAATAAACGGGAATAAAACGAAGGGAGGCAAGAGATTTATCCTGGTTTGGGCATAGGTGCCCTACATCTAGCAACGTCGATCTCTTCGTGTTATCTTGCACCAAGTGCTCATAGTAGGGGTTTACAAGCATATTTGAGAGAGGAGGCATGCTCCAAATCTCTTTTCAGCTGGGGTGGAATGGTAATGGTGGTCGTTGGACGCAGGGGCGAAGCTAGAGCAAAATAGTGGGGGTGCCTTGCTTTTATAGCTATGAAAATTTAATCAAAAATAATGGTAAAAATCTGTTTTTATAAGTGTTTTTTTGAATTTTGGGGGTGCCTAGGCACCCCCTACCACTAACGTGGCTCCGCCCATGGTTGGGCGCCCCTGCCGAGCTGCCCAATTTGAAGGAGGAAGGTGGATACCGGCTAAGGGGTGAGGATACGGCTGCTTTCCTCCCCCTTTTTCTTTGGGTACTCTCTTTCTCTCTCTCCTGGGTTAAGCCTCTACTGGTCGACCTCCTCTTTGGTTTCATCGGCCATCCAGCCCCTTTCTGTCTCTGTTAGTCCCGGATCCCCCTACCCCCTCCCCCAGAGCACCGCCGGTCGTCCCCTTTATAGCTGAAGGGAGAGGGCCGGCGTTGGTGGGGAGGTGTCATGATGGCTTCTTGTCTTGGCGTGGTTGTCGTGGCCCGTGTGGTGTGCACCCGGCCGGCGCCTTGTCGCCTGGTGGGCCGCCGAGGCTATCTCCGTACCCCCGAGGTCTTCATTGGCGTGGTGAATGGGCCGACACCGCCCTTGCGGCCACCATCCTAGGCCCCATGATGGGACGCGTCGGAGGATGGCGCACTTCGGCTCTTTGTAGCGGTTGTCAACCTTTCGAGCCACGTACATGACGGTCTGCGGCTTTGGTCGGGCCGTGCGGGTCGTCGCCGAGGTGACCAGGCAAGGGCGGTAGGACCAATGACGGGATTCGTAGGCTTCTCAGTGCGCCGTGTCGCCTTCGGCCATTGACTTGGGCTGCCTTGCTCAGGAAGCCCGCGTCCGGTGCTGAGGATGACACCTCCTTTCCTTCTAGCCGAAGGAACGGGAAGGAGGCCCGGAGTCTCTAGCATCGGGCCGTATCGGTCCAAGCTCGGGTGAGTCGGAGCATCGTCAAGCTTGGACCGGGTTGTCCGTCGTGGATGCCCTAGTGGGTCTTCATCATGATCCGTTGGGTGGGCTAGCATCATGGGCCCTAGCGTCCGTGGGTCCGCCTTGGGGGGGCGTTTTGGTGGCCCCCAACAAGTTCACACAAATAATTCTAAGGCAGCTTATAAGAAACATTATTGTTTCCATTTCTCTAGGTGATACTCCACTTGTGAGTTTCCAGGTTAAATCACTATTTGTTTACAATAAAGGTGATACTCCTACTCGGTTAGAAATTGCAGACAGTTAGCATTCCAAGAGGATAGCACTTCAGATGCAGATTGAGAACTGAAATGACAGATTACTTTTCGAAAAAATACATGGAAGAGAATATAAGAGTTGTCCCATTGTTTTGATTCTTGAAGAATATATGTGCCACCAAGCAATGTTGTAAAGGAAAAAGAAGTTGAACAAGCAGCTGTGTTTAAATGGCACCACAACTTCCATAAATAATGTTGATTAGGAAGGAAATTGTTTTATGAAAATATATACCTCAACACCTTCCATAAAGAGAGCCGATGATGGATCATTCTTTGATATTTTCTTGTGGCGTTGTTTAAAACCAGGAAGCATCTGCATTTCAGGTTAAGCTAGACAAATCATCATGACAACCACTTTTGACCTTCCTTTGGTCCATAAATACACACCTGTAGATTCATTCATAACATCACACCATTGCTTAATTGTTTAGCTCTCAGTTCCAAAAATTAAATTGATTGTTTGCAGCTTAAACATAGCCAATCTCGTTGATGCATCGCGAGTACTCCGTAGCTAGCACATTGACCTTCCTTTGGTCCATCACCAATTTGCATATGTTAGCCTACAAAAGAAAAAAAAAAGAATTAGGAAAATGATTTGTGTATAGAATTCCTGTTTCTAGATTGAAGGTGCACACAACCCTGAAATATCAAAATCCTTTCAATCTTCATTAACACGAGAAAATACTATGGATGGAAATATCAAAAGCCTTTCTGAGCTAGGAGAAATGAAATTGTGCCATAAATACACACCTGTAGATTCATTCATAACATCACACCATTGCTTAATTGTTTAGCTCTCAGTTCCAAAAATTAAATTGATTGTTTGCGCTTAAACATAGCCAATCTCAAATTTGATGCAAACAGATCCCATCCATGGTGCTAAACACAATGACGATAAAACTGTAGATCAATAATGACTATCAAAATTGCTTCTTTTCCTAGCCTATCGCAGCCTCTATTTGACTAAACCTATATCCTATCTACTTATCCTATCGGTGGAAGGTTTAGCAAGAAGGAGATGAGAATACTAAATAATCCCGCACTCAAAGAAATGGGAAAAGGAAAATAAAGAAGCGGGCAAGAGGAACGCACAATCTCTCCGGATGACGCAGAGTTGTCCATGGAGCGACGAGTGAACTTCGACCGCCGTGTGGCCACACGCAGCGCCCGGAGGCCCCGACCGGAGGCGCCGCAAAGCAGCCAGCTTGGAGGCCAGGCGGCCCACCGAGCGCCACGGCGGCAACCTTCAAGCACCACGCTTAGGGCTTGGGCAAACGCACGCACCCTAACGTGAGGATGAGCAGGAGGGGGGGGGGGGGGGAGGAGGGCGGTGGCGCAGCCGCCACACGATGGGAGGAAGAGGAGAGAGCGGGGGGGTGGTTTGTGCGGGAGGTTCTAGGTGAAGCCGAGTTTATATTTGGGTACCCGGATTCTACAGAGAAGCTGGAGCTCACAGTCGAAGCGGGTGGGAAAAGCAGCTTCTCACGTAGATTCTTCAGAAGTTGAAGCTAGTTCAAGAGATCATGTCCGTCCATGCTCTGATGGCGGGAGGCATTTCGGGCGACGTGGGCATGTGTTCTGTCGGAGAAGCCCCCTAGGCCTTGTGGGGTTTTAATTCTACTAGAACGTTAGCTATAAGATCATCTAGACTACTAGAATTAAGGTCATCTGCCTTCGATTGTTGAGAGGCAAAAATAAATAAGAAAAGAAAGAAAGATCAAGGATATTCATATCTCGTGAATTAGGAGGCTACTGCATAAGTACGTCGAATATCGAGTCATGTTTGAGTGACTGCAAGGACAAAATTCGGATCATCAGCAAGCACATGAGTTCTTGCATTATCTTGTTGGATCCATATTGTTTCACCTCTGCTTTCTCTAGGCCAACATTGGTTGATGAAGGTGAGAGGATCAAATTTCGTCTCAAATTTAGGAAAATCGATCTTCTAGAATTGTGGTGGAGTAGAGGTGGAAGAGGAGCGCCTGGAACCCGATACCAGATATTATGAACCTTAGTTCATATGGGGGATAGGGAGTATATCAGCAGTACCCAAAAGGTAGGAAGGCCATAGCTTCTTTGTTCATATCTTGAGGTTGGTAATGGTGGTGCCAGGGTTTTTGCATGACTACCACAATAGGGGATGAGATTAGGAATTAGAAGGGGATGAGGATTTGAGATAACTTCTTTCTTGCTTATCCCATCAACAGGTGCGGCTTACAAATTTATAGGAGATGGCCTTAGCCGGCTGCCCAGCTCCTAATCTCTCTTTCACACTCTCTTCTCATGTTCACAAGACATAACTCCTCGACACCCTCTTGACTGCTATTAATTGCTAACACTCTTGTTGCCTAATGTTGTCCATTAACCTCTATGCCTCCTCGGGCTCCTGCTGGTCATGCAAGTACCTAGGTGGCTGCTGGCCATTGCATGTACCCAACTCCCCATGTACCTGCCAACAGGCGCGAAAACAACAAGATAATGAGGTAAACTAACACCACCACGAGAAAGTACTGCTCGTCCATATCTTAAACCTAGCTTCATGATCAAATTTACGACCATCCTTAAGGACAAGTTCCACCACTATATTCTTAGTGTCATTGTCCATGTTTTCCGTCGTTACAATCATATCCCTTACATTTTTATTTTCCCTCCTCGATGGGATAAACTTTAAATTTCTCGCCCGACATGACTCGAGAAATGCCATCTATATACAAACGCTAGTGTTAGAGGTAAAAAACATTATCTGGAGAGTAACACGATATGGCTTAGAAACATCATCTCACCACAAATGATTTTGGTTGATAGGCCCTATTGAGTGATTGCTCAACTCAACACTTTATTGATGATGATATGGTTTTACATAGTGGCCATTCAACATGGCCGTTACAAAGGATGTCGTCGGGTATTTATAGGGACCCCCGACTTAAATGATGCAAAGTTACAAAAATCTGAGGTAAGTGTCTTCGATACACTTTCTCCAAATGGGTTGTTTTCCATGTCTTCGCGTCGCTTTCTTGAACTTCTTTATTATTCTTGGTGGCTTCCCAAATAAAGCCGTTGTTATCATCTTTGCTTGAAACCCGATCCCGCGTCCCTTTATTCCCCGACTTTGTTATTTTTCCTGCGCTGGCCAAGTCTTCTATGCGGCCACCTTCAATACTTGTCTTCTTTTCTTTTCATTGGCCATTCGAATGTCCCGCAATCTTCAAAGTTTGGGACGAAAAGTTTATGGGAATCAAAGTTAGAACCCAACAGGCCCTCTGCCAGTATTAATGTGCACTATTCAGACATGCATCCACCAGCCATTGCAGCATCCTCAAATCCTTGTCTCAAACATGGCCCTCGCCACCTATAACTACATTCTCTAGTACAAAGCTCGACCTCTTTGAGTGCTTGTCGAAAGCGACCCAAGTTTGCGTGATATTCAAGAACGTGGTGGTCGGTTACGTTCTTGTCATCGCCTATGTTGACAACAGGTGGAGGATCCTGATAAAGGTCCACTAGTACACGTTGTGACAATCGAGTATGGTACGACTAGAACGGTATTAAAAAAGGAAGAAGAGGATAAGATAAGATAGGTGAAGACGATGAATTGACTATTATATTTTGTGATGATCTAATAGTTTCGATTAAACCAAAAACCACATATCTGATATAATGACGTTCTATTTGTTTGTAAATTGTATAGTTCATTTTACAACTGAACGTGAGGGAGGGGAGGAGGGTGAGAAGAACATAAAAAATCATGGATGGGTGAATGAGAAGTTTTTATTTTTTTTTTTCGATCTCCATCTTCCCTCTCACTCTCTTTTATAGGGATAAAATGAGAGGTTTTTATTTTTTTGGATTGGTGGGGCATGTATTTAGAAATGTGCCCAAAACATTCTCAAACAAGCCCAAATACTTTGTAACTTCGGCCCTATGCATTCTAATGGGCTCCTTAACATATGCCTGACCCAGACAATAGCACCTTACCTATTCGATTTTAGCTGCAAATACAAGATGAAAAAGATGAATGCAATTCAATGTGACCCATTACAAATCGTACTTAGCTAAGTGGATCGCCATTCGCAACCCACATTCACGTGGACGCCAACCGATGTGAGAGCTCGACTACTATGGCCGACAACGACACCAGAACCCATCAGGGGCCACCGCGGCATCGTCCGCCGTGCAACACTTGGTGGCCGACGCCAACACTGTCCTCCGCGAGGTTCTTTTTTTTAAAAAAAATCAATCGTTCATGGCTTTGGCATCGTATTTGACCGGAAGTAGGAAAGTTGGGAAATCAAGTTAGGACTTCAATGTTGCAAAATCAAGTGTCTCCAAGAATCAAATCGGTGTGGCAGCCTAGTAGGTGACTGATGGTTTTGCAAATCATCATACAACTAAGTTCGAGTGATCTTGTTCTTTTTCCTTTTTTGTGGGAATGGGGTGGGGTTCAAGTAATGAAGTTAAATGCATATGGGCGAGGCATAATTTTTTAAATAAGATGAATGGTTAAATTTGGGGTCAAAGGAAAACAAATTATAATTTGGAACAGAGGGGGTACATATTAGTAATAGTATTTCTTATTTAGTAGATAACATGTATAGTCTTTTGAGCTAGCATGCATCATTGGTCGTTCTTAAGTATACTAGGTGTCTAGGTGAGAGCTCGTGCGTTGCAATGGAACAACCTTTATATGAATTATCTTGACCAAAAACACTTTATTCAGATTTTCGGTGGTCCTTTTGCACATTAAGTGTGTATTCTTTCATGGATGCCCTTCCTCAAGTATTTGTATCTTTTAACATCAAACAAATCAATTGTTCATTTTTAAATAAAGACATGAAAGACAATACCATTTGTTGAACTTAGAGCATAATTAAGTATGCATAACTTTGTTATCTGATACATGTGAAAAGAGAAATTTTTGCATGTAAATTTGGCCACACTAACCATGTACAAAGATAATACGTATACGCTATGATGGTCAATGGACAACCTAAGAGCAAGACTAGTAAGCTTGTCTAATAGGTAAGTCATGTCATATGTAGACTATTGATACAGTAAGCAAGGCTTTTCATAAACTATAGAAATATATTTTTAATCATATAGGACCCACCACTAACTCATTTCTTCACCTCTCTCTCTCTCTCCTTCGGTTGCTCACTAATCTGTACGACCACGCGTGACACGACACCATGTCGTTTAAGTTGAATTGGTGGTAATAAGCGAGTGTGGTGTTGTGCTATTTTGTAGAGTGACAACAGTACGATTTAGATGTAGAATAGTGTAATTGCGTGGTATATGAGATGGGGCCTCATTCCGAATAGTTACTGTTTGTAGTTTTTTTTTTTTTTGTCGTGACCTTGCTTAGCATGTACTTATATCATTAATAAATAGGAGAAGAAATTGTTGCATAGGTATAAACGTCGATTGGCATAGGATGTGAGTGACACGCTATGGTCAAACAAAGTTAACCCTGCAATTGTTGTCAGAAAAAAAAAATTAACCCTGCAACTAATAGGGGCCCAACCAAGCTGTGTACGTAGTTGTCTTCTTGGTAGCTTTTTTTTTTTGTGTGTGTGAGAGTTGCTTGCGTTTTTTTAACACATTTAGCACGACAAAAGTTAGTGTTCATGTATTCTCCTTATAGCTAGTACAGGTTAATTAGTAGCTTGTATGTAAAAATGCAAAGGAGAATTGTATGTGCTCACCAATTAGTACATTCATCTACTTAGAAGGTGTTTATTTGAGGAATGGGTTAGTCTATCATCTTTTCACTTCTTATTTTTTTTTGTTTGATTTATTTGTGGAAGGTAACGAGTTGGTGCATCCTATTTAAAAATCTATGCAAAATATCACTTCTTTTGTTATGGCATGTGTTTTGTTAATAAAAGTTCTTTAAGAATGACTTAATTTAACTATATCTGAATAAACTTTTTTTTTCTAAAATAGAACTTTATTTAAAATTAAATTGTATCATAACAAGCAGCTGACTCAACAAAATCTGGAAAAGAAGAAACAAAGACCTCACTACTACTGGACCTAACAGCATGATGAGCTAGATCATGCGCTGCATTGTTTTGATCCCGGCTGATCTTGAAGACTTTTTTTTTTTTGACAACAGATCTTGAAGAATTGGACTTGACAGAGCTCCCTCATTCGCAGCCTTACCTCCTGAATTATAAACCAATGCAGAGAACGGTCTTTGAAGGTTACAACGCAGCTTCTCGGCAATCACCGCACAGTCCGTCTCGAACACCTTTGGAACGTTCGGCCAACGCGCTACAAGAGATAATCCTTCACAATATGCCACAGCTTCTACCTCCTCCGCAACCCACAGTGGCGACGGCGACGCCAAGCAGCAAGCTGTACACAACCCTCACGATCCCTGACGATTACTCCAATCGCTGCAGCCCCTGAGTTGGGTAAGTAAGCCCCATCAACATTGATTTTCATCCAACCAGGGTCTGGTGGTAATCATCTCTTCTTCTTCTGTACTCTAGCATCACCCATTCTCTTGCTATGACCTAACACCATACAATGTTTACCTTTACTGTCAGCTTGGGAGATGTTTTGGCCACATTGAATAAGATAAGTGGTTAAACTTAGGGTAAAAAAAGTCAAAAGAATTGTAATTTGGAGCGAAGGGAGTATTAGCAAGAGGAATGATGCTATTCGACCAAATCTAATGAATGGTCTCATACTGCATCACTAATCTAAAATGTCTCGGTTTTTCAAACTAAACACTTAATTAATTGTCGCAAAAACACTTAATTAATTGTTCTTGGGATCTTTTTTTGAAACAGAATTACTCTTCGTATCTTTATTTGTGTGGTCAACTGTTCAATTTGGGTCAAAATGATATATGAGCCCACCGTAGGCAAAAACAACTGTGTGCCCGACATCAAAGCATGTGTCCACCATGCATGGCAGAGTGAACAGAGCCGGCAGACGGGCAGAGGCAGGCAGCGAGCCCCGACACCGATGGACACCACACGGTCACACGGAGGCGGAGCACGCACCCTGCAGGCGAGGCGAGGGCGGGGCAGCCGTGCCGTGCGTCGCGGCCTGGCTGCAGAGGACGATTCAGGGTAGGGATCCGCTGTGGATTCAGATGTATGGCGACTGCCCCAGTCCATTTTTGCCACGACACGGCTCTGGAGTCAACGTGGCGTTCCAGCGTGCCAAAGAAGTCACATGTAAAAAGCACGTGCCCTGAGTTGCCCAGCTTTATGTTCTGAACTAGTGAGCATAGCATGAGATTCGGACATTCAGTCAGAGCAGCGACTGTTTGGATATGCACTGCATCAAGTTCGTAGCAATGCTCCAATGCCAGCAGGGCTCCATGAGCATGGCGATGGTAGGGCGCAGGGAAATCCATGGGCATGGTGACTGTGGGGGCGATAGAGACACAAATACATGATTTTATAATAGAGACATGGCAATTGACTTGGAATCAGAACACCGCGTGGCCAACTCAACTCGTACGCCACGTAGATGCCGACCAGAGTCGGCTCCGGCAGGCACGCAAAGAGGTCAAGATACGCATAAGCCTCGAGCATTGCTAAAATAATGAAGACCACAATGCTGCTTTGGAGCACTGCTGGTAGAACAAGGCTATCATCCATGTGGTGTGGTTGCATGGAGCAACATGTGAGACGAGGTTAGCTTTGTTAAATTAATGGGGTTGACACTGTATTCTTTGATAAATAGATACTACGTACTGCGCTTCTCCAACAGTCCAATGTGCGTTTCATCGGTGACAATGACATGGTCATGCATCGAGAGTTTTAATCTAGCTAGCCAGCTTCGATAACCATGCCCTTATGTTTTAAAAACAAAAGAGTTGCGACGTTGATCAAACAAATTATAAACCAGTCTTGTATTAAACAGCGCAAATGAAAGACATGCATGGAAAAAAAAAAAAAGGGGCGTAAATTAATTCAACTTCGCCTTCGGTCGGCCTCTGCCTCCACCAGCGCTGTCGATCATCACATGGTGGCGGCGGGCTCGAGCAGGCAGTAATGGGACACAAAAGAAAGGCTTTCACTCGTCGTTCGCGCTGATCGCGTGGCAAGTTTGGAAAGAGAGGAACACCAGATGTTGAGCGCTGCAATTGCCAGACCTCCTTCGAATCATCAAGGCCGAGGCGGATCAATGGATTCTAGCTGGAGAAGAGAACCTAATAAGGTTAGGATTGGGGGGGGTAGGTAGCTCACTACTCACCGAGATTTCAATGTAACCTAAGCTCCGCTAGCCGGCCGTGGACCGACATCTTGTACTATAACTCTATTTCTTTTTAATGCAATGATACAGAATGCTCTTGCATATTCAAGAAAAAAATTGCTAGCATGGCATAAGGTGATAGGACAACCTCGTCAATCGTTTTGCGCTGGATGTTTGCATTAGTGTGGGACTGAGAACCTGCCCAGTCACGAGTGTGTGTTGCAGCGATGCATGCAATTGAGGAGACGGGGTGACAGGCGACAAGGACAACCACTTGATACTAACATATATAGGTTACTCTACTTTTAATAGAAATACAACACTTGTGTTCTACAAAGACTGTCTATGTGTTGTACAGAGACTAATACATCTACGTGTTGTACAGAGTGGTATCAAAGATTACTCGTTGATTCTGGTTCCCCGTTCTCATTCCTCGTTGGTAGGGATTCTCCATATGTAGGTATGGGTGCATATGCCCCCTTAAATAAAATTCCCCATTCTCATTCCTCGTTGGTAGGGATTCTCCATATGGGTGCATATGCCCCCTTAAATAAAATACAAACAAGGGAGTAGGGGTAGGGATCGAGCATATACTTACTTAGGTTCTAGCAGTAGGAGCCTTGCACATCATAGATCTCTAACAAGCGCCAGAGCGCACCTCTGCCGTGAGGCACTACCACCTGCCGGTCTTGGCCTAGAGCATGAAGATGCAAGACACCACGGCTACGGCATGCCGCCGTCATCAGGGACTCGACGCTTGACATGGCTGGTGATAATTGCCACGCATAATGTCGCCAATGAGAAGAAAAAGGTGAGCTGCACCACGAGCAAGTCGTAGTCGATGTAGAGCTTGTCAACGCAGGGACCCACCGGCTTCAAGGACCTCTGGGGCGCCATGGTGAGCGCGAACCCCATGATGAAGAGCGCCGCATGGATGTAGCTGAGGTCGTAGAGTGGTATAGAGACTACTACGCCCACATGTTGTACAAAGTAGTATCAAAGCTTACTCGTGGGTTCTGGTCCACGAGACTACTACGCCCACACGTGCAAAACCACCGCCAAGCAAGCAAAACCACTAGGCAAAACCGTTCCAGTGGGTTACTTGACCGGTTTTGAAAGTTTAGGGGCGAAAAAACTGGTTTTGTAGGTTGGGGGATTAAGTGTTCCGGTATCAAAGTTCAGGGGTGATTTAGACTTTTTCTATTCTCAAATCAAAATTAGAGGGAAATAAGACTTTTCTATCCTACCAGTAGCATTGACTGGGTTTGATAAGTCATAGTTTGCATATTGACAGCAGGTGTTCTACTTTTTTCTCGAATACGTAGAAGATTTGTATATCATTGTATTAAGTAGAAGAGTTTAGACAAACATAAAACGTACTTCAAACAAGCGTCGAAGGAGGTCAAGGTAACACATCCGTGGCTGGACTATCCTAGAAGATCTCTTGCTGTCCTAGTGGACCTTTATATAAATGTTCCTTTATGCAAATACAAGATAGTCCAATTGAATCTAATTGGGTTCTAACTGACTGCGGATAATTGCTAATTGGGTTCCTGTAGGAGGATGGTTCCCGGGAATTAGCATACTGTAGCTGCAGTGAAGCTATCAAGAAATTTCACATACAAGTTTCTTTTACTGAAATATCATTGATAGAGAGTAACTATTAGTAGTTGTTGATCTAATAGTCAGTATGTAGAGATTCAAATACGAGTAAAGCAGATGGGAAGCATGCAGAAACAAATCAAGAGATTTGGCGGCGTTCAAATCAGACTCTAACAAACCTGAGAAACAATCTTAGACGCATGCCTCTGCAATTTTGGCTCCATTTTTTTAGTAAAGCATAGATCGACTGGAAAAGAAGCCATAACCCGAGAGCACCGCTTTCATTGTACTATAGTACCCGTCAGGTTTGTATAACGTGAAAGTGAAATGAGAAAACAAACAAAATATAACAATTATAAGGTGTAACATTTGGTCTTTCGATATGATTAATTAATTAATAAACTGAAATTCATGTTCTAGAATACTTCTAGACACTGCCAATCAGAATCAGAATTTCAGATTGGCCACATTTGGCAGTGCAGAGTTAGGTATCGAAGGGGCATGACTGAGGACGAAGTGGGGGGTTTGCACATGAGAAAGCGGACGGCAGCAGTGCAATTGGAGGCTGCCGTACTGTCAGAGGCTGAGCTCGCCAGTCACCACAGCCACTGACCGCCCGTTTTTTGGGGGCAGGCGGATAACACAACCGCCGTCTATCAAACAACCGACAACCGAATACTCATACGGTTAATTTGGATGGCAGCAGAAAAATATTAATGGTTACAAGAGATGACGGCTATATCCAGTACCCTTCCTCTTCCGTTCAAGAGGGGCTAGAACTAGTTCCTCTATGTTCTAGTGGGGCCACACACACACCTGAGTACTCCTACCTGACATCTCAACTTGTCAGTATCATCATCCGCAAAGCCCAGGAAGCTGTCTGCACGCGAAATCAATCTCTTCCTCTGTCATTTCTATTGTCTCATCACTATCGTAGTGGGCACCATCTGATTTATTCTTCCTGCCATGCTCGGTCACATGTTTGTCATTTTGATGTTTATCCTTGTCCTTGGCATCCATGTCCACGCGAGCAAACTCAGCCTGATAGATCTTCTTACACTTGGCTGCTAGTTGACATAGTAGTTCTTTGGGCAGAGATGTGCCTTTTCCTCCTCCCTCTAGTTTCAGGAGTTCGTTGACAACATGGGGTACGAAACTCCACTGCTCTGCAACTCCCTTGATATCCTGAAAAAGGTTTTTCTTAGTCAACCGAGACTGATTGAGTTACAATAAAACACATCAAAACTGTGAGCAATAACAAAAAAGAACATGATCCAGCTATTTGGTCGTTGGTCCATTGTGTTGACTATCCATTCCAGTTCTTGTGGATATACTAAATTAAAAGCGTACTCTCAATGGCAATGAAACCAGAACAAAATTTGGTCCAGCTATTTTTTTTGCTTTCAAGATTATTGACGACCAACATCTCAGTGAACATGCTTTAACACATCACCATATATAGCACACTTTATGTTGGTGACCAATACGTCAATATGCAAATATATTTTGCAAAAAAAAAAAAAAGTCAATATGCAAATACATGCACTTTATAAATGATGTATGGTTACATTGCATTTTTCTTACATTTCCTTGCTCGAGGGATTCTATGGTGTCTTGCAGACAAGTGATTACCCCTTCAGAAGCTATCATCATCTTCAGTTCACTTGGCTCTGGCTGTCAGGAAAGAGACAAGAGAAAGACAAGTCAGTCAAAAAAAAAAAAAAAAAAGCAAATGTTAGATTCATCTGTTAAAAGACGTATGGAAAGCACAGGCAGTACTAAACAAAAAAGGCTACAGCATAAATACATGCTTTTTTTTTCATTAGGTGCACCCACCTTCTCTTCTTGGCTCTCCAGCCATGACATAGTCTGTGCCAAATCATCCACAGCCCATTGCTTTATTTTTTTGGGAGAAAAAGCACTTGTTTGCAGATTCTAAATTTCCTGCCTGTACGGAAAAAGGAAAAAGAACTATTGTGAGTTTCTTTTGAACAAAAAAAAATGCACAAGAATCACTAAAGCTACTGTGTTCCAGGCACTCATGTGCCTCCTTCTTGTTCCATCTATAAAACTTCTAGAATTTAGGACATTTTCACTTGGAAACAGGTAGCACTGAATAAAATCAATGATTTTTTTTTAAAAAAAAAAGATCAAGCTGGATGACTTATCCTGCCACTACCAGACTTCAACTACTAATTAACAAAAAAAGAACTGGTACACAATTTTTCATATCCTCTTTAACATTTGATGATGGAGTTAATGATTAACAAAAAAAAATAGAGCTAAGAGAAAGGATCATAGGCTGTAGATTTTCCTGACTAAGCATACAAATCTGATGCATAGTCGGTTCCAACCTGAAAAAACACGCCTGATTCAAATCCATTCTTACAAAAGAACAAAAGGTATATTAATGTTTCATAGAATCCGATGTTCCTTAGAAAAAACAGAATACTATACATTTACATTAAATAGCTAGAAATGCTAAAGCCATCTGATAATTGAAGTATTCAGGTTTGCCGGGAAGTATGTTACCAATATACTCATATCATATTTAAATAGCAAGCACCCAGATTCAGAAAATACAAACATCATCTTTTCATTAACACCATAATCATTAAATTTTTGGTTTTGGGTTGTTCCATAAGTTAACTTTGAACAGAACAGACCTCTGTGGCATCAGAGGTAGATGGCTTGACACGAGACCGTTGAACTTGCTTTTGATGCACTTTGCGCGTCTCCTTCTCATCTAGACGAACAGGGCGAAATAAACAAATGATACTTTTTAATTGATTGATTTCATGTGAATTTATACAAAGGAAAAATGATAACCACTCAAAGCTGCAAGGATGATTCATATTTTAACAAATTAGAATGAGCATCAAATGGTGATTATTTGAGGTTGCCAATATTACAAATCATTACCGAAGTTTTAGAGATTTGTTAACTAAAAAAAGGCTAAAACCAGTGTATTATTTCCATTTAAAGGTGTATGCTATGACTAATGTGCGCCCTTGACTTACTGCAACTTTTTCTAGAAAAATGTGACTAAGTTTACAAAGGAGTTTATGAAACAAAGAACGATTGTTTTAACATTTGGAATACTTAATGAGTAAGCTACTAAGCTTAATTTGTTGGGCATCACATTATTAGTGCAACAACATGATACAATTATGCCCCTAATATAAGGTTCACAGAAAGAAAAACAAGCACCGAAAGAACTATATGATGGGAATACATAAAGAAAAAAAAAAAATAATCAAGAGCTTTTTGACCACCTAATGAGTGATACATTATTGATAAGCTGACATGATCATGAACTAAGTGCTAAAGTGTGTGGAAACTGAATGCATATCAGATGTAACTTATGGACAAACATAACAGCACCCAAAACCAATATCTTGTGCCCATAAAAGATATTTCTGATGAGAATATCTATCACCTTGATCAGTTTCGACAGGCTCCTTAGTTTTTCGCCATGGCTTTCCAGCATGCATAAGAAAAGGTTCAATGTCCACAAGTTTTCTTTGCTTGTATGACTCAAAGATCCAATCCTGAGAGAAGGCAAGACCATAAACAGTTGTTTTTAGCTCTGAAAGTTGGTGGAAAAGGAATTGTTTGCTTGAAGGGGCTGGCTAAAAAGCTCACTACAACGGCAATAGCTGAAAAAACCCACCTTTGAGACAATGGTTCCATTATCTGCCTCAACTTGTCGAAACTTGGGGGTGTTGACAAATGCACAAACAAGAAGGGTGCAGTCCGAAGTCCAATCAGCTCGATACTCGGCCCCCATGTCCAATGCTTGTGAACGAAGTGTGCTCCTCTCCGGGTTCACAAACCCTGACAGCACAACGACCACCCCGTCCTACACAGATGTATGAAATCAACAATACGGAACGGTACATAGCGTATATCTGATTGTAGCTGTGGTCAATAGATAGGTACCAAAAGTTTGGAGAAATCAGGCCCTTTCTGAGCCTTCTGGGAGGTGCCTGCATGTTTCTTCTTGCTTGAATCGTCCTCTCCATCTTTAGAAGAACCCGTCCAAGACGGGAGGCTTCTCTTGGAACCGGACATTTTATTGGGAAGCCGAACTGCACCACTCTTCTGTCTTATATCTTCTTAATTTAAAGTTGTATATCAACTGAGAAAGACCGATCTTGTGGCAACTGAACAACACCCATGTATGTGCAACCGATAAATTTGCCCAATCAAAAAACGAATTTAGTAAGCATAATACATTTATACACTTAGATCGGATCCAATTACAAATAGCCAAATAGCTTAGGTGCTCGGTTTCGCACAGCGGAGCAGGAAAGGAACGAAGAGGGCGGCATACCTGGTGGGTGCTCGTTGCAGCCGAAGGGCGCGACGAAGAACTGGGCATCTGGTGTAGGGCGGCGGCGGCGGCGGCGGTATCACAGTTGTCGCCGAGTGAGAGACAAGCGGAGAGAACGGCGGCGGCGATTGCCCAGTCGCTGGGGGCTGTTCGGCCCAAAGCGTACCCGCACGGTCCTGCTGCTGGGAGCCTCTGCCAACCTGGGACATGGACCCATCCTTTTTTTATTAATATTCTTTCGTTCTTTTTTTTAGAAATTTTTAATTTTCCTTAAAGAAAGAAGTTTTTAATCTTTACGTATTTATTCTTTTCATTCATGAAATTTTAATTTTATTTTATAAATTATTAGTTGAACCATAATATTTATTGGAACATTACAATGAGCAAATGGAATATTTTAAATTTTATTAAGATGGAACCTTTTTCCTTATGAACTTAGAAACATTTTTTCTTTCACCTTTCCTATAGCGCAGTTGCCTGAACGTTCAGGCGACGCATCCACCCGCGCCCGACCGCCCCTCCCTATCCCGTCCCTTTTCGATGGCTCCTCCACGACTCACGGTGGCGGCCCTTGTGAGTTGTTTTTACTATGGAAAGCTCTATAAACTATGTGGGGAAGAGGGTGGCGGCGGCGGGCGCTAAGGTTCACCGGAGCTCGACAAACCCTAGCCCGCGACGGAGTGGTGGTCGGTGGCGGGGAGCGGCAATGAGCCGATGGTGCCGGGGCGAAAGGAAGAAGATGAACAGTAACGTCATCTAAAATTTCATATATTCTTTTGAGGCGACGAAATATAGCAACTCTCTTTTCTTTTAAATCGAATATTTTTCTTGTGGACTTGCAACTTTTCTTTTCTAGATAGGCCCTTCCATCATGATTAGGCCCGGCTAGGAGAAGGAAATGCTTATTTTCTTTATCTTTTATTAAGAGTTCTTAGAGGTGCTTTTACATTTGTAGAAAGATCTTTGTTGAGTAGTATTATATGGTCGCGGCGAAAGAAAAAAAAAGTCAAGCTTGTAGTGAGAACCAGCCCCTCAAGCTCAAGAGTCGAAAATTTTGGTTTGTTCAAATAACATTGGTTTGATGTGAAAATAAAAGATGAAAGTAGTATTATTTGGTGTGTTGGCAACAAAAATCAACATGAAAGACACCGAGCTCGTGCGACTCTGACCATGTTTGATTAGAGAGATTTTTTTGGAGTTAGAACTAAAAATTCTCTTTTAGTTCCTATGAAATCAAACGGAAAAGACTTTCTTAAAAAACTAAAAAAGTTTCTAAAAAAGCTCCTTCTTTAAAGTTTTTCTCTAAAAATTCCTAAGACTAAAAAAAGTCATAGACTACTAAACGAAGCACAATACAATAATTTAATTTGAATTAAAATTTAATAAAAGTAATTAAATTACACACAAAACAAAACCTCGCTCATGTGCCCAGAGCTTTTTCCGTTTTCTCCTTCCCTCTCGCTCGCTCGCTCGCCGCTCCTGGCTCCGCGCCTGCGCCTACGCCACCGAGCTCGCGATCGGATTCACTCCCCTCTTCGCCGCGCCTCACCACCCCATCATCGCTGGGGATCTCTAGGGTTTAGCGCAGTCGCGCGGCTCCACCCCGTGCCGTCCTCGCCGCCGCCACCACTATGGTATGTGGATCTGAACCCGCCCGCTCACTCCCGAATCTCCAATCCACTTCGCCGGTTTTTTATCGAGGACTTTTGCTCAGAGATCTGACCAATGTTGTTTCTCTTAATGGTAGGTATGTATAGTTGTCATTCTGCTAGTAAATCTACTAGAAATGCTATCTATAAATTATTTTATATTTGCTTTAAAGAGGGTCATACTAGTTAGCTTAGAGCCTCACGGGGAACACAGTATGGTCGATTGTATTAGCGGTTTCAAACTTCATATAAACCCAGTATGTTGATGGATGGGTGGTTACTGCTACAATTTCATGTCTTCTATCATGTTCATTTCTATCTTTCTTGCAATGTTCATGCTTGTACATCACATTCTTAAGACAAAGCCAACAACTTGTTTTGTCCCTGTGGTTAGGATTTTTGGTATCGAGTAGGTCCTATCCTCATGAAGCTACCCATGGGTCCACTATGTATTTTCTAGTGTTTTAAAAACATCATTAAACGCCCCGCCTAGACGCCCTCAAGTGTAAAAAGCAGAGCCTTAGTGTGTTCCCTAGGCTATAGGCGTCCAATTAAACTTGGGGGAGCTGAGAGACCCATGGGTGGTGAAGAAAACAAGGGACAGTGTTAGGACCTCGTGGTGTCCATGTCACTCATTTTTGCTTGCTATCTACTTGATTTTTGCATCCTCTGCTTGATTCCGCCTCGCCTCATGCACATGATCGGAGGGAGCAGACGTGGTTGCCCATAAGCGGAGTGGAGCAGAGGCAGTGCACCAATGGAGCAGAGAATGGACAGGGCTGGGGGTGCGGGAGCAGAAGGGGCAGGGAGCAGGGGGGCAGAAGGTGCTGCTATTGCGTGAGGGTGGTGGTGGCTGGGTGGGAATTGATGGTGCTTGGCTGTTAGGGCATCGGTAGGAGATGTGGTGCTTAGATGGACTAGTGGGCTTTCCTAAGACAATGGCCGAGTGGGTTGTATAGACATAACACTTTATTTCTCATTTATTCTTTCATATGCAGCTATATCTCCTCATACATATGCAACCTTGGTAACTGAAACAAGTATACTATTTGGTTAATGTCTAGGATGGTGATTGGTTATGACGCGAGGACCATTATGATAAAAATGGGCCGTGAAGTACCCATAGAAAGTATGGATGCCAGTGGGAAAATCATTTGGGCAAAACACAATGAAATACAAACTGTAAATATCAAGACAGTTGGTGCAGGCTTTGAGGTAAGTTGTCTATTTCAGCATAAAATGAAATAACATAGCTAGCACTTGTCTAACAGGTCATTGTATTGTGCAAATCAGGCCACAGATGGAGAAAGATTACCCTTGGCTGTAAAAGAGTTAGGAAGCTGTGATTTGTACCCACAGGTACTTTTGGATGCTGCTATATTCTTTGTATTTTAAAATTTGTCACTACTGTATTAAATGGTCAATTTTTTTCTTTTTCATGTGGCAGTGCTCATTTTTTTATTTAATCTTGAGTGGCATATTAATCTGATTCCGAGCAATCGTTTTGGTTGGTCAGAGCTTGAAGCATAACCCTAATGGACGGCTCGTTGTTGTATGTGGAGATAGCGAGTACATAATTTTTACTGCCCTGGCCTGGAGGAATAGATCATTTGGAACTGCACTGGAATTTGTTTGGTCGTCAGTAGGAGAATATGCAATTAGGGAAAGTACACATCAAGAATAAATACTTACAGTAAATCATTTCAGGTACATACATGGTATACTTTAGTTTATTGTTTTTTCTATACATAAGTTGCTTAATCAGATGCAAGTTTCTCATTTCTTCCATAACTACCTAAACCTTGCCTCTGGTTTTGGCATCTGCAAAGATGCGTCCTTTACTCCTTTATTAGTATTCAGTTGACTCTTATAGCTTTCTTTTCTTTCATCACGTGTTTCTTTAATCAGTGGAAGTTTCTGGATAAAATTCTACTTGTGTACTTTGATTTCTGCAGCTAGTTTTTCCCATGATTAGCTTACAATTCATTGGAGATAAATAAAATAAATTATGCTTGTTGCATGTCCCTTGCCTGCTCACCTTTATTAGCCATATAACTTCTCTATTGTAGACGTGAATGTGAAGTTTGTGATCTAGCCTTTTTTTGGAGTTCTTTTACAAAAAAAAAAAGCACATTCTAATATTTTGTCATTCTCATTAAGCGCCCTGTGACTTAAATTATCTCATTTTTCAGGAGAAGAAAACTATCCGCCCTTCATTTTCAGCAGAGCGTATTTTTTTGGTGGGGTATTGTTGGCAATGTGTTCTAGTGACTTCATCTGCTTTTATGACTGGGCTGATTGTAGACTAATACACTAAATCGATGTGAGTGTTAAGGTGAGTCAATTATTATTTTTCTTGGGTGGAAATTTTGTATGCCTGAGTTTACTATTAACCTTTTTTCTTTATCATGCATTTATAGAACGTTTACTGGGCTGATAGTGGTGACCTAGTTGCAATAGCAAGTGATTCATCATTCTGCATCCTCAAGTACAATGTAAGAAATTGTATCCTCAAATGATTATTATCTTGTTTCTTTTTTTCCCTTTTTACCCACCTTGTGATGCATGGGGATTATAACATAAAATGACTGCATGATTTGTGCTCTGCAGAGAGATATTGTTGCTTCTTACCTAGAAGGTGGAAAGCCTGTGGACGACGAAGGAGTCGAAGACGCTAAAGATAGCCACTGAAGTTGACTACAAGTTTGACCTAGCTGTGCAGCTTGGAAAATTAGAAGTCGCAAAGGTACTGGTTATACTGTCACTAATTTTCTTTCTCCTAGTATCGTAGACTATATTTTGAGGTTTTGTATACTACATTGTTGCAATATTACTAAGTAACATATATTATAAGACCTCTCATTTATATTTACTGTATAGACTATCGCTGTAGAAGCACAAAGTGAATCTAAATGGAAGCAGTTGGGTGAACTCGCCATGTCCACAGGGGTTGGCTTTTAAACCTTACAAAAGTTTGTATTTGACATTTCAAAACTACATTGCTAGGAAATAAGTTTTTGAGGATGGAATACTTCTTTTTGCAGTGTGACGTTTTTTTTTTCTGTGTGTGATCAGAATAGTTTTGGGTAGGGGCCTTTATCTTCTCAAAACTTTAACTGAACATGTTTTTTTTCTTGCCAAAACTCTCCATGAGAATGGAAATGTGTCAATTGAGACATGATGTAAATCGAACATATCCTCTCTGTATTAGCTCGTGAATTATAAGTTTATAACTTATTGGCGTCGGTATTCCACAACTCTACATTGCAGCTAGAGATGGCGGAGGACTGCCTTCTTCAAGCGAAGGATTTAAGTGGCTTGTTGCTGCTGCACTCATCTCTTGGAGATGCTGAAGGAATTGAAAAGCTTGCTTCTTTGGCAAAATAACATGGAAAAAACAATGTTGCTTTCCTCTGCCTTTTTACGCTTGGTAAAGTGAAAGATTGCATATAGTTGCTTGTAGACAGGTAAATCTTGTTTGCTGTCATCAAATCCTTGTTTTGGCGCTCTTCGATTTAGAGCTAAACATTATCTTGTGTATTCTGCAGTAACCACATACCTGAAGCTGCATTAATGGCGCGATCATATCTTCCTAGCAAAGTGCCAGAGATAGTAGCCATTTGGAGAAATGATCTCAGTAAAGTAATTTCTTAATGTTCTCGTCTTAGTCTTCTTTTTTGAAGTGTCATGCCATTAGAAGAAATTACATATTTATTATCTTATTCTTTTGTCTGTACCTTGTATGCAGATTAATCCAAAAGCTGCTGAGTCTCTGGCAGATCCTTCTGAATATCCAAATCTATTTGAAGACTGGCAGGTTGCTCTAACTGTAGAAAAAAAGTATTGCTTCTCGGAGGTACACATTATCACACAAACTACTAAGTTTTGTACTAGAATATTGTTTATCAGAAGTAAAAATATACATTGAATCACAGAAACTGCTTATTGGTTCCAAAGAGTAACGTCACCAATATAATATTTTATTGTATCTGCTCTGAGTCCTGAGTCCTGACCATCTCACAGTTTTTGGTTTAGTAAAAATTTTGGAATAACATAAGTCTTTATGTGCAGGGGCCATTATCCTCCTGCTGACCAGTACTTGAATCATGCTGAGAAGTCAGACATGACTCTTGTGGAAGCTTTCAAAAGGATGCAGGTTGTTGAGCATGAGGAACCTGAAGATGCAGCTGAGGAAAATGGAGAGCCTGATCAACAGGTATGCACTATGGAGTTTTTTCAGAAACTTGATTTTATACCGATACATTTTCACATCAACCCATTCCTTATGTTTTGATTGATATGCAATTATTTTATTATTTGTCCTTGTCCACGACTGTAATTTTCGTTAGCTTTTGGAATAATGAACATGATTGTTCTCAGGCATCGGAAGAGAATGAAATGCAGAACACAGATGATGCTGATGAACCTAAAGAGACGGATTTTGTAAATTGGAATGAGGGTGAGGAACAGCGGGATACAGACAATGAAGGAGCTTCGCCAGCCTAGAATTCTTTGGCAAACGTGGAAACCCCAAGCTTTGCCTATGGTGATTCACTGTCTTTGAATTTTTTATTTTTAGTACAGTTAAATCCATTGTCGTCCTCAAAGTTTGGGTAGCCAACCCAATTGATCTCAATATACACTGCTGGCAACTAATCAGGAAATAAAATTGGAATATAGATTACCAGATCGTCAATTCACCTCTCCGTTTGAGCTTTTTAATCGATGTGCTGATTTATATACTTGTGCTTAATACAAATATTCTGATGTAGTTTCGTAGAAAATGATAGTGTCATCTGGTTGTCTGTGTTTTTCGCTGCAAGTAATTACTTATTTGCTCTTTGCAGTGCTTACTCAACATGAATAAGGGCCGAGGGAAGCGCGGCTCATTCTTTTGCACATGTTTTTCTGAGGGTAATAAATGTGGCCCCAGGTTTATTCTGAAGCACCGGAACGTGTCGATCTGGCCATCCAGGTATGCTTCTGTTGTCAACAACATAGATAATTCTTTCTTCCTGGAACATTTGCAGACCCAATTTCCATGTAGGCTAATCAATGAATCGGGTGGAGAGTGTAATGAATAGTGTTTGAATAAAATTGTGATGGAGGTATGTGTAGTAAAATATGCCAGATTATCATAGCCATCACTTCCCCTAGCCTCCTAGTAGAGCACAGTTTATTTTAGCCATTCATTGTAATGATGTGCACTTCTGTTTTACTAGGAGGCTAACAACATTGAGAGATCTCCAAGGGCCTGTAAATGATGTTACAGTTTTGGTAATGATGTTACCTTTAATTTATTGCTGCCATGCAAACATGATCTCTCAATGTTGCTGCCATTCATTGTTTTACTAGGATTGTAAATGAATCCTAGATGAATTTTGCTGCTAGTATTGCTGCTAAGTGACCTCCAAGGGCCTCGGTCAGATGAAATGCGATTCAGATAGATTAGTATTGTTGCTAAATGGCTATGTTACCATTAATTTATTTAAGTTTCACAGTCAAGTTGTATAGGAATCCGCTGCTTTGGGCTATACACTCATTTACTTATCTAGCCAACTCAAGCAGCTGAACCAACTCAAACAGGGCTGGAGACGACGTGGACGAGTAGCAGCACGCCGACGACGACGATCGCCGCCCGACGGCGAGGAGCCGACGGCGCCGCTGCGGTGGCTGTGGGCGACGGACGGCGCTTCCTTGGCCTGGTGAGGGGCCACTGGCCCCGACGTGCGGGTGCGGTGCCGCAGCAGGCTCCTCCTCGCCGCCCAGCTGAGGAGGGGCCGCCGGGCGAGGCTCCCATGGCAGCTGGGGAGGCAGCGGCACCTCCTTCGCCCAGCGTGAGGGGTCTCTGCTGGCGCGGCCTGAGGAGGAGCGCCCGGCGGCCGGCGGCGCTGCTGCAGCCGGAGGCGGGGACAGCTCGACGACGACCGCGGGCACTGCCAGTGTCGGTGTCGCCGACGAACGCTGGCGTGGGTGCGCGGCCGCGAGTGCGATCACGGCAGCGGCGAGCACGAGAACCCCAGGCCGAAGCATGGCCTACAAAAACAATCATGGAACAATCATTTATTATTTATAAGAGCTAATTTTTAAGCATGTACCTAAGGTAAACCCCCCATTTTGTACTCAAGAATACCGATCTTGCAGAACTGCATGCGCATATACACGATATGCAATACTTGAGCAACGACACATATTGGTTCAGACGTACAACCATATATGAAGGTGAAGATTGGTGACAGAAATGAAACAGAAACAGATCATCTTATACAACAATGTAAAAGGTCATTAGGTTAACACATTAGCTCACAGAAAATCAAGCTGGCTAAAAAAGGGAGAACATAATCATCATATATAGCGGAACCAATATGAAGGGTCACTCAGTGGCAAACCAAATTGAACTATCAACGGTAACCCAGGACTGAAAATTTTCATTGTAGATTGTAGATATGCAATAATGGTATACGATTTTGTAGCCCTATAATGTCCTATATACTTCAACAAACATATAATGAGAGAAATAAACTAGGCGACCATAAAGTTTATAAGGTTATAACTGAAACTTAGACATGCAAAAATTCTACACATCATATCAACCCACCAAACAATAGGCAGCACCATAGATCATAGCAACAACAAAGATGTCTAGAATAAAGGATCCATCATTGAGGAAGTAAACCTTATGCTTGGTTCATATCTTATTTGCTAGCATTGGTACGAATTCAACTGCGTAGCGGTTACAAAAACTAGTAAGCATGCAAAAACTATAGATTTTTAACATTTCATATTTTTTCTAGGTGGAGCACATCATGAAGAGGATATACATCAAGAAATGGTGCTCTGGAGGGAGGGAGCACATCAACCAGGGCCGGGGAGAAGCTGCTGGAGGTCGCCGCCTCCCCTCTCCCTCCTCCATCCATAGCCGGCGGTACCCCAGCGGCGCCCCCGCCTCCGACTTGGCTCCCCCACCCCGGCGTGGGCGCGCTGGTGGTTGCCGTCCGCGCCGTCCTCGCGTCTAGGAGCTGCACGGTCCGTCCTCTCCGACAGACCCTATCCTACCCTCGCGTCAGCCGTCGGGCGAGGCGAGTCCGGGACGCCTCCTCCCTCTTCTCGGCTTCCTCGCGGCTCGCGCGACCTCTCCTGGTTGCGGCCAGCTACAGGCCCCAAGGCGGGTAGCCTGCGCCGGTGCCGGCGACGAGCATCCCGCGACTCACTTCTCTGCTCTGCTTCCCATGGCCGCAGCTTCTCCCCGGCCCTGGTTGAAGGCGGCGCGAAGCGGAGGCGCTCCCTCACATGGCGTCGCCCCTCGGCTGCTCTGCGACGCGGGCTACGGTAGGGAAAGTTGGAAGATGACGAGACCAAGTGTGTTGGATTCAGGAGCTCACCACGAACACGATCAGGATGTTGACGACGTCTGCTACGGCGCAGAGAGGCAGGGTGTTGCGGAGGAGCGGATGGCAGCGGCGGCGAGGTGCTCTGGCGAGCACGGTTCCTGCACAACCGGCCACGGATCCCTGTAAAAGATGGTCGAACTGTGAGCGCAACTCCCCTGCAAGTCCAACGAACAAAGGGAGAAACAGAGGTGGAGATGGCCAAACTGACAAGATTTACGACGGGACTTGGAGCTCGACAATGGCTCCGGCGACCGGCGGTGCTTGGTGGGGGTACAGGCGCTAGAGAGGGAGCGGTCGTGGAAGGTGGCGGTGGGAGTGTGCGAGTTCACAGGATCGATTTGAAGGTTAGAGTTTGAGCTGAGTCGCGAGTTAAATGGCAGCTGCTCGGTCAAGTAGTCAGCCCGGCGCCGCGCCGCCGTGTACCTAGGCTCTACAGAGTGACGGTCGTCTCGTCACGTTATTAAGATTGAAGCAATCAGTGTACACCAAAGTTTAACACATGAAGCTGAGATGAGCTAAATTCAGAGTTCAATCATGCAACTTATATAGCAAAATTACACACGTATCACTCGTTCAAAATTTTGTACTTGTTCACCGTGGCATTCGCTGCTTATTCCATAGTACGTATATAGCACCGAAGAGGAACGTGGCAAGCCGGTTACTGTCCATACGTCGTGGAACGAGGACCACAAATTAGCATGTCGTTGTCAACGGATTTGCAAAGGCCGGCAGGGTGTTGATCGAGCAGCTTCGAAAGACCCTTGCTATTAACAGGAATTCTCACTCTCACACGCATGTAGGTATGGATAGATAGGCTTCAACAGTGGTAATGCTTCGTCTCCCGACTTCTGACTTGTGACCGGAAAAAGGGGCTTACCGCGTTGGGCCAACTACCCAAGCCGTTACTGTACATCTGTTACTTACAACAAGGGAAGCAAGGGATGAGGCTAATGCGATTTCTGGGCATAGCTATAGGGTCGTCCGGCGGCACACCTTGATCACCCCAAGACCGGTCTGCCGCGCCACGCGTCAAGTTCTGGTGCCCATTCATGTCAAGATCGAGTGAGAGACTTGTCACTAGCAGGTTGTACTTGTACCTGATATCATTAGGCACATCACATGCCCGTGGTAGAGTCTTTCTTTATATATCGAGTTCAGAGATAGAGAGGAACCATGCATGCTCCATCAACACACGCAACCATTTGATTCAAGGAGGTGGCACCAGGATAAGTCCATGTGTGCATGTGCCTGTGTGATATATATTTTTTTATAGTTTTAGGGCCCGATCGCCCCTGCCTTTAGTATTAACCAAAGACAACCACGAGTTCGTTACAGTACTGGGGTGGAGTTAATCGCCCGTCTATGAAACATATTCCAAAGTCTCAAAAAGAAACTAGCACGCAGGCCAGCATAGCACCAGGTTTAGGACTAACTCAAAAAGCAAGGACATAGCAAACAAAACCAAACTATTACACCAACAGATTGTTCTCCAGCGCCACCCAGGTTCTTCTAATTCTAGGGTTTGCTTCTGAGACTTCCATCAACTTGAGTTTCACTTCATCAGGAATGTCCATCTTCTCATTTTCAACAGCATGGTTAAACATGAAGGCATCCCATTCATCCTCCACTTGCATCAGCCTTGGAGGTCTTGTGGCAATGCACTTCAGACTCACCTTTCTTGACAACTCTTGCTTGAATTCTTGAGGGCATAGGATAATCCAGGCTTGAACCATCACAGTAATACCCATCAAGAGATTCCTGACACCTAACCAAGGAGTACCCCTGCATACAAGATGTGCATCTTATTAGTTTCCAAAGCCACCACAGGGTAGCAACACAAATTGTATTATCTACAACATATCTCTTATTACTTAACCACATTTGTCCAATTGACAGAAAAATCAGATCCAACAGATCTCTCTAGAACTTCAGAAACTAATTCCCACAATTGTTTAGCAACAACACAGTCAAAGAACAAGTGATTGACAGATTCTGAACAAAAGGGACAAGATCTATCATCTGAGTTGACCCTAATACTCAGATTATCTTCTGTGTGATATTTTTAGATCAAGTCTGCCACTAAAATACATGCTTCTACTACATTATTATTACAATATATGTTGGAGCCACTCATTAGACATTGGAAGCGACTGATTAATACCTTTTCCTTGTAACCCTGACAAGACAAATTCATCTAGAGACTAGACATTGGATCTGTCCTAGGAAACGTCGTAGTTTTAGTTTTTTAGTTTAGTATACAATGAACAGTTATTATTATCCATTCTCGGTTAGGCAAGAATATAATTTTCCCACGATTAAATTAAGCAAGTAATCCGGCTAGAAACCGTTCCAGGGAGCAGGTTCCCTGGTAGCCGAATGGACCCGGCCGGCCTTAAGTTATTGCACGTGTATATATATATCTACTAGGGTAGATGGAAAAAAAATGTAATTATTAATATTATTCAATGGAACAAAAAAATTAACCATGCATACATGATATATATACAATATTGCATATGCATCCAGCAAGAGATTGCATATGAAGAAATTGAACATATTCAACCATGCGCGCTACTAATCCTCCGGTCGGTCACAAAAGATGCCCCCTGGTCCACCAAACGCAGAGTTATACCCAGGCCTGGTCTTGTGGAAACCCAAGGGGTTCGCGCCGTAGCAGCCCGGCGTCGTCGTGACAACGCTGGCGGCGGCGTCGTTGAAGAGGGTACCATCGTACGCGACGCCGAGGTACTCCATGATCGACGCCGCGAAGCGCGAGCCGCCGCACGCCGGCATTCCACTCCCCATCGGCGTCGTCGTGTGGTTGCCGTCGGGCCTGGTGTCAAGAACCCGCCCACCCATCTCCACGTACCAAACCTCCGGGAACCTCGTGTTGAACACGGTCTCTGGGTAGTAGCCGATCTCCTCGTCCATCACTGTCACCCACCAGTTCTCCGTCGCCGTGTCCTGCATATACACGCACGCACGTGGCACGTGTCAGTTCAATGACCTGTCACTGTTCTAGCTTTGTACGACGATGTGTGTGATTGTCTCCTCTAGTTAATTTGTACCATTAGAGATCGATTCATATATATGGAACAAGAAGCTTTGCTTACTCTGTGTATACCGAGTGTCACGTAGAATCTGTGACCTCCAACCTGCGAGTCACTGTTAGCCCACGAATCTCCTAGCACGTATTCGCTCTCGTGAAGATGGAATCCGCCACAGTCAAGGTTGAAGCAGTTCTTCTCTGATCCACCGTCAGTCTGATTACATAGATCATAGAGTAGTATACATATCAAAACGAATTATTTGATACTCTCGTATCGCGGAAATATTACGAATATATATCGACATATCCTTTATTTTAGGAGGAAGAATAACTTATTTACTTGGAAAAAGATACATTGAATTGAACACACTTACGGTGTAATACACGAACAGTCTTGATAAAGAGTCTCCATAGAGCGAGGGCCACGTCTGTGAAATCAACAGGGGTTTGTATATAAAGAATTTAAATACAAATTTGTTGATGAAAATAAGGTATGTAGGACTCAACAAAGTGGGTATTTATTTGTTGATAAAAATCTCTTAATGTATGTTAGCACACCTCTCAACTGAATCACTGAATAGCTCAATTAAATACAAATCGGATTACACAAGCTCAGGGGAATGGAGGTTTGGATCTAGCAAACCAATCTAGACGGGGATTGGAGAACTACAGCGTGGGAAGGACGAGAGATCGAGGCCTACGGATGGAGGCTCGGTGGGGAAGAAGGACAGGAAGATGAAGATGTATTGTCTTCTGAATATTCGATGTCTTATTAAACAATGCAATTCTATGTTTAGAGTTTAGACCAAGTTAAATATTTTTAAGTTTGACAGAGCTTATGTTAATTAAGAATACAAACTAGTATAATGCAGAAATAAATTCCATGACAAATAATCTAGAAATCCAATTGATTGATTATAATTCAATAAAAAAATGGTACCAATGAATTCATGTTTGGAAGTACTTTAGTTTCATGTTATGTGAAATTCATAGTGCATAATTGTAGTAATTTCAAGAAAGACCGGTAATGATGATGATGGTCAAACCACACCTTGATAAAATTATTATGAGTAATTTCAAGAAAGGCCGGTATATATATATTCAAACTCCAATCAACGTTCCAAACGTAAAAGGCTTGAATTTAGTACGCAATAACAAACTTACCACGAGGCCAACTGCGATCTGATTGGTAAGGTTGGCAGGTGGTTTATGAGCATCCCCCGGCGACTGGTCGTCCAGCGTATTGCCGACCAAAATGTAGTTCATGGAGAACTCGTTGGGATGCACGTCGATTCTCCAGTATGGTATGTCTGCCCGAGCCCCGAGATACGGCCCGTTCGTGCCGTACACAGCAGCCACCTACGTAGAATACCGCGCGTCACCGTGTATGACAACATCGATCGATTAGCACAAGGCCAATCAAAAGCAAGCGTTTTACACTAGCTACTAGTAATCTTTGTCTAAAAACACTACCTACTTAATATATAAACTGCCGTTTGAAAAAAGGGTTACCTCCACATTGCCCTTCCACGCGTCCAAGATTGTACTAGAAAGATCGTTGGCGTTGGCCGTGTTGCCGGGGCGCCCGAAGGGCGAGGCCCGGCGAACCTGCTCGGCGACGCGAGGGTTGGCATGGCCTCTCCGCGAGGCCCTCCGTATCGGGACGGTCCCTGCCGGGCAGGTCCCATGTTTCCGCCAGGCTTGAGGCCGCTGCTGCTGTTTTGATTTCGACGCGGAGGCCGCGGCCGCCATCAATTTCATACCAAACTCTGGCTTCGCCTGCAGGTGTATGGTACGTAGTCACACATGTCGTCGGACCAAAATATATGGCAACAAATTAACACGGTACATTGATTGATTCACCAGCATATAGAGGCCATGAGAGATTGATCTTTTCTTTTCAACATCGATCATTACTAAGGGAAAACAAGATAATAATACGAGCCAAATACCTGAATTTGGCGGCTCCCCTGCGGAGCATCTTTGAGAGTGCCGGCTGGTGGTAAATGTCCACGCAGTCAATTGCATCGCCGTCGTCGGTCTGTTGGCACAAGCATATGCATATATCGATCAGCACATGGCCGGCAATCGAGATCAACGTTGTTGGCGACTAAATGAGAACGACCAAATGAGATTTGAATATATGTATACCTCAATGGTTTTGTGAATCAACGCACAAGCTCCAGCCGCTACTAGCAGCAGCATGGTGAGAATCATGAGACCACGCGTTAACAGCGTTGTTGCTCCCATAGCGGCACCTAGGCACTGGACAACGTTGTGCAAGACTTGCAATTGTATGATGACGGTTTGTGGTTTCATGGCATGTCAGATTAATATATAGAGCCGGGGCCGGTCAAGAACGCCGAGCGAGGATGGTATGCATGCATGGAGGAATTAGTGATTTGTATGCCAGCTCGATCATACGTGTGTTATCCTTATTATCCGTTATTATGAATATTCCTACTAGTATGGAATTTGGGTTTAAAGGCCGGCGCGATCAATAAGGTATGACTTCATTCACACACCACCTGGGCAGACATCATGACCAAATTAATAAGTTCACTTGGCTCTAAATATATACATTTTTTTTTTTTTTTGAAAAATGTATATATAAATAAAAAGAACGCCACAATCAATGGTTTGTGGAAACTGGAATGAATAATTGCTCTGGCTGGAACGACGTGAAAAAGTAACCCCAGTTGCCATACTTTCCTACGCAGATGAAAAGACTTCCTTTAATAAGATCGTTCGAGGTGATCAAGTTCAATCCAACAGGGCCGCCCCTAAATTGCAGCTATTGTTTACTTTCCCTATATACTAGTACTCCCGATCGGCACAAGCATGGCACGCGGCAGCTGCGTCGCGCATGCACAGGCAACACCGCGCGCCCCGGGGGCGGATCCAGGGTGTCCGACGCGTTTTTTGTGGTTGCGGTACGTTGCACGCGCCGCGGAGTCGGTCGTGCAGGGCAGGCCAGAGGTCGAGTCCAGAGTGAGAGTCTGTGGCCGGGGCCAGGAAAGCTCACGCAGCTGAGTCGGATCGGTTCGAGAATTTCAGATTTGTGTGCGTGTCAGCCTCGGATCTGTCCAGAGTGAGAGTCCTTGGGCTTGCCGAAATGGCAATATGACAACGACCAGCTAGCACACAGCAGCAGAGATCGATGTGTAGCGGGCCAAGTGTTTTCAAGCGTTGTGGATAACCGGAAGCACTTGGATTAAAAGGACAAGAACAAATTTCGGCAAATGCATGCTTTCTGTACCTGTTGCGAATGTCCATATCGAGTACCATCGATACCAGAGCGCTGCATCGGCAAACATTTCGAAAATGTACGTACCACCCTAGTGTAAGGGCATGGCAAGATGCATGTATGCAGTATATATACAACGTCCTTGCCTTCTTGGATAATTGTGGTCCAATAGATTTGGCTTGTATGGTAGAGTGGGTTTTACTATTGCAAATCTCTCCTCGAGATGATCGTAGCAATGTCGATCAATTCATCCCGTCAACACACAGGGTGGGTCTAGTTTTACAAAACCAGGTGTTAAGGTTTTAACTGACTAGTTTGAGTTTGTGTCAGCATTGACTGTTCAAATCAAGTTTTGAGTTGTTTTTATTAGTATTATTACATATATATATCATGCAGGAATTGAGGACAGCGGTTGGAAGACATATCACGTTGCCCCAACCCAGCCCAGAACAATTGCGATGAGCAGGTACAGTAGGCGTCCTCCTAAAACTAGCTACTGCTGCTGTGCTGCATCTACTCTACTCCTACTCTCCAATAATCGATCTCGACCGCGTCCTCATCCTAGGGAACTACTGCAATTGCACCTACTTCATCGTACGTCATGTTTGGCACTTGGACACTGCGGTGCGTCGCTCGGCCATGCCATCGCCAGATGGCCCTGGCAGACGGGATCACGAGAGGCAGTGCTCCCCACCGGCACACCACACCAGTGTAGTACAACTCGCCAACGGCCGGCCAATAGAATTGGACTTGGGGCGCAGTGCATTGCTTGGGTGGTCACATGCACCTTTCTGCTCAGTTTCCAGGGGGCAAGGCAAAGCATACGAGGCGGAGGGAGTACTGTTTCATAGGGATGAAAAAGCGTCTAGCCACTCTTTCCAAAACGTCTAAAACCTCCACTGAGCCGGTTGCTTTCGTTTCATCCCATCCGGTGCGGTGCGGCCGGGGCTGCGGCAACTCCTTGCGTGTGTTCGGCTCCACGCTACGCTAGCGGCCGGCGAGCCTGCTGCGGCCAGGTCCTATCCATCGACGTCTTCAATCGGCGCCATCCACTTTCGCTCGCGAGCAGCTCACCTTTCGCCTCACCGGAGCCGAGAGGTAGCTTGTGTGCAGTTCTTTGGTGCACTAGTATCTTCTGACTCTACATTTGGATTGCTGTAGTACTACAAGTACAGTACTGTACTATAGCCTACGATTACGTACTCCTACATCATGACGATCTTATCAGAAGATTCACATCGGCTCGCATCGTGTTATGGCAGTCTTGGCAGAACATTCACATCATGATGGTCTTGCCAGTTGTTTGAGGCGTTGGGGGATTTTTTTTTCTTGGCAAATCAAAACCATTAAAACCCCACCCGTAACTTAGCAGATGAAGCAAAACATTAAAACCCCACCCCCCCTAATAACTTATCAGATTAAACACTACTACTAGGTCAGATTATACACGTACACACATCTGAAATTGAATACCTTTCCGCGTAGGGATGCAAGCAGGCCCCAGGCAGACCTACTTTGCTGCAAAGTCGGCCTGCGGAAACAATTAACCTGCTAGTCGTAGCTTTTTACTATTGTGATTTTACTGTAGTACGTCGCTACTACGCTCGAAAATGTAGAGAATATGGATGTGCAAGCTTGCGACGATCAACAAAGACACCAGCAAATTAAAGCGCTAAACTGGTGATGACTACTAAACAATAGGAGCTCTCGGTCGTGTTATTCTGAAACAAGCAGCTCTGTCATATTATAAAAAGAAATTTCATAGGATAGGAAGAAGAACAAAGACGCTGTTTACTGGGCTGGTTTGATTGGACCACAGCCCAACGGCAGACACCCATACGGGTTATGCACCTGAGACCAAAAGCCCACTGCCCACGAACACAGGCAGAGGCACGAAAGCCGGCTCGTCTGAGTTTGGAGGACTCTAAACATTTGTATTGTGCTAGAATAAAAAAAAAAAGCACTGTGTTTCCAAGATTGATGATTGGGGGATACTCGTTATAATAAAGTACTCTCTCCATATTCGAAATCCTTCAACCAATGAAGTCGACGGTGGCCGGTGGCGCGTCCAGCTCTCCATGGCCTACACTGCTGCGTGCGCCGCTGCAGACTGTAGAACCATATGGTTATACATGCTAGCGTCGCTCCAGGAAAGGAGATCAGATCGAAGGATTTGCTTTGAACGATTTTCTCATTGAGAAAGAGAGGCAACATAGCACAAGCTACTTGTTAACACTAGTCATTCTACATCACAAAGGCACACTGGGTTAAGCAACACAGGACTACCACACCCACACGCTAAGCAAGCAACCCACAGGGGCGGGCTAAGCAACACAGGGACTACCACGCACACACGAAGCTAAGCAAGCAACACACGTCGAAGCCCAAGATGATGCCACGACTACTAGTTGGCCGCCATGAGGATCCTCCACATGTTGTCGGCGTAGACGACGGCGAGGATGCAGCCGAGCACGACGTAGGTGACGACGAAGCCGACTCGAGTCGCCGCCGGCAGGCACTCGTAGAGGCCGAGCTTGGCCTGAAGGATGAAGCAGTAGGCGGTGAGGGCGAGGACGGAGGCGGCGAGGTTGAGGAGCCAGCCAAACGCCGCGAAAGAGCGCATCACGCGACGCCGCTTGGGGGCGAGCGCCTGCAGACCGCTGTCGGCCGCGTCGGGGAAGTGGTACTTGACGTAGCCGCTCGTCACCGTGGAGGCGAACGTGGAGAAGACGACGAAGAGTGTGACGGTCACTGCCGCCTGGTAGTGGGTGTAGACCCTGGAGCGGCAGTAGTCCTCCGGCTCCAGCGCCTTTTGCGGCGTCACCATGACCCCGAAGCCGAAGAGGAACAGCCCCATGTGGGCGAGGTTGATGGCCAGCAGCTCGTCCACGGCGCGCCGGAAGACACTCGACATCGATCGTCGGTGATGGAGTGGTGGGGTGTGGGAACCGAGGGAGAGCTGGTGAAGTGGCGAAGTGGAGGCAGAGGGGCGAAGTGGCCGGTAGTGGAGTGGAGGCGTGGTGTGATGATATGGTATTTATACACCACACACGGAACGGACCGGTAATCGATTTGAAAGCAACGCCGTTCGTCACAGCTCGCATGCAGCGCCTGGCCACGCGATCGATCACGCTTTGCATGCAGACTTCCAGCACGCAAAGAAAACTTGGCAGGGCTACGTTCATGTGTTGCAGGGCCACTACTGTCCTGGCAGCACTGTACTACTAGTCTGTTGGCAATTCCAGAGCAGAGTACATACAGCCATCCACAGGTGAGCACAGCAGGCACCGGTACTGCGGCCATGTTCTTGCAGCCAGCCACAGAGACACAGTCAAACAATACCATTGAAGAATACCGCTTCGACCCCCGCGGTCGCTCCCGTCGCTCCCGCGGCGGGCGACGCGGGCGACGGAACCCGCCCGCCGCCGCCCCTCCCCACGGATCCTCCCGCCGCGCCGCCCGAAGCGCCGCGCCCGCTCTCGCGCGACTCGTGATGAAGGTGGCGGCGTGGCCTGCTCCTCGACTCCGGCAGTTCGTGGTGGGCGCGGCCGCCTCGGCTCCCCTCGGGTGGCTCGCCGGCCAGCCGGGTCAATCCGCGGCGTCGGGGCCGGTGGCCTCGGTTCCGGTGAAGCACCGGCCGGATCTGGAGCCCGTGCTGCAGGGATGCACGCTGGTGAGTGGGAGGCAGCGTCGACCGACGCAAGCCAGCGGCAGCGTCGGTTGCGGCTGGTGCGGACAACCTCGGCGGTGGCTGGGCGGCGTGATGGCGGCGTCAACGACCGGTGTGGTGCGCGGGGAGGCTGCGTCGGCGCGGATGGTGCCGGCGGTGGCTGAGGCCGGGTGCTTGCTGGGTCTGTCGGATCCGGCGGCCTTCACCCGTGCGTCGCGTTCTCCGGCGGCGTGGCGACACGGAGATGGTTGGGCCGGGCGTCCTGCACACGCTGGCGATGGGTGTGCGACAAGAAGGTTGGTGCTCCCCTTCTCCCCGTCGGTGATGCTGGTCGCGCCGCCTTGGTGGCGGGCCGGGGCCGTTGGGTGCTTGCTTGGTGGTGCCGTGGTGGTGCCTCGGCCGTGCCTCGGGCTCCTCCCGGTAGAGGCGTTGTGGAGGCGGGGTGTGTGGGCTCTTGTCATGGCCATTGCGGTTTGGGGATCTCGGGGTGAAAACCCAAATCCTCTATGGACGTACGACGACGGCGCGCCATTGGCGTCGTGTCCTCCCTGGAGGCGCCGCATCCGAGACCCAGCTCGGCTTGCGGCAGTGGTGATGGTCGGTTGGAGGTGTTGCCTATGCGTGGAGGCCTTGTGGTGCGTGGTCCGTGTTGGCGTGAAGGTGCGTAGGGCCCCGGGTGCCGGAGGTCTTGAGTTGGTGCGCAAGGTGTAGTGGTGATCTTGGTGACGATTGAGCGAAGGTGTTACTCTTGGAGCGGTTTTAGATGTCCGAGTCCTAACAGTGGAGTGAGGCGTTGGATGTGGCGAGGCCCCCACGCAGAGTAGCTGGGATCAGTGGTTTCCAATGGTACCGCGACGGGATTTCTGCTGACGCAATGCTGGTGCTGGGGGATCGACGATCGAGTGTGCGGCTTAAGGAGGATAGTCCCATGGCGGCGGAGTCCAAGTAAACGTTCGAGATTGCAGCGGGCTGCGGCTTTTGGCGCGGCACAATACGTTGGTGGCAACGGCGCAATTCTCATCGGCTTGCTTTCGGCTCCTTTCCCGGGAGGTGGTGGTGTATCTTTGTGTTGTGTTTGTTTTTGTTTTATTCTGTTGTGGCTGCTGCGCGAGGTGGCTCGGGTCGACGTCCCAATCCGACCGAGTGGCGCTTCATGTATATTTTTTCTTCCATCCACCTTGTTGTTAGTTGAGTTGAGTGGGCACAAGTTGTGGCGCAAGTTGAGTCGATTTGGTACCTAGATGTGCAGTGGAGTAGGGTACCCTCTACATTTGTATGGTTTTTCTGGCCCGGTTTCCAGTCAAAAAACTGGGCTGGCATTTGCCTTTTCCTTTATTCGTCTAATAGAAATCACGGCAAAGCTTTTGCCGTCCTTTCTAAAAAAAACAATACCATTGATGCCCATGAGCTAGATGTCCAAAATGAAGCACAGGCTTCCTTTGCAAGCCATGTAGCTAAATTTTTTGTGCTAGTATGCATTTAGACAATACCTAAGGCTATCTCCAACAGCGCAGGTATATTTTGAGACCCATTACATGGTTTAGGTTGCGGCACAGTGAAAATATCCGTGACCCACGAACTCGTGTCTCCAACAGCGGACGCATCAGTTGTCCAACAGTTGTCCAGTCGCCGCCGCCGCCTCTCGAGGCCAAGATCCACCGGTGGTCGGAGCTCGCACGTCGTCGGCAGCCGAGGTCGCGCTCGCACACACGGTGGTGAATTTGTGCTCGTCCGCACGCTCGACCGTGGGGATGGGAATTTGGGCGCCCTCCCGCTCCCGAGCTCGCGCCGGCCATGGAAGAGAAGCACTTTCGCCGGTGGTTCCACCGCCCGGCGCTTCTGAGGTCATCCCACCGGGCGGGTCTCGCTTGCCTCTGCCGCGTGGCGAAGGCAAGGACGACGTCAAGGCAGAGATGTGCGTTAATGCGGCCCGACGCCGAAGGGGGATGTGCGCGTACGGTGGCGCGTCTTGCTCTCCTCTCGCCTCGGGCGCGAACCGCTCCGGCCGGAACTCTCGGCAACGGGAGCAACTCCGACGCTGGGCGGCGAAGGCGGTGCACCGCCGAGATCGCTCGCCGTCGTGCTGGCTCTGCCCCGTCGGTTTCGCCGGCCCATGAGCGGATGGCGACTTCCCGCCGCTGGCTCGGGTCGCCGAGCCGGCCGTGACCCGCCGCCCCCCCCCGCAGCGGACCGCCTCCCCCCCGCCGATCCCGACCCGCACGGCCGCGCACAAGACGCCCCTCCCCGCACGACCCCCGGCTGCACGAGGGGGCGCTGCGCGCCTTCCGCCACGCCGACGCCCGCCAGCGCCGCCGCTTCCGCCCGCCCGACCCGGCCGCCGCGGCGCCTTACAGCGCCGCCCCGCCCGCCGCGAACCCCACACTCGCCCCGCCCGATGACGCCGTGACCCGCCTCGCCCCGCCCCAGCTCCTCGCGCCAGTACTTCGCCGTGGCAGCTCCCCGCCACCGAAGCGCCCCGCCCCCGGACCGTCTGCGGCATCATGCGGGCGAAGCAGCGGCGAGGGGTTGGCGCGGCAAGCAGCCGCACTCCGGCGAGAAACCATAGCCCGCGGCGGCAGCGGTGAGCAATCTCCGACGGTCATGGACACGCCGAGGAAGAACTGAGCAGCAGCACCGGTGACCGGACACGCGTCGGCAGGAGCAGCAGCAGGAGAGATGCGTTCGATGGAGAGAGAAAACCTATATTTGCCACCTCGTTGGCGTGGTTGGCAAAATGTGTAGCGTGGATGGATGTTCTGTTGGGGGCTGATTTAGATATGCAAAACAACTGTTCATGATGTATTTTTACGTTTAGGTTCTCCGTTGGAGACAGCCTAAAAACCTAGTTTCAACTTCAATTCAACACCAGGAAGATGTGGAGATGGATGCTTTGTTGGGATTGTACTTTGTGTCCCATCCCATAAGCCATTGTTGTGTTGGACCTAAAAAAATAGAGATGAAAAGAATTAAAGGGCATTCGAATCCATGCGCAGCACAAAAAGACGACCATGATCTGCAGATATCGGTGTTGTGAACCTGCTGGGACTAACAGGCCATTGGTTCAAAGCAGACCACTGAACCGAAAAGACTGTTTTCGCGTCGTCCGCGCGGAACGTTTCCTGGCGAACGATCCGACAGGCTCCACTTTCTATTTCGGGAATAAATAAGTCCCACCACTTTCTTTTTTTTGGTAAGCATGTGTTTTTCTTTTCCTTTTTTATTCATTCTCTTTTTTTTCTGTCTTAAGTTACGGTATTTTTTTTTTTCAAGATTTTTTTTTTTTTTTTTTTAGAGACATAAAACATTCAGGGGGACGGTGGTATATAGGGATAGTAATGGGTGGGGAGATCAAATAAAAGCAACTTTTATATAATAGTAATAAGCAACCATGTGATTTTCTGCATGTGCTCATGTCGTGATGATGTCAAAAAAAAAGTAAAACATTTTTTTAAAAAACTGCTATAACTCTTGAATGGTGTATCCATTTTTAATTCCGTCTGCACCGGTGTGTTTTACGCGACGAAAACGAACAAAACTGGATCCCACTTTCGAATATGTTTTGAAGATTTTATTTTTTTAATTTTTTTTTTTTTTTAATAGCAAATTATGTGTAACTTATATTATATAACTTATAGAACATAACAGAAAGACCAAAGTACAAGATGTACTTGTGTAACATATACATATAACTTATAGTGTATAATTTATAGAACAACAATAAGACCTAACTACGACATGTACTTTGTCTAACATATATGTATAACTTATATTATATAACTTATAGAACATAAATGAAAAGACAAAAACTACAATATGTACTGTGTAACATATATATACGTATAACTTATAATGTATAATTTATAGAACATAACAATAAGATCAAATTACAACATGTGATGTCTAACTTATACTTTTAACTTATAGTGTATAACTTATGGAACATAACAATAAGACAAAACTAGGTAATGTAGTGTCTAACATATATGTATAACTTATACTTTTAACTTATAGTGTATAACTTATAGAACATAACAATAAGACCAAACTAAAAGATGTACTTGTCTAAGTTATATTGTATAACTTATAGAACATAACAGAAAAGACCAAACTACAAGATGTATTGTCTAACATATATATATAACTTATAGTGTATAACTTATAAAACATAACAATAAGACTAAACTATAATATGTATTTATCTAACTTATACGTATAACTTATAGAACATAACAATAAGACCAAACTAGAAGATGTATTGTCTAACATATACGTATAACTTATATTGTATAACTTATAGAACATAACAAAAGACCAAACTAAAAAGATGTACTGTGTGTTCATAGGGTGAGTGTGCGTGCGTGTTGAGCGTCAAACGTTGTACTGTGTAATCTAAAAAAACATATACTTATAACTTATAGTGTATAACTTATAAAACATAACAATTGATATTAGAAAAAATAAAAAAAAAAAAGTCTTCAAAACATAGTCGAGTGGGATCTAGTTTTGTTCGTTTCATCACGTAGAACACACCGGGTGTAGACGGAATTAAAAACGGATACACCATTCAAGAGTTATAGCAGTTTTAAAAAAATGTTTTTACTTTTTCGCCGACATCATCATTTACGTCAGCACATGCAAAAAAAAAAAAAAAAAGAAAGAACACGTTTTCCTAAAAAAAAAAATGGAAATGATTAGTTTTCAAAAATGGATAACTTGCGCTGGTGGATCGTCCGCGAGTTAACGTAACTCGCGGACGTCCTGGAGGTATTGGTGCCAAAAAGGCCATTCATTTGATGAGTATACAGCATATCGAGGTGATGGGTTTCTTATAACAATTCTGTTTACACAAATCAGGAACTAAAGTTACCACACAAGACGCCATATCGAAGGCACACAGCATATGGCCTCAGTTAGCCGGTCAATGGTAAGTCTGCTTCCCTTCTCTAGCAAGGCTTCTGCACAAGGCCAGTAGTATTTATTTATCGAAAGAATACACTTGCCAACCCCTATTAACAAAGATAACCTCGATCATCTGACGCTGTTAATCCATGCAACGACGTACCACGTTGCTAACCTTTTCTCCACCAGCAGTACTCCTAGGTCAACATCAAGAATGGAGAAAATGATTACACGAACTAGTGTAGAAACAATGTCATGGTTATCCTTTGTCTTACACATAGTATACTGTAAAAAGGAAAATTACACTAACCATTGTAGAAATTAACTGCTAGGGTAGGATATCTGCTAGCTAGTAGGATAGGATATCTCTATCACCAATTAGTATCTGGTTGTAACAGGGTGGGCATCATTGCTCCTCTCGTCATATTTGCCATCAGGAACAGCCTGCAGGCCAGGCGCGGGAGAGGCGAGAGAGGAGGTCTACTCTGTGTGTCGTCCTGGACTGCAGCGGCATCAAATGCTCGACCGCTGACCCTCCCGCCATGCGCCGGTCCTAGCCTCTGGTCCTCTTTGATCACCTCTCCTAACCTAGAAGCAACAATTAAAATAATAAGGATTGGACCGCTGACCCCCACTCAACTGGAAGTAACATGTTCCAACTTCCAACTCCAACAATGCAAGAGAAAAAAAAAAAAAACATGTCAGGTGCATGCTGCATGTCATAGCGCATTGCATCATCCTACTCCTACGAAAGGTCTTGTGCAATTGATCTTTAAGAGTTGCTTAAGTTGATGTTTAACAAATCTTACTCCCTCCGTCCCCAAATTGACTGTCGCCGTTGGTTTTAGTGCCACAACTTTGACTAAGTTTGTAGAAAATATGTGCAACATTTAAATATTTAAATAAATTTGTTAAAAACTAGACTTAAAAAATCTTTCCGTGATACTAATTACTTAGCATAAATATTTTATATATTCAAATATATAATTGCCGGCAGTTTTTCCTCGGGGCGTAAAGCGACAGACATTTTTTGGGACGGAGGGAGTATGTAAGAGTTGACCTGCCTTTCGTAAAAGCACATGCCTGTCATAGCGCATTGCTATCAATTCTTGTTGATGTAAGAGTTGACGCCATCACTGAGGCATCCGCCTACGCAAGTTGAGCAGCCAAAACACAGCCGGTGGCGCCATGCACCCGGAAATGTCCTGCCCCAACCGGGACCGGAAATGGTTGTGGAAGTGCCTGGTGGGCAGTTCGATTCCTCTCGTGTCTCGTGGCAGTGCGCTAGCAACTGTCCTGTGCCGAACCCAGCTGCCGTCATGCCATGCCATCGCCATTGATCCCGTCAAACGTCTACTCTGTGTCTGTAATGGATATTGATGATCTTGGAGTTGGAGCTCGACTACTGCAGGCATCAAAACCTCGACTACCTTTCTTATGCAGACATGTAATCTAGCACTGTACTACCTTTCTTATGGCCACTTTCTGTGATGGGTGTCCCAGTTGACACGGAAACAAGCACGGGCGTGCTCTGGGATCCAGGGAACATGACCGAAAAAATTACGAGTCATTACTCTTACGTGCTTCAGTTGATGACGTCATGGCAATGTCTCAGTTGATGACGTCATGCCGTTGTAAAACTACAGTGCTATAATCTACTCCCTCTGTCCCTAAATGTTTGTCTCTAGAAAACCGTGTTTCCCTCACAGACACGCTTCCCGGGCGACATACATAAAGGGACGGAGGGAGTACATTACGTGCTAGACTGGCGTGATCAATTTGTGTTGTGACACATGATACACGCCTCAGTCGAAAATAATACTAGTTCGATGGTAGCGGCACGCACAAGCCTGGCCGATTTGGCCACTGTACGGTGTTTTTAGTGCGACTCTTGCGAATTCTTTGAAACTGCAAAACAGAGTCACTTCTCACTATCCCATGAGCGCAGGGTCCAATTGTGGCCGTCTGTATGATCCACTCCGTCCAGGGCAACGTGACAAGTGAAGCCAGCTAAGCTATCATGGAGTACGTGTTACCAGATCGGCAAGGTTTGAGCTCGCCAGAGGCAGTGCAACGAAATTGTTAGCAATCCGGCAACAACAGGACAGGGGGAGGAGGAAGCGGAGGGATCAGGATTCGGGAGCAGTACACCAGCGAATAAATGATGGTTTATGGAAGCTCATGCGACACGTCTCCCACTTTTGCTTCTCTCGGTCTGCAGTGACCCCGCCGGCCTGAGTGCCACAGTGCTAGTGACGCCGGCCGCCTGGCGCCTGGCCCTCGCCACAGGGTGCAGGCTGCAACTTGACGCCTGCCAGCTGCACTAGCCGAGCAGCCGTGTAGGCAGCCAGACGAGGAACACATGAGCTGGGTGTCATACTGTCGTGAGACTATCCGCACCCTGTTCGTTTGGCTTATCGCGCAGCCAACCGCCAGATTTTCTCTCACAAGAGCCAGTCCCAGCCACCAGCAGTAATCTTTCTCTCACATCATCAGCAGCCTGGCATGTTTACCCGAGCGAGTGCTCATGTTTCTCTATTTCCTTCCTCTATACATCCTAGTCATCAAGATTCTCTCCTTTACAAAGACTCTCTCCCTGGCGCACTCATCCCTACTTTATATCTCTACTCTATACTAACTACCATCAGGGGTCCACTTATAATTTTGTCTAAATATATCCATGTGACATCTAGTTTTGAAGGATTAATTGAAACAAATTTAATGGTGTAATCGAAATTTAATTTAAACTTATGGTTTGTGAATTATAACATTTTTTTGTTACTACAAAAAGTGGGACCCGCCATCATATCTCTCCTCCGTGTTCACTTCCCATGCAAAGGCAAAAAGCAAACCCAAAACGTCTTTGCCGATCTCGCCACATCGAATCTTTTAACGCATAAATGGATCACTAAACATAGGTAAATAACAAAACTAATTACACAGTTTAGCTGAAAAGTGCGAGACGAATCTTTTAAACTTAGTTAATGCATGTTGGGACAATAATTACCAAATACAAACGAAATGTCTTCTACAGTAGCTCCAACCCAAATTATTTCGGGTTGCATGGCAACCGAACGCCCTTGCATGCGGCTGCTGCGGCAGCTCGTGGGCCCACGCTAGATGATAGCGCGCCCACGGTAGTACACACGCCACAGATAGCGACCCTGACACCATCCCGTGGCTTTTACAGACACCCGCTGCAGCAGATTTTTACGCCAAATGGCTGACCTGGTCGGTACCGGGGCCTGTCCCGTAGACCAGTGCAGACAGCCTGAGCCGGGGTCAGCGCCTCATACCCCCTGCAGCCTTTACAATCGCGGATCCGCAGAATCGAAAAAACTTCCACCAACCATAAAGTTGTACTGCAACTATCTCCACATCCGACTTGGGGTAGGTAGTGCATTGCTTGGGCGGTCACATGCATGCATGTACTTATCTTTCTGCTCAGTTTGGAGGGGATCTGGCAGGGCGACCAAATTCTGCGGGTTGAAGCAGGTGACCCGCAAGCCCTGCAAACAGCCCACACCGGCTGGTATGCAGCATGCATGCACAGCACAGAACTTTGGAACGGAGAAACGGCTCATCCTCTGCAGGCTGCAGCTACGTACACGTAGGAGCACTTGAGTAGTGTAATACTGGTTTGGTTGGCTGGTTATTTTGTAATTACTATAATATTTGGATCCGGACCTTTTATATTGTAATCCTAGTCAAAATATTAGTTGTGTGGTGTTGAACTAAGTATGGATGTGGTAATCGATCCTAGTTTGGTTGGTGGTTATTTTGTAATCTGTAATATTTGGATCCGGACCTCTTATATTGTAATTAATATTTGCATCGAAGCTTGAATCTAAACTTGGCTTGTAATATTATTCAAATATGTACCAGTTCTTACTTTTATATTGTTATTGAAATGATTATAGTGTGACAAATTGGTGCTTACCAATGGCATTGAGGTATTTTTCACTTATTTTTGGTTGGAAACCAAACACTTGCCACAATTTTTTGCCATGCTTTTGTGGCTGCAAACCAAACAACAGCCATTGAAATTAGTTTGCCTAACTTTAGTTACAAACCAAACATCTTTGTTTTTAACACACATTGTGGCAAGCCACACATGTGACAATTACTAAAGTTAGGCAAGGCAATTTGTGTCACCAACCAAACATCCCCTAAGCCTGCTCTTGTCGATCCTCTGTCACTCCACTGATCATTAGAATGACAGAGGGAGTACTGTACTAGTATGATCGATCTTGTACCATGTCTCGTGCTTCTCGCGAGACATAGGATTGATTTTGATCCTTTTATACTCTAATAAAAAATAGGTATACTATACAAATATATATACTCCACGGTGAATCTAATGATTCTCAATTAATTCATATGATAAATATTACTGATTTGTATATAAATTTGACGAAACTTCCAAATTGTTTTAGAATTGTATTTTTTTGTGTCTGTGGTGGAAGTATATTTGATTGTGTTGAAGAGAAGAATTTCACGAGGATCATATATTTAGTGCTTTTTTAGACCAAAGGGACGTCCCCAACTTATATTGAAAGCCATCGAACCAGGTTTTGCTGGATAAACACTCGCCGAGACAAACTAAGTTCAAAGAAAGATTACAAACGATAAAGCAAGAGCGCCTAATTATAGCCATATCCAGATAAAAGGTCTACAAATAAACGGAAATAAACCACTAAGTAGACGTCATCAGAAGAAGCGCGATCAGAGTTCCTGTTTTGAACTCCTCCTGTTGTCACCAATCTATGATCAGTAGGGTGCAGATTTCAAAATCGCCAGGGGCGGAGCCAGAATTATGTATGGAGGGGACCAGACAATCAAATACGTATAGTCTACTATAAAATTTCAATATATACAGAGAGTTTCAATCATACATTGAAACAATAAGATCTCTATTAAATAATAAATTATTCATGTTGTGATAATTTGCGATGAAAAAATATAACAACAAGCAATAAACATAATTAAGGGAACTAACATGTTTCAATTAAATTTTGCCCTGCACTAAGATCTCTATTAAATAATAAATCATTCATGTTGTGATAAATTTGCGATGAAAAATATAACAACAAGCAATAAGCATAAATAATTAAGGGAACTAACATGTTTCAATTAAATTTTGCCCTGCGGCGTCATCGCATCAAAGTCATCAATAAGTTGATTGGTTGTAAACTCTACTACGATCTTATTTTCAATGTAAATTATTGAGCAATCATTTAGGAACTCATCTTCCATCTTATTAGCCAATTAGGTATTAGGCTACTAGTTCCAAACCGACAGAGATAAAAGATTGGAGAGACATATCGGAGAGGCAGTGTCTACCTGAAAAAGTAGATCGGAGAGAGCGAGAGGCAGAGAGCCAGTGCTAGACGGATGGCTGTGCGCTGTGCCTCAACGCCAGATGATTTCTTTACGGCGGCGGCGACGCTGTGGCAGCAGTGAATTGCAATCGTAAATCGCGATCGTGGAAGGCTGGAACTGCTGTATGTACTTGGCCTACATACGTAGACAAGAGACTACTAGTTACTAATTTTTGCGATCGTGGATGGCTGAAGACTAGGACTCTCGAGTATGTACTTGGGTTGTTTCCGTATTTTTGAACTAAACATACGTAGGAGACTAGTCTGTAGTTACTAGTTTTTGCACTGAACATTAGGGGGCATGGCCCCCTGCTGGCCCCTGGCTCCGCCATTGCAAACGGCTGATTTCAAAGGGCGTTTGCGAATATGACTACCGGCACCTGGTACACCCAGCAGTTCTCAGAGGTGGCTACTGGCTATAAAAGGCCGCAACAAGCTGTCCCAACTCGTTGAGGCCTCAGTCGATCCAATTGCTAGTGTCGAGGTAAAGTTGTTATTACTCAAGTTCTCCTCTTCTCGATCTTTTGCTGTTAGCTAGGGTAAACGCCATTTGCTTGCTTTGAGGAGTGTTTTGAGATTTGGAGTTGAAATAATTGTATGCATCTAGTACAAAATGTCTTGAGAATAACTTATGATTTTTAATACTCCAACACAGATCTGCTCATTGCAGCAAGTCCTTCGAGCGTTGAGCTTACCCAAGCGAATAAGCAAGGCCTCCAAGACCCAAGCGGACCCTCACGGCTCCCAGCAACTACCCTTCGAGCAAGGTAACCTTAATGCGCTGGCCAAATTCTCTGAATATTCTCTACCATTTTTCAATTTCTTAAATCTTTAAGCGAGGTATGCTTAATGCGCTAGCCAAATTCTCTAAACCTTCTCTACCACTTTTCAGTTAAGGCATTATATTTGTTAGATTCAGTTAGACATTTTTGCAAGTTCTCACGCCTCTCCTATAACAGTGGTTATGACAACTAATAATTTGGTATCTATAGTTTCGATAAATTCTGGCCTAAAACTACTGGGTTGTTTCTTTTAGAAAAAAAAAATAATTTAGTATTATGCAAAAGATTTATGCACTTTTATATTAAACAAAAGAGTTTGAGTTTCAATAAAGGGTATGTTATGGCAAGAGTGAATGTTGTGTGTCGTGTGCCATAGTCGAGTATTGTACGACTAGAACGGTATTAAAAAGGAAAGAGAGGATAAGAAAAGATAGAGGGCAAGAGTTAATGTTTTAATTAAAACATAAATTACATATCTAATATAATGGCGTTCTATTTGTTTGTAAATTGTAAAGTTCGTTTTGCAACTGAAATTGAGAGAGGAGAGGAGGGTGAGAGGAACATAGAAAAATCATGTATGGGTGAATGAGAGGGTTTTTTTTTTTTTTTTTTTTTTTTGCTTTCCATCTTCACTCTCACTCTCTTTTATAGGGATAAAATGAGAGGTTTTCATTTTTTTGGATTGGTGGGGCTTGTATTTAGAAATGTGCCCAAAACATTCTCAAACAACTCCAAATACTCTGTTACTTTGTAACTTGGGCCCTCTAACTACTACGGTCGACACCGACACCAGGCTGATACAAACTCTGATGGACCTGAATCTATCGTGGTTAACTGACCCATGGAGTTTTTTTTTTCGCGATCGGGCCATTCACCCGTTTTTCATTAAAAGGAGGAAATCCAAATCCAAATACAAACTAAGCCGGTATGCCGAGCAGACATCAGACTGCGAAACCGAGAAACAACCAAAACAAAGCAACACAACACAAAGCAAGAAACCTAACTGACCCATGGAGTAGCAGCAGCACTAGCAGATAACCAATCAGACCTCGTGTGCAATCACTGTACTGGGGGCGAATCGGCGTATATTGGATCCGAGGAAAAGCTCGGCCCGCTACTGACGCCGCAGCTGGGCCGCCGTGTGCCACGGCCGGACTGTGATTCTATTCTATTTTGCCGCCGCGTCGTGCTGATCACAGTCGACTGTGCGACTGTAAAGTATAAGGAAAGGCTTAAAATTTTAGCCGAAAAGTAGATAAGATTAATGAGAGATGATGAGTTGGCACGCGTGATGTCTTTCCTTCCTCTTCTAGATTTTACAACTATACTATATATACAACACACGGGTATGTACATTGTACAGCATATACTGATAGAACTTGCGTAAATAAATTAGACTAACATTATGGACTTGGCGTGCGTGGTCAAAGCCATCGTCGTCCTGATGGTAGCAATGGTGATTGGAGCTCGCGCGGCGCTGCACTTCTGTACGTACGTACGTGTTGCACTATCTAGTGACACGTCGATCAGTACTTTTTTTGTTGTTGTTGATCGTCATTATGGAAATAATGGCACACAGAGTGACGTTGGCGACGTGATTGGCTGCGTGGACATGAACCACCAGCCGGCGCTCATCAAGCGCGTTCCACCTGACAAGAACACAGAAAAACTTCTGGTCTCTATCCTTTCTCAAAAAAAAAAAAGTTCAGTTTTCTTTGTTCATTCTCTTCTTTCTTGTTGCCGATATATGCTGATTTTCACGTCAATCCCTCCAACTTTTTTTGAGGAACCAATCCCTCCTACTTCCTCGGACCGATCCTTTAATTCCTTAATCTGTTGCTAATTTGTGCTCTGCGCGCTGACCTGTGGCTCGATCGGTGACGTATGTGCATCTTGCTATATAGGCGAAGCCGGAAAAGTGCAAATATTGTGGCAAGCTTGAAACCAGAGATCATATGCTTTTTAGCTGCACCATTCCCCAACTTATATGGGTTTGGATTAGAGTTAGTTTAAGATGGCCTTCTAGACCTATCTTGAGTCTAACCTAGAAGATATTTTTGGGGATCCAGATTCAGTGACTTTACCGAGCAACTTTACAACGTAACTTTACTTCAGTCTCCATGGTATCCAGCACTTGTAGGGAGAGCTGTTGCAGCACAAACGGAATTCAGCCCAAACAACACTAACAACCAAGCATAATTTTCCAGCACAAGTTCACTCTCAAGAACGCAGAAATTAATAATTAGAACTAAGCATTTTCCAGTTTGGAAGTTCCAGGTTTCAATTAGTGATTTTTCTATTCTCTTTGTACTTGTTGCTACTGTGTGGAGCCTTTGGAAGGCGAGAAATGACTGGGTAATGATAAATTGATCAAGTCACCTAAACCCATTGCTTACAGTGTTATGGGTTTTTTGACACGGTGGAAGAGATAGATGAAACCGAAAGAGGTGTTGAAGATGGAAGACAGCCTAGCCAAGCTACAGGAGGGCTTCAGAGCATGGTGAAGTGAAGAGATGCGCCTGGAGGACAGGAAGAAGGAGCGTGAAGCCACACAACGACAATACTTTGGTGTCTTAGCCTTCTTTTTGTTTTTTTTTTTTCTTCGGTAGTAATGTGAGGCATGTTGCTCTCCTTGTTTTTTTTTCTCTTATCGTCTGGAGTCATTTGTGGTAGGAAGTTTTCTTTTGTATCGGAGGTTTCAGACAGTAGATGTATGTGGTTTTGGGTGAACGTTATGGTCGTGCTATGATTTGTAAGCTGATAACCCCAGCAACTAATCTGGTTTTGATAGCTTTCAACATAAGCTGGGAATGCTCCTCTACTACATTTAATAGCAAGCAGTGTACCGCAAATGTAGCAGGCTAGCTAGCTAGCAGCATTAGTTTGACTTTGACGTACCGGCAATAATTTTTTTTTTCTAGAACACGACTTCACGTGTATTTCATTAAGAAGATACCGGCAATAATTTAGTGTCACAAACCCTCTATAGAGACCGTACATGCCTCGCGGCTGTTTGCTCTCTCGTCGAGCTGTGTTGTTGTTGTTGTTGTTGTTGTTGTGTGTGTGTGTTTTTGCTTTCGCTTTGCTGTGTTTGTAGTTTTTTTTGAGGAAAAATGTTGTCACATTTTACATTTATCACTACACAAGATAAGGGACATGCTGGGTCGTCACGACTACGGGATAGGTTATGGAGCCGCGTAACACAAGTATGTACACTCTACTTTCACTCGATTGGTAAGACTTGCAATGGCAAATGTGTCATTGGCGTGATCTTTCCATGTTGGCTACATTTTGTTCTATCTTTTGTTTTCATTTCCACTAGGAAAATGAGGTGGGAGATGTTAATTTGATGGCTGAATTGGGGACACGTGGCTCCTAGTGGTAACTGTACCGCCACGTATGGCTGTCAGTTTGTCACCTTGCCGGGTAGTGCGCCACAAACATGAACCCTTGATTGTGATATAGTAACAGTAACTTTATAGAAATGTTTAATCTTGCTATGTGAGTAATATGTGACACAACACTAATAAAGAAAAAACTTAAGTATAAACCGTTTCAACCTTGATTGTGGAGGATTCCACCACATTCAACCAAGCCCGTACACGCTTGGAGGCGCATGGACCGGTGTCTCGCATCTTTCTTGGTGGTGACAGATTCACCGTACCAGTTCGACAAGCACACACAAAGTACGTGTACCCAACTTAGCTTGAAACAAGAAGAAAAAAAAAAAAGTACCCAACTCGATCTCTCTCTCTCTTCCATCATATGATGCATGCACCATCATTTATTTGTGGGTGTATGTATAAATGCAGGATCCTACTGAAGAGAAGTGGTGGGTGTCGGTGAAGGGGCACGACATCGGCTACAACCCACACCAGGAAGGCCTGGTCCGGCAGCAAGCACACCACATACGCACGACGGGCTGCTATACGACGCCAAACCCCGGCCGGGGTTCTGACACGACCAAAGTGGCTAGCTACTCCGTTATGTTTTGTGGGACCAGGGAGTGCTATTGTGACAACTAGTTTGTGGAAGGGTGCCACGCATGCTTGTCCGTTGTTCACCTGTTGATAATTACAGCTTCGTTCTTCATCGATACAGTAGCACCGCCCGTACGTGCCAGTTTCCTGCCGCTTATCACGGGCCTTTATTTAGGTATTTTTTACATGGTGTTCGATTTTATTTTCCGTGGCGGGCATTTGAGAAACCGCCACGGAAAATAGGTGGCTCGCACCCTCCGGTCAGGGAAAAAAACCGCCACGGTTAATCGATATTAACCGTGGCGGGCATTGTAAAATAACCGCCACGGTTAATCCATTAACCGTGGCGGGCATTGTAAAATAACCGCCAGCGGTAAATAGTTTAACCGTGGCGGTTTTATAAAAAGCCCACCACGGTTAATAGCCACCAGCCCACTATAGTTAGAAAAGCCCAAATGGCCCGTTAACACGTTCACGTATATATAGACCACAAACCCTAACTCAACTCCCTCCCTCTCTCACCTTCCCCGAGCCGGCCTCCAACCCTAACACAACTCCCTCCCTCCCCTCTTCACTCCCACGCCTGGCCCAAGCACCCAACCCGGGGCCCCTCCGTCTGCGCCCCCCGAGCCCCTCCCTCCTCTCCCTCCCTCGAGCCGGCGGCCTCCCTCTCCTCCACCGGAAGCCGGGCGGCCTCCCCCCGCCTCCTCCCCGAAAGCGGCGCGGCGGCGCCCCTCCACCTCGAAGCAGCGGGCGCTAGCGGCGCTGCTGGAACCGGCCATGGCGGCGGGCGGTCCCCAAGGACGGCGGCGCTCCCCGAGCGCGGATCCGCGCCCCGAAGCGGCTATGGCGCCCCCATCTACGGGCGGCGGTGGCGGTGTCGAAAGCAAGGTCCCGCCGCCCTCGAAGCCCGATCCGCATCCTCGAAGCCCGATCCGCGTCCCCGAGCGCGGATCCGGCGCGCCTGCCGGGCGGCGGCGGCGAGCTGGCCGGGCGGTGGCGAGACCGAACTTTAACGGGCCCAGATTCTGGCCGCCGGGCCCAGATTCAGGCGCCGGGCCCATTCGGGCCCGTTAGGGTTTCAAACCGATTTTTTTTTTATTAACCGCGGGCGGGCATTGTTAAATGTCCGCCACGGTTAATCGATGGCGTGGCGGACATTTGCCCGCCACGGAAAATAGGTCGATTAACCGCGACCCCTAGCTCCGCGGGCGGTTTTAATGTCCGCCACGGAAAATAAAAAAGTCCGCCACGGAAAATCATTTCGTAGTAGTGTACGCCTCGCCGCACGCTTAGGCCACGCTTAGGCCGCCGGCTGGTTGCTGTTTTACAAGCGCCGACACGCCAACGCTTTACAACAGTTCCTGGTCCGCCGGGCGCCATATCCCGCGGGTAACCGCAACTCCCTCGCCGCACGCCACTGGGCGCCGCCTGCTTTGCACAATTGCACCACCCACCGGCAGCACCAGAGCCCCCTCGATCTGGATGGAGGCTGTACTGTACATGCCTCGCTTTCTTTTGATTTTTCTCCCAGTCCATTCTTATCTATCGAGTACTACACTAGGTCAGTAGTACAAGGTAACCCTCTTGCCGTTTATGAAAATACAAGCCTGTGGTGCCTGACAAAATAATCGCTCTCATTTGACATTTATCACGACACAATGGAGCATAGGTCGTCAATGAGACGTACGGGCGGACAGAGCTTACTACAAGCATACTACTTGCCCTCGAGATCGGTTGGTTGCAATGGAAAAAGTATCCTTCACGCGCTCATCCATTGATGGTTGGATTGTCGCCCTATTTTTAAGAAAACATGGAAGAAATCTCGTTACTCAAAGACCGGGGCGCAAATTCTTGCCCAACAGTTCATGAATCAAGGTGGAATACTGTCAAAAACAAGGATTAGTTTGTGTCTTTTTCCCCTCGGAAAAGGAGGCGGAGGACCGAGTCCGGAAGTGTTGGTTGATCACCGAACTAGGGACACATGGCTGGTGGTGTTAGGGCGCGCGACTATATCGCCCAAGTGTCGGGTTGCCACCGCATGGCGGCCGGGTTGGGTCGTCATTTCGGTTCGAGACACAAGTTTGGAAGGTCCAACCAGTTGTGCATCGTGGGATAGATTCGCTTGTGGCCCCGTCTTGTTTCGATCATAGGAGCACACGTGCACAGAAATATATATTTTTTCACATCTCTATAGACTCTATATCTACTATTTGATTTTTATTTACACGCAATGTAATTTGGAGAACAAACCGATCGCCCCATCTCGGCCTCGATCCAGACAGAGAGCTGATTGAGACCATAGTAGCTCACGAAGGTCGATGGAGTGACAACGGCGAGAAAGTCTCAGGGTACAAATGCTCACGACCATGGAGTGTGATCGTACTGCCTACGCAGCAGTAGTACCATCATCGCCTACATTGCAGGTCCGCAGCAGAAAGCAGAGCAGCTGACCAAAGATGCCATGATGATTGTAGAGTATCTGTTGCTTTGATGTCGAGAAGATCCCGATCGATTGGCAAGCGGCAGGGATATTCCAAAAGCTGCCCCTGCCTGACCCTGACCTCTGAGGTGCGGAGATATGCCTTGAAGCGGCACCGGACGGACCTAATGATCGGGCGCGGCAATCTCTTATGAGCTGCTTGCTTGCTCCATGCCTTCACCTCCACGGTTTCTGCTAAGAAAAACTTACAACCATGTTGCAGACCACCACCATGTTCCTCGACCGTACCGTATATATATCTGCGATACCAACTAGATAGATAGATATAGATAGAAACAAGTGTGCCAAACAACACTAGCTTTACTCGATCTGCGATACCACCTGCTAGCGGCTACACGATGCCTATCTTGGACTGCCGGTGGTGGAGCTAATTAACGTGCCACCACCTCTATCGGATAGTGGTGCAACCAACTTGGAGCTAATTAACGAAAAATGGCAAGCAATTGAAATTGAAGAAACCAACTTGGTATACCCAACTGATCAATCGTCTGTCTCTTCTGACCGCAAAGTAACCAACTTCGCTGTTATATGCAGCAAGAGGAAATGGATTGAAAGTCAGATTCTGGCACGATGTCTGGTTAGGCAACTACCCTTTGAAACTAAAATATCAAAAACTTTACAAGATCTATAAAAATCAGGAGAGCTCAGTTGATAAATACAAAGAGGTGGAATGGAATATTGATTTTAGAAAAACACTAGGTATTGATGAGGTGGTTGAATGGAACAAGCTTCAAGAGGAGCTGAATTAGATGATGTTTTCAGAGGAAGAAGATATAGTAATTTGGGACCTAGAGGTGTTAGGCAAATTCTCCACAAGATCTTTGTACAGACTCATGAAAGATTAAGGCTCAATAGACATGCGCATGATTGTTTTGTGGAAAACAAACCTACCTCTAAAGATCAAAAATTTTGTTTGGATGCTTTGGCATGACTGGTACTGACAGGGGAACAAAGACAAGTGAGAAGGGGAAGGGATTAGAAAAGTGCAAATATTGTGGCAACCTTGAAACCAGAGATCATCTGTTTTTTAGCTGCACCATTCCCCAACTTATATGGGTTTGGATTAGAGTTAGTTTAATTTGGCCTTCTAGACCTATCTTGAGTCTAACCTAGAAGATATTTTTGGAGGGGGAAGGGTTATATTAGTGATTTTGCTATTCTCTTTGTACTTGTTGCTACTGTGTGGAGCCTTTGGAAGGCGAGAAATAACTAGGTAATGATAAATTGATCAAGTCACCTAAATCTATTGCTTACCGTGTTATGGGTTTTCTGACACAGTGGAAGAGATTGATGAAACCGAAAGAGGTGTTGAAGATGGAAGACAGCCTGGCCAAGGTACAAGAGGGCTTGAGAGCATGGTGAAGTGAAGAGATGCGCATGGAGGACAGGAAGAAGGAGGCGAAACCACACGACGACAATATTTCAACGACAATATTTTGGTGTCGTAGCCTTCGTTTTGTTTTTTTTTTTTTCGGTAGTAATGTGAGGCATGCTAGCCTCTTTGGTTTTTTTATCTCTTATCGTCTCGAGTCATTTGTGGTAGAAGTTTTCTTTTGTATCGGGGGTTTCAGACAGTAGATGTATCTGGTTTTGGGCAAACGCCAAACGTTATGGTCGTTCTATGATCTGTAAGCTGATAACCCAGCAACTACTCTGGTTTTGATAGGTTTCAATATAAGTTGGGAATGCTCCTCTGGTCTTTAAAAAATGTAGCATTAATTTGACTTTGACGTACCGGCAATAATTCGGTGTCACAAACCCTCTAGAGACTGTACATGCCTCGCAGCTATTCGCTCTCTCGTTGAGCTGTGTTGTCGTTGTTGTGTGTCTTTTTTCTGCTTTTGTTCGCTGTGTTTGTAGGTTTCTAGGAAAAATTGTTGTGGCATTTTACATTTATGACTACACAAGACAAGGGACATGCTGGGTCGTCACGACTGCGGGATAGGTTGTGGTGCCGCGCAACACAAGTACATACTATACTCTACTTTCGCTCAATTGGTTGGACTTGCAATGGAAAAAAGTGTTCTTGGCGTGATCTATTAATGTTGGCTGCAATTTATTCTACTTTTTGTTTTCATTCCCCTTGGGAAAATGGAGGTGGAGGACATGAGGTGTGAATTTGATCGCCCAACTGGGGACACGTGTGGCTCCTGGTGCTAACTGTACCGCCACGTACGGATGTCGGGTTGCCGCCTTGCCAGAGTCCGGATGGCGCGCGACAAACGTGAACCCTTGATTAAGATATTGCACACAACCTAAGCCATGAGCTCATTGATGACTTCTTCAGACTTTGGGGCATTATTGAGCAGACTGGGATCGTTCTACATGACAGTGACGAAGACTCAATCACCTGGACACTCGAGAGCTCAGGACAATTCTCAACAAGCTCAGCGTATCACATACAATTTGCCGGACAGCTACAGTCGCCCTTCCCTGCATTAATCTGGAAAGTTTGGGCACCACAAAAATGCAAATACTTCCTATGGCTCATGTTGCAAAATCGGATCTGACTGCAGCAAGCCTGCAAGCTCGGCAGTGGAAGAACGACTATTTCTGCGCCCTTTGTGAGAGGAATTTAGAAACGACGCATCACCTTTTCTTCGAATGTAGGTTCTCCATGTCCATATGGGAACAAGTGGCGTCTTGGTCAGGCCGCGCATCCCTTCATCCAGCGTCTTGGGAGAATAGTGAAGACCTCATCGTTTGCTACTCGCAGATAATAGGAAGGAAAGGGGTAAGGCTCACACCTTGGCAATCCTTACACTATGGAATATCTGGAATCGATGAAACGGAACGGTTTTCAGAGAAGAAAGGAAGACAGTTTCAGAGGTGTTGAAAGATATCAAAGAGATGGCGGCCCAATGGGCATTGGCAGGATGCAAGGCGCTGCGGGTACAACCGGCTGTAAACATTTTTAGCGAGCAGTCACCTTCAATTTTCTCGATTTTTCTATTTTTTGTCCCCTAAGCCTAGGTTGTGGAGACTGCACAGCTTGTGCATGTAATGACTGTATGCTTTCTTCCACTTAATGAAAATCCAGCTGGATTACCGGCTGTTTCAAAAAAAAAAGATATATAGTAACGTTATAGAAATGTTAATCTAGCTAGAGTATGTGAGTAATATGTGGCATAACAATAAAAAAACTTAAGTATAAACTATTTCAACCTTGATCGTGGAGGATTCCACTACCTTCAAACAAGCCCGTACACGCTTGGAGGCGAAGGACCGGTTGTCTCGCATCTTTCTTGAGGTGACAAATTCATCGTACCAGTTAGGCAAGCACAAACAAAGTACGTGTACACAACTTAGCTTCAAAGAAGAAGAAAAAGTCGTGTACCCAACTCGATCTTTGTCTCTCTTCCATCATATGATGCAGTGCATGCCATCATTTATTCGTGGGTGTATGCATGCATGCAGGATGCTACTGAAGAGAAGTGGTGGGTGTTGGTGAAGGGGTAAGACATCGGCTACAAGTCTACAAGACTACAACGCACACCAGGAAGGCCTGGTCTGGTAGCAAAGCATACCACGCACGCACGCCGGGCAGCTAGGACGCCAAACCTCGGGGTCTTGACACGAGCACATCTAGTTTGTGCTCGTCGCTAGCGCTTGATGCATGGTAGGGTGCCACGCATGCTTGTCCGTTGTTCACCAGTTGATAATTACGATGACAAGAAGATCGAGAGCTAGCGTGGCCGTGCGATGCGATGTGCATTGCAATTGCAAACTGCTCGCTCATGCATGCGCTTCTTCAGGTCACGGATGGCCCACGCCGTCACGTCAAAAGTAGAGGGGTTGGCACTCTGTTAGCAGAGAGACGTGGGGAAGGGGAGAACAATAAGGGGATCGTCTTCTATCAAAAATTTTGGGAAATAATTAAACATGATCTCATAGCTCTTTTTGAGGATTTTTACAAAGGTAACTTAGATTTAAGTAGATTAAATTTTGCTTTAGTTACTCTGATTCCCAAGGTGGGTGATGCTTCTAACATGAAACAATTTAGGCCTATTAGTCTCCTTAATTGTAGTTTTAAAATTTTCTCAAAGCTGTTAACTTCTAGACTTTCTCTGGTAGTGCAGAGGATCGTCTCACCCACCCAATCTGCTTTTTTGAAGGGTAGATACATACTGGAAAGTGTGGTCACTGCCCATGAGTTAGTACATAGTATTCACCAAAAAGGGGAAACAGGGGTCTTAGTTAAACTAGATTACGAAAAAGCTTACGACAGGGTGTCTTGGAGTTTTCTTTTTGAGTTGTTGGAATCTAGAGGTTTCTCTCAAACCTGGATTCAGTGGGTTAAGAAAATAGTGGTAGGAGGTTCTGTTGGGATCATGGTCAATGGGGAGGAGAGCTCCTATTTCAAACCAGGAAAAGGTTTGAGGCAAGGAGACCCTCTCTCACCTTTTTTGTTCAACCTAGTGGGAGATGGCTTATCTAGGATGCTAAATAAAGCAGTAGGTAAAGGTTTAGTGTGTGGTTTGCTAGAGGACTTTAAACCGGGAGGTATTATTGCCTTTACAAATGCAGCGCATCGACACTTTTACTGTTTTCTAAAGCTAATAGTACAGCTCTCGCATAATTTGAAGTTGGTGTTAATGTTATATGAACAGATCTCAGGAATGAGAATTAATTTCCATAAAAGTGAAATGGTGCCTATTAATCTTGAGGAGGAGGTAGTTCATGATTTATCTCACATCTTAGCCTGTCCTGTTGGCACCTTTCCTTTGAAGTACCTAGGAATCCCTTTACATTATGATAATCTCTCTAGGGAAGATGTCCAACCTTTAGTGGATAAAATACTAGGAAGAGTTGCTGGGTGGAGAGGGAAATTGTTGTCTCTTCCAGCCAGGATAGTTTTAGTTAAAGCTTGCTTGATTAGCATCCCTGTTTACCTTCTTTCATTTATCAAATTCCCAAAGTGGGCAATTCAGCTCATGAATACTCACATGGGAAACTTTCTCTGGAATGATGATGAAAACCATCATAGGTATCATTTAGCCAATTGGGAATTAGCTTCAATGAGTAAAGAACATGGGGGCCTAGGTATTCCCAAAATTAGGGACCTCAATATTTCTCTTTTGGCCTCTTGGATTAAGAGGTATAACTCGACAAAGATAAGCTGTGGAGAGAGCTTATAGATTTCAAGTACAAGACAAATAAACCCAACATCCTAGCCACTAAAGCCAATCATGCCTCTAGTTTCTTTAAAGGCTTTTTGTGGGCAACCAAGGCTGCTAACTTTGGGTATAGATGGAAGATAGGTAATGGTAAAAAAGTAAGATTGTGGGAGGATACTTGGGTTGGCAACACTAGCTTGGCCATTCTGTATTGGCCTCTTTATAGAATTTTGAATGAGTATGGCAAGTCAATTGCTGATCTTTGGGATGGTGAGACACTGAAATGTTCCTTTAGAAGAAACCTAACTGAAGCACAGTATGAGTCTTGGTTAGAAGTAATAGAAATTGTGTCAACTATATCTTTCTCAGATGAGGATGATGAAATGGTATGGCAATACACTTCTAAGGGAGTGTACACATCACAGTCCTTGTACAAGATTATCAATTTTAGAGGCATACACCACACACATATTCCAGCTGTGTGGCATATTAGAATACCTCCTAGGGTGCAATGTTTTCTGTGGCTGCTTATGCATAATAGAGCTCTAACTAGGGATAATCTATCTAAAAGAAGAAAGTTGAAGGATGAAACCTGCCTCTTCTGTGAAGAGAAGGAAACTTGCAATCATCTTTTTTTTGAGTGTGTGGTAGCAAAAAGGATGTGGGCTGTCATTTCAAATATTGTGGGCATAAATGTAGGTACTGATTTCATCAATATAGGCTCTCTATGGCTGAGTGATAAAAGGAATAGCTTGTTGAATATAGTTACATCAGCCATTATTTGGTCTATTTGGAAACTTAGAAACGATTTGTGTTTTCAGAGATCTGGGTGGAAAAGTATGGAGGTTCTCTATTATCAGGTGATAGGAGTGCTCCAAAACTGGACCATACTTTGTCCAACAGAGAAGCAAGAGCTGATGAAGAGTTATATAGTGAAACTGAAGGATACAGCAAGATGTGTTCTGTGGCTACCCTGGAAGGACACCTGAAGACATTCCGCAAGGGTGACTGGACAATCTCTGAAGCACCCAAGCCCAAGTCCATACTGCAATCTTCTCCAAGATGGTGGCATGATCTTAATGAAGCTCTTAATGATCTGTAGTTGGCTTTGTTTTTTGATCATGTGTTGATCCGGATCCGTTGAGTCTTACTTTGAACTATATCCCGTTGTCCTAAGTTAATTTTCTAGGTGTGACTCGGTGCCGTGGTGGTGCCGTGGTCGTTTTATTCGGTAGCTATTCGATGCTTGGCATCCGTGTCTGTAAACTCGGATATTTTGGTCTTTCGATGTTAATTGGAAGGTCAGCCCTCGTGCCCTTAAACTCTAAAAAAAACAATAAGGGGATCGGAGGTAGAAGACGATAGGTAGGAAGCTACGACGAATCTTAATCAAATTCGAATTCGGTTTACAATTCTCTCTGAGTCCTCTCCCAACTCTCCTCTCTGCTTAAGTACTCGGCTTCATTACAGAGCAAGCGGATTACTGGGCCCAATGCGAGCTGGCGTAGCGAGTATATATTGAGCTTCTTGTTGTGGGCTGGCCTGTTAGTTGCTGCTCCGTTGTCACCTGTTGCCGGATCATGAGCGTGGACGGCGCAGGCTTAACAGTCCCTCCTCCTTGAGTGCCAGCATGCCCCCATGCCGGTGCGCGGGGAAACTGGCGACGCAGCTCATCGTAGTTCTCCCAAGTAGACAGCGTCGATGGCATATGAGACCACTCGACCAGCACTTGTTCCACAGCTCGATCACCAGGACTGAGACGTCTGTCGAGGATCTTGACAGGTACCTGAAACACAACCAATGATGAAGGAAGAGTAGTAGTCACAGGTTCACTACCGTGAGATGCTTTCAACTGCGAGACATGGAAGACGTTGTGAATAGCTGATGAAGCTGGAAGCTCGAGCTTGTATGCAACAGCACCAATGCGCTCCAGAATACGGTATGGCCCAAAAAACTTGAAGGAGAGTTTGTTGTTGGAGCGACGGTGAAGTCAGGACTGAACATATGGCTGAATTTTCAGAAAAACCCAATCACCAACTTGAAACTGACGCTCTGAGCGAAATTTGTCAGTTTGCTTCTTCATTCTCTGCTGGGCTCGGACAAGGTGCTGACGAACGAGATCATGCATAACAGCTCGTTCCTGGAGCCAGGACTCAATGTCTGACACAGGATGATCAATGGACTCAATAGAGAGCCCGAAATGTCTGGCCTCTCTGCCATACAAAACACTAAAAAGGGGTACGGCCAATAGCAGAATGGAAGCTTGTATTGTACCAAAACTTGGCAAGAGATAACCACTGACTCCACTTAGCTAGGAAAGAATTGACAAAGCATCGAAGGTACGTCTCCAAACACCGGTTGAGTCTTTCCCGACCGACCATCCGATTGAGGGTGGTATGCATTACTAAGACGCAATTCAACTCTTGCATATCTGAATAAGGACTTCCGTATAACTAGTGAAAATCTTATCCCCGTCGGACACAATGGCCTTGGGAAACCCATGGAGTTTATATATGTTATCCAAGAATAGCTTAGCCACAATTCTAGCATTGAATGGATGCTTCAAGGGTAGGAAATGACAGTACTTAGAGAACTTGTCAATAATTACCAGAATAGCATTGAAGGAGCCTGACTGTGGTAGCCCTTCCACAAAGTCCATGGTAATAATAGACCAAATATGGGGACTGGGAACTTAGACTTGACAGTAATAGAATTCAACTGCCGATAGTCTACGCAGAAACGATAACCACCATCTTTCTTTGGCACCAAAAGAACTGGAGAAGAGAAATCACTGCTACTTGGCTTAATGAGCCCTTGCTGTAGCATTTCATCCACCTGTTTTTTCAATTCATCTTTTAGTTTGGGTGGATATCTGTAGGGCCTGATGTAAACTGGTTTATGATCTGACACCAAAGGAATAGAGTGATTACATGCACGAGTTAGAGGTAACCCTGCTGGTGGATCAAACAGATTCTGAAACTGGTGAATCAGGGACTGGATTTCAGGTGGTAATGCTATGATAGATTGATCTTCATGAGTGTCATCATTGGTACTCGTGCAAACTTGCAGCAATAAGGAATCAAGCACCATGAGAAGGAAGACCTTGCAACATGATAAATGAGTCATGATAATTTGAAACTTAAGCCATCTCTGTTTCCAATGAAGTAGCATAGGGCTATGGAACTCTAGCCACCCATGCCTAAGATAATATCAAAATGGACTAGTGAAAGTATCTTGAGGTCAGCAGAAAAAACATGACTATCAATTGACCAAACAAAGATCGTATTGAATGCCCCGCATCCGCAATACACCTCCTCCCGCCCACGCTTCTTGACCCGAATACTTTGAAGCAATCGTTTTAGAGCTCAACTGCTGGACAATAGTGGTACTAACAAAAGATGAAGTGCTGCCAGAATCAAGGAGTATAGTCAGAGGCAAACCTTGCATAGTACCAACAAACTGGATGGTCCTTGGAGCAGGAGCACCAGAAACAGCTGATGGAGAAATAGCCAGACATACACAGTCTCTGTAGGCATTTGTTCAGGTTCAAGATCTTGTTCTTCCTCATCTTCATTTTGATGGCAACCCCATATATCTTACACAAAGATGAAGTATTTCAGTGCACAACGATGATCACAGCTCCACTTTGCTCCACACTTGTAACGAGACCCATCGTTCTCTGTCTTTCGCTTCAGAGCTGCCAGCTTGGCATCAGTTTCAGATTGAGGTAGAGCTTGTTTTGCAGCAACAATACTTGGTTGTCTTGGCTGGAATGTTGGAGCAGCTTTTGGAGTAAACTTCTGAGTGAACACCGTGCCATGGGTCACTCGTGCTTGTCCATCATGGCCTCCTCCCCGTACTGCGAGCAAGAGTAACGGCAAAGATCCGGTGTTTTTGGGACGTTGGACAAGCAAAATTGCACGAATCTCATACTTAAGGCCATCAATAAAGCGTGTAACAAAGAAGATAGGATCCACCGCCACAGAATATGAAGTGAGTTCGTCTACAAGAGTTGTGAATTCAGTGACATATTCTGCCACTGTGGTTGTGTGCTTGATGTGGTATAGTTTGCGGAGGAGCATCTCATGTTGATCTCTATCAAAACGCTCACTGACTAGATCACAAAAATGCTCCCAAGACATAGAGTCAATCTGTGGTTCTATGGACTGAAACCAACATGCTGCGGCACCCTCAAAATGCATCTCAGCAATAGAGATCCACATCTCTGCCTCAGTACCATACAAACGGAAATACTTCTCACTACGGTGACGCCTTGGTGGGCGTGGATTGGTGCCATCGAACACTGGGAATGGCACCTTAGGTAGGCGACCTAGTCTATTGGATTGGATAGGTGGTGGTTGGTGAATTGGTGGTGGTTGTCAGCCGAAAAACGCTTGGGGATTGGGATTTGGATGTGGTGGTGGTGGTGGAAAGGGCGGTGGTGGTGGTGGAAACGGTGGCGGTGGTGGGAACGACGATGAGCGCTTAGGACTGTGAATCGTAGCAAACACAGAGCCGAATTGAGGTGTGGTAAACGTACCATTGGCCGGGATTGGACCGGTGTCCATGGATGGACCCGATCCAACATCCCATGTAGTCATGACAACGCCGTGCCCCATGGGCCTGTCGAGGGTGGATCCGGCAGGTGGGCGCTCGGTCCCCGACAATGGTGAAGTGTAGATGCCAGGTAGTTGCGACGATGTGTCGAACACCTGACGATCGTACAGCTTCGACACCTTCTGGACGCGGAGCTTGAGGTCGTCGACGACGCCTTGCACGACGGGGAGCTTGGTGGTGAATCGCTGATCACGTCTTCCTCCAGCGCGGTGACGCGGGCGATCGTAGCGTCGTCGATCGTGTCCTCGAGGCGGATCGACTCCAGGTTGAGCAGACGGGTGCCGACGGCGGTCTCCTGCTCGATCTGGGTGGCCTCCAGATGAGCGACGCAGGCAAAAAACAAAAAACATTTGTGCAACTCTCAACGTGGCAAGGCTATATATGGCACTCAGTGGTTGTCTTCGTGTTCAGTTGGAGAGGAGGAGTAACATGCTCTCTGGCCACAAAAACGACTAGGCATCGATAACACTGCTGCCGGTAGCGATCAAAAGCCAGCTTGGGATGCCGGGCGAAACAAGTTTGGACGTTGGAGTAATTGAACTGGTTGGCATGTGCAGTATCCTTTGACGCTGGCACTAGGATTGCTCTGCAGATTACTGATCAAAACAGAAACATTAAAACACTACTACGAGTGGCTGTCAATACAAGCACATTTGGGTGAACCAACAACAAGATTGCCGTATACAGCGTCAGCCTCCAATGTTCCAAGGAAAAGCACCAGAGAAAAAAATAAATAAAGCAAAGAACAACTACGTACAGGAGTCCGAGGCATTTTCTATGAATCAAAATCAAGCCCTTAACCTAGCTTGACGCTCGAATGATGCTCTAATTAAGATCAAATACAACAGGATATTATTGTAAAAAAAAATACAACAAGATACAAAGGGAAGCATCACAAGCTTCATTGCCGTGATCAAACTGTAGCCATGCCCAGTTTCTGGCTGAAAATTAGCACTAGCTTCCTACGACGATTATCTCCAACTAGTATCATCCAATTAGTAGAGTAGCTGCGATAGGCACACCTATGAAACCGAAAAAGTAGTAGTAGTACTCTCTCCGTCCCAAAATAAACGACGTTTTCGCTTCGAGAAACATCTGCCGGCAATTATATATTAAAATAGGATTAATATTTATATTACATAATTAGTATCATTGGAAAGATCTTTTGATCTAGTTTTTTAACAAATTTATTTGAAGATTTAAATCTTCTACGTATTTTCTACAAATCGAGTCAAACTTGTGGCACGAAAACCCAAAACGTCATTTATTTTGGGACGGAGGGAGTACATGCTAAGCGCATCTGTACATCGGTACATGCAGTCTCCGCCTGCAAGTTGTCAGCGTGCAACATCAGCAAGGGCAAGGAGAGCGGGACTCGGGCAGGCGCCAAGCACTGAATGGCCTGTTGGGCTCGTGCCAAGGTCAAGGCTATCGATGGGGGATAAGGAGAAGGCTCGCAGGCGTGATCGAATTTGAAGGCCATGCTCGATTCCAAATTCGACGAGATTTTCCCGCGACTTCGACACGCCGAGTCCAAGTGGGACACCAATGAGGCATCGGCTTGGCCAGGGCTCGCGGATGAGGTGGAGCGGCGGCTCGGCGTCCCGGGGGACGGCGGCCGCCATGACGGGTGCCCCGAGGGCGTGGCTCGGCGCACTGTCTGCTCTGGAGGGCGTCGCTGCAGCCACGCCGGGATGACATCATCACATTGAGAAGGCCGCGGTCCCGAAGGTTTGTGCGGTGGAGTACTGCGCCGCCCAAGCGAACGCCGGTGTTTGCGTGTGTCGACGACCGCGTCGGGCCGAATTCTGGAGGGTGTGTGTTTCCGTTTGTTCTGTGCCTTGTAGTTGTAGTAAGCTAGCAGGACGATCATTTTAATGCTTTATCTGTTCATCACACACAAAACATCATGTAACAAAAAATTCCAAGCAAACATCGTGTTCGGACGTGTCGAGGTCAAAAAGGCCCCGGGTCCACTGCGATCCTGTGCGTGTTCAAGAGCCTGGCTCGCTCGGGCTTTGCCAGCACGCGGCGGATCATGACCTGCATTTGTTCTGACCCTTGTCCAAATCCGTAGCATATGCATGTTGCTGTTCAAATATGCAATGCAACCCGTGGTAACTGCTCAGTAGCGCGTAGTAGTAGTCTCACCGGCAATGAATGCCGTATAGCTCGACTCAAAAAGGCACTGGTTGCCTCTTAGAGCAGGTACAATAAGACCACGTCACTTGGCTTATAGCCAAGACATGTCACCACAATCTTAGTTGGAAGAGAGAGAATAGCTGAGAAAGCCTCAGCTTGGCGTCGCATGCAGCGCCGAGCGCGTGCACACTTGCCTAGGCTGTAGGTCCCGCCACTATCACTTGCTCTCTCACATTTGGCCACGAGATGGCAGGCTGCATGTTGTTTGGACCAACGAAATAAAGGTACATGGGTCCTATGCAAATAAAAAATATAAATAATATTAGAAGAAGAGACTAGCTTATTGTATGGGTTGGCTATTAAGATTGGCTACTAATTACGTGGGCTTGGCTTATAGCCAAGCTTATTGGCCTTGCTCTTAAGCCCCTATTCCTCTCTCTAGCATGTGGCAACGCCTACCTCCCTCTAGCATGCATGCACTGATGCACATCCACCCAACGGCTAACGTGTGGCAACTGCCAACTACAGTAGCTCCAATGTGTTTTTAAAGTTCTCATATAAATACAGTAGCTGTTCAAATATAAACCAGCCACAAATTAATACATGCATATTGAATGGGCCTTCACATAATTATTGTCCAAATTAGAGGTACCTTCTCTTGTGGAAAATATGGTCTTGAATTACTGAATTCCAAAACAAACATACATGCATGTTCAACAAATTGTTGGACATGAATTTGAGATAAAGAAAAGTACTAGTGCATTCGCTCTTTTGGTCTACCTATTATTGCTACCTGCGTTGCGTGACTGGGGACTTCATTTTAGAGCAAAGTGAGAACAACATTACCCCCATTTCCTAAGTTCTGGTCAATTGTAATGCCATTATCATGCTTTAGAATCCACCTGCAGCCGCCATGATTTTTATGCATTTCGTGTCCTGTTTGGTAGTTTTGCAGCTGCTACAGATATTTTAATTGCCCCCATCAGTGCCACTTTCATTTTCGGCAAAAAAAAAAAAAAAAAAAAAAAAAAAAAAGGACATGAGATGGTGTTGGTGGCAGACATATTTTGCATGAGTTTGGTGTTTAATCGGTAAGACATGAAAAATCTCCTATAGTTTCATGATGATTGAGGCTACACGATCATGCACAATAATTCTTATAAACCCGCAATTTGCCCCCTGCTAACAACCCACATCGCCGGCCAGTATGCCAGCATGCATGCACAGCACAGAACAGTAGTAGTCCACATCTCCTGTAGTGTCATTACTTGTAGATCAGCAGCACGGTAGTGAAGACCGATGGACTGTCTATAAAACCCACCTACCAGCTTGTTCGTTTCTTACTTTCTTCGCTGCTTGTTCCAGATCCAAAAGCCTCACCTCTCTCCCCTCGCACCTCGCAACTCCCGACCTCTCCACCTTGTACGGTGCGTGGCCATGACGCCCCTCCTCCCTCCGATGACCCTGCACCGGCGCCGGCGCCGGCGCCTCCTCGTGCGGCCAGGCGTTCTTCCACCTTGGTGACCGACCTCACCATTGTCACGGTGTTCTTCATCGCGGTCCTCCGTAACACCTGGGGTCGTCACGCCTACCTCATCTGCACCTACGTCCTCCTGTTGGGCATCTCCTTCCTGTGCGGCGTCCACTGCCCGCGCGGGTCGGCAGCGGCGGTGTACGGCAGGAGGACTGTCCACATCTTGGCCGTCGTCGGCATCGTCGTCGGGTTCCAGCCACTTTTAGCTCCGTGCTTGTCTCTGTTCTAGTTATTTGGTCGTCGTTGTTGTCTCACTTGTCTGTGTTCATGGTTGCCGTCACGTGTCTCGTGTATTTTGAGGAATCGCTGCTGCTGCTGCTTTTGTGTGTTCATCTGTGATTTGAGGAATCGCTGCTGCTGCTGCTTTTGTGTGTTCATCTGTGATTTGAGGACTCGCTGCGGCGCCATTTTCCTTCTCCTCCTCCTTTTACTTCTCTTGGCTGGATACGGCAAATGACAAACGGCTCTCAACTGGTGCGGGGATGTGCGAGCTCGACGGCGTTTTGAGGACTTAGCGGATCGAGCCGCGGGAGCTTATCGTGCAGCTCAGCGTCCTCCTCGTTTCCGTTTCAGCAGCGACGGCGGCTGCGGCCACACAGTTCGTCGGCGACTGGTGGTCCAAGGTCAGGTCGCACACGCCTCCCCGTCCGCGAATCTCCCTCGTCGGCGCCTGCCTCTGCCCGTCGCAGACGTTCAGTTGGCGCCCTAACCGCGCGTCCCTTAATAAAGTTTAGTCCTAAATTAAACTCCACACCTGATAATTGAATCCAAAATAAACAGCAAGTAATCTCCGCTATTTTCTCCTCGTATAGTGAAGAGAAAATTCGCCGTTGCATAGCATAGCATACGGAGTAGGCTATGATGAATTGATGACGCGTGGCGTCGTGTATACCATTATTATCGCCTGCGTCGTGATCAGACACACACAGAATCCCTAGCTACTCGTAGCATTGTGTATAATCTCTGCTCGAAGCGGAGCCTGTCCCTGTCCCTGTCCCTGACCCTGGCCGCTGAGGTGGAGCCGTGTAGTGGTGCCGTAAAGATCTGGCAGGCACAGGCACGGCTAGCTTTTTCCAATCTCTGCCACAGTAGATACTACGTGAACGTTTGGAGGAGTACGCGTGGCTGCGCTGATTTTACTTTGCGTGGTTCCCCCAATCAATCCATAATCCTAACCGTACGTGTTGGGTCAAGGAACATGAGAGCACAATACCACCATCTCTGCTCTGCCCCATGGATATATGTACGTGTTGCGTCTAGCTGACCCTGTAGCAGAGCAGGTGAACAGGCCACAACGCCAACTGATTCTACCGGTCCAAAGCCACGCGCGCCTTCACGTGCTGAGTGCAATCGGGGCGGGTCCATGTGTTGGACAATGAATTGGAGATGGCTCTGCGGGTATACCAACGAGGCCGCGTCCATGGATTTTAATTCTTGTTGATCCTTTTTGTCCCTCATGCACTTGGCCCATGCAGATTGTCAGGTATACATGAGCATGACCCATGTGGGAGGAGGGATCGAGGACCGGATTGAGAGGATGTCGTTGGGCGACATAAGCAGGGTTGGTCAGCAAGTCGTTGGGTATGGAGGAAACGGGATTGAGCGGCGCGGGGTCATTGGGTGTGCCAAGTCATGCCTTCGTGGTGGCCATGAGCATTTCGTCCTTGATATTGTTGAGCACAACATCACGTGAATATATGCCGAGATCGAGATTTCAAGCAACAGGACGATATATCAAGTGTTCAAAAAATGTTTTCCTAAACTTGCTGTCTCAAAGCTTTAATTGCCCCCCATAAGCTTAAAAGCTAACCCCTGATCAAGTTTCGTGAGGATGGAGTGATATACCGACCTCTCCAACTCCAAGACCGGTGACGTGGTAACTACAAGTCCCATGCACATGCTGTCATACAAAGTCTGTCTACGGGCTATGCGTGTGGATAGGGAAGCGTGTCGCCCCCGGACATGGAAGCCAATCGGCCGCCCAAAAGCCGACATGGAAGCCAATCGGCAAACTAGCAGCCGATAGGTCCTACAAGGCGTTTGGATTACCGCCACGGCACAAGCATCATCCACGCGGGTGTTATTGGGGGGCCGATAGGCATATGGGTATGCAAGGGGCCGACAAGACCTGGCAACATCAAAGCACGCAGGTATTTATTCTTTATTTAATATTATTTTTTTTGTAGGATCATCCTTTTAGTGATTTAGATCCAAAAAATTAGTAGTATACATTTTAGGTTACATATTTTGCTAAGTAGGTACAGTACGGTATTTACATAGTTATTAGAAGATTTAGACTCCAGTTAGTTAGAAACTTATATTTTTTCGACAACAACTTACATTGTCTTTAGAGGTCTTTAGATATGTTGTTTGGGGTAGGTTCAATAAAATAAAAAATATTTAAATAGTGAGGAAACGTGATCAACAAAACAAATCTTAAAAGGAACGTGGCTTGCAGGTACTTCTGTGTGCAGTCTGTCTGGTCACCTAGATTGCCAATATAGCCCTTTAATCGGCTAACTAATTGCCGATAGTACCTTGCACAGTGATTTTGCCTGCCACGTAGGTTGTTGGCTATTCAGTGGCCGAGATATGTCCTATCCGTTATCTAATAGCCGATATAGCATACTAAAACATGACACATAGATCTACAATTATTTATTAAAATATAGATCTACAATTATTTATTAAAAAATATCATATATTATGTACAATAGACAAAGATTTACCACAATGTAGAACAACTACACATTATAACTTGTCACCATTTGCAACAAATAATGTACCAAAAATATAACGCACTGGGTCGCGCACTGGTCTATTCCGAGACGGGTTGCGCCATATCTCAAGTCCACTGACTGCATGGTTTGCAAACTAGTTGTAGTTCTAAAATGATCCTTTAGAAAATTCTTTCAGAAAGTTAGTTCTAAAACTAAGCTTAAGTTTAAATTGGTCTTTTCAAAATTTTGTCTATTTATAAAAGGCGTTTCTTTCTCAAAATAGTTTAAAATATATTCTTAAAAATAATTCCAATTTCAAATCCTAGACTACATACTATATATCCCATAGTAACTGCTCAGTAGCTAGCGTACAAGTCTCCCGAGCCATGAATGGTGTATAGCTCAACTCAAGCCCCCTCCTTGTTTTCTCTCTCCCATCTCTCTCTAGCATGGATGCACATGCACCCAACGGCCAACGTGACAACGCCACCTACAGTAGTTAGCTCCGATATGTTTTTAAAGTATATAAATACAGTAGCTGTTCAAATATAAACCAGTCACAAATACATTCATGTTGCTGTTGCTTCATAGTTTTCACGGCAACCAATATAGATCGGGTTGCATGTTTTTCAGAATTTCTTGTCAGAACGGGCCTTCACAGAATTATTGTCCAAAAACTGAGGCATCATGAATCAAGTAATTAATGAAACGAGGTCCTATTTTCGCATCCTACATACCCCTTTAAACCGGTGATCGGATGAACAGTGCACCCGTTAACATCCTAAACATATATCACTGTTCAGACTACAGTACGACCCGATAGCAACAGTAACGGGTTTTATAAACAGTAACGAAGCGGGTTTAGTGAACAGTAAAATCCATTACCGATATGAACAGTAACCCGATAGTACACAGTAACCCCATTAAGGATACCAGTATCAAGTATACATAGCAGCAGATCGGGTTTAATGAACAGTAAACCCGATAATGAACAGTGCATCCTTTTGTGGCACGAACAGTCAGCATGAAAATGCTACGGACGCACGATAAACGTACATGGACGGGTGACACTCTGTTTTCCATGCACCGAAAAATTCCAAAAACAAAAAACCTAAATAAACTAAGAGTGAAATTCTATTTTCCATGCACCAAAAAAATTCAAAAAAAAAAAATCCTAAATAAACTACATACACTCCAAACTCTACCAAAGCTGTTACATTCCAATTTAATTAATCTAATTTCAATAATTAATAGTCTCCAATTTTTTACCCCATCCTCCATCACAACCAAATATTATGTTTTCATAATAATTGACTCAAGTCGTTGATATCTTATACATTATCAACCTCCTAGCTAACATTCCACTAGAAAGGTTTAAGTATGGACATTTACCATCTTCTACAATATCAATAGTTAAAGATATATATGCATCCAACAGTATACTACTCATGCCAATTTCCATTCTTCCATGAATTGGGCCACCGATTATCTTAATATGTCACTAATGTACTTTCGGACCGTCCAGATCTTCTTGCTACCCTCAGTTTCCTTTACCACGGCTCCTCCAATCTATATATTATTATCTAAATCGGGTCTTACTATTTCAAGTCCCTCCATAGTCTCTGTTGTCCTCATTAGCAATTACACAACCTCTCAGCTACCTCAACATTATCTAACACTATCCTTCTCAAATAGCCCTATAATGTTGGCTTGCTACCCGTCTCGAAGCACGGGGCACCTGCTAGTGAGGTACTATTTTCATGAAATGAGGTACTATTTTCACATGCGCTTGCCTTGAGGAATCAACCTATTCCCTCAAATTAATGAAATTACTTCATTTCTATATTGCTAGTACTAATTATTAGCTTTTAAGAAATAAGGTGGCGATGGATCAACTAATTCTATTTCATAACAAACAACAAAAAGCTGAGAAGTAAGAAAAAAAAAAAAATTGACTACCACGTTCCTCAAAGAAACACCACCATGTTACTTGGCCAACATCAACCCGGTGAATTGTTGAGCGCTGAAAGGATGTTTAAGAGGATACAAAGGGGTTTGTGCCTTGTAGTAAGCTATAACTGGACAATCGATCATTATCATGATTTATCTGTTCATATCAGACACAAAACATTACTGTATTTAACAAAATTTTCACCATCTTGTTTGAAGCCCTTCCAAGCAAACATCATGTGTTCCGGTGTGTACTCTTTACCACGCACGCGGCCCACTCCTGTGCGTGCGTTCCCGAGTCGGACTTCCCAGCGCGGTGCCGCGGTGAGCCAGCCGGTGACGCTCGCTTGATCAGGCCACTGTCACTGTGGCTTCCGGTGCTCGACGCCGCGTCGCGTCGCGTCGCGGCCTCTCAAATGGCGCGCCTGAAGCTTGCCCTCTGCGTACTGCTCGTCGCTGTTGTCCCCGCGACGGCAGAACCGGAGCCGACTACTACTGTAGTCCTCCCGCCGCTGCTGGACTGCGGGCCGACGCCGGTGACGCCAGCAGGGGATAGCGACTTCTGCGCCAACCTTCACTCCCTCCTCCGCGACATCCCCTCCGTCGCCGCGGCCGCTCCCGCGGGCTTTGTCTCCGCGCAGTTGGGCAGGGCGGACCGCGACCGTGCCTTCGTGCGCGCGCTCTGCTTCGGCGGCGGCGCAAACAAGTCCTCCTCCGGCGGGAGCAGCCGCGCGTGCCTGTCCGCCGCTGCGAGGGACGCCACCACCGGCGGCTGCGGCGCCAGCCGCCGCGCCGGCTTCTGGCGCGCGGGGTGACGCGGACACCGACGCCGACGCCTTGCCCGCGATCGGTGCCTCGAGGACGCCGCGCTGCCGTGGCAGGTGTGAGGATGCGGAGAGAGGTGATCGTGGTCGGCTACAGTTGCTGCCTACGCGTCCAGCCATGCGTTCTGCCCACCCCAAGTGAGCGAGATATCTTTCAGCACGACCTTGTCCTCAATCCCCCTCTTGCAAAATCATCTTGTGGTGGAGGACATGATTTTCTGATGGAAATCTCATCCTCAATGCCTGGCAGTAGTGGATGATCGGCGCCTCGCCTTTGCTTTCATGTTGACGTTCACTATGATCGCTGAAATGCTAATTGTGGCACAACTGCTCATCATGATCTTCCTTGCTGTACGAGGTGAGATCCTGTTTTTCTTTAACTTGGTATTTTGGTTTGACATAAGCAATGACAGGCATAATACGATGCGTCGTTTCCATTCAGAAAAAAAGGATCATGTGGGTGAGTTTACATTTTGCAGAGGATATCCCATAGCCGATACAATGAATGGAGGGAGCCATGTGGAGGATTTCTGGGCGATGCAGTTCGGGCGTTGATGCCAGTTATTGACATTTGCAGATTCCTTTATTCTTTATATCCGAAACTAAAATAGGAGGCAATTTAACAATCGTCAATTATATAAAGAATAAAGGACAAGACAACACCTATAATCGATGTCACGTCGTCTGATATCGCCCACTATAGTTACTCCCTCCGTCCTTTTTTTGTCTCTAGAGAAGTGTGTTTGTGAGGGAAACACGGTTCTCTAGAGACAAACATTTAGGGACAGAGGGAGTAACTGACAAAATGTACATTTAGACAAAGAGCCCGTCAGAATAATGCAACAGAGGGTGTGTTTAGCACCCAAAATTTGGTGCAAAATTTTGGATGGATGTGACATGTATGCGAATGCATGTTTCGTTTGTTAGTGGTAAAATATTATCCTACCATAGCGTAACTAGGCTCAAAGAATCGTCTTTTTTGTCACATCGTATTAATCGTAGCACGTTTCGTTTGTTAGTGGTAAATATTATCCTGCCATAGCGTAACTAGGCTCAAAAGAATCGTCTCGCAATGTACATCTAAACTGTATAATTAGTTTAATTTTTTACCTATATTCCGTATCCATACATGTTGCCGGCCGACGGATGTGATGGGAAATCTTCTTTTTGCATAGTGGAATTTGGGAGGAATTTGGGGTGCTAAACACACCCAGAACCACATTTAGAGAGTAGCCAGTCAGAATAATGCAATAGAAGTAGAACCACTAAGACATTTAGACAAACATGCTTCTTATCTGCTAAGCATTTACGTGTTGAAGCCTTGGTGATAAACCAGAGATGCTTCTACGCGCAGGAGGACCTCAGGGGCACCTTGGGTTTGTTTGCGCGAGAGGGCCAAGAGGGGTGTCCCATTTGTTAGTGATTGGGCCATCAGAAACTGATCCTGTCCAAAGGATCCAAAGAAGGCTCCCAGAGATTATGCTTGTGTCAGTTCAAACAGCTGCTGTGTTGTGCAGGCAACGGCCCAGGGTACCTGTGCAACTGCTCTCAATGGTATGCATGAGGGAAATCCGTTTCTTCCAGAATGCTGTCAGGGTAAGTATTTGCCAAAATAAACTTTGCTCCAAGTTTAGAAATATGGACCCTAAACTGCAAGAATTTTGGCCAACAGGCCCAACATAGAAATTTTAGCCAACAGGCCCAACACAGAAATTTGTACACTTTTCCAATATAATTTAGAAGATATGTGTCACTTGTTCAATTGTTCTTTAGCTTCTTTCATGGCACCATATTACTGAAGATTTAGCTTGCACTCATCTGTTCTGTGTAATTTCTCTTCAGAATTCAGATATAGACTAGAAAACTTCGCGCGGCTTTGCCGCTTTCCTTGGAGCGGTCCAGTTGCTCTGTCCACTGTATTTGTACCTTATTGTAATTTTTTTTTTATAGCCAACTTGAAAAGCAAAATTTATTGTGTTGGGCACATATATTTATTTCATTTATTCAGTGCGCACTGATATATGAGATATAATCATCAGGTTTAATTATTACAAGCAAACCATCAAGAATGTAAAACCTTGTAGATAAACCATTTAATATGTTGCGTACACGTCTTGTAATTGACTTATATAGCAAGGTAGATTAAGCCGTAAGTGGCTTTGGTCCAAAGTGAGGGATATTCACAGTAGCCTACATTGTTCAGATGCAAATGCAACATGCTTATGACTATATTAAACACATTATAAGAGAACTCAATTAGGTGTGATAAGCATGCAAATTCCAGCACAATACTAAAGAAACAACAGTAGCTTAGATGCCATGCATATTCTAAAATGTAAAGAATTTGATACAGCACTTTGTTCACTTGGGTCATCAGACTTCCTTTGGCCACCATTTTTTAAGGGTCAACACAGATCAACTGAGGTCAACTGGACCTTCTTGTTTGCTAACTTATTAATCTTCTTCCGCTTTGATATCGAGACTTTGTCCAGGAATTCTTGCCTGTTACATTGTTTAAGCAATATATCCATCAACATGAACTTCTTACATGTGAAAAAAAAAACACTTAGTAGTATAATGTCTACCATAACCACATAGTATTTTATTGACTTTTGTAGGGCATAATCAATTTCATGATATATACAAGGTTTATCATTTTGATTCAAAGGAGTCGATGGAAAGCTAATCTATAACTCTTGTATAGGAGATCCCCACTAGCTCTCCTTAAGGAGTTCTCAGCCCCGTGATTGGCTACTTTGAGGAGTAACCGAAGTGCTAACCCACGCCATTCCAACCCTGGCCTACGATCAGAGCGCGGCCTTTTGCATTGCCGTTTCCCTGGTACGCACGAAAAGAAAAAAAAATACCGGCGGCCTTTTTCCCCTGCCTCCGGCCGCATGGGACAAAACGGCGGCCTCTTCCCTTCCCTCTCGCCTTCCCACCTTGCGACTCTGTCTCCTCCCCTACCCGGCGTTGGAGCACCGCCGTTCGACCCTGCCCCTCCCCGACCGGGTGGATTCGTGGCGTCATCTGCAAATCCATCCGCTCGACCGCAGTAATGGCGCCCCTTCTCAACCGTCACCACCACCTCCTCCTCATCGCCGTGGCGGCAGGTGGTGCTCCTCCTCCCATCCGGATCCAGCGCCACCGCCGTTGAGTACTGCGATAGAAGCGCCTCTAGAGCTAGAAGTGTCCCCGAGTCGGGATTGTGCGTTGGAGCTTTTTTTTTTTTTTTTCCTTCGATGGCGATGATTTCGTGGTGTTTCTGCATTAAAGGGGCGGGACTACCCAGTGAAGGTGAGCGGCGTGGAGGTCGTCCCCGATCCCATCGTAAGTGGAGAGCCGGGCACCTTCAAGATCTCCGCCTCCACAGGTAACCAGATCTGTCCGTCAGGACTGTCTGCAGCGAAGGCTGAAGCAGCGCGGATGGCGCGGTCATCGAGCGCAACCGCGAACACCGGGTCGCGGTGGGTGCGTTGGTGGTAGCCCGCCGCGGGGCCACGCGCAGGCCGGCCGCAGATCATGACAAGAAGCCATGTGGGCCAGCTACGGGCGCTGGCGCGCTGCGAGGAGCACCTGCGCAGAGGGCTACCGTCCGTCGACGCAGTCGCCGCCGATGCGCTACCACTCGCCCGCCTTCTACGACCGTCCACCGGCGTTGCTGCTCCTACCGCCTCCTCGCCATCCTCGGATCGGGAAACTGATGGATCTGGCGGATCGAGGACGGACGATGTCTCATGCATCGATCCATCAAGTTTAGTTCTCCGTTCATGGTGTTCTTGTCGTGTGGTGTTCTTGTCATGCGTCGTCGTCCAATTCTGTCTACACGGAGGTGCCACGGACCTGCAGATCCTTGTGGATAATTGCCTCTATCATCTCCACAAGGTAATTGATTAATTCAAGGATCAGAGATTATTTGCACCCTTTATTTAGTTTTCATCATAAACATGATTCAGAAACTGAATCTTTAGGATCGTTCCATGATGGATTACTTCTAGGAAATGGAATGAGCACCTGTTGTCTTTTTTTTTCCCTGATGAGTTCCCCGATCTCGAATTCAGTGTCTGAGATTCTTGGTTTCTTAGCATTGCCATGTGCCTGAATACCGCAGTTCCCTCTGCTCAAATGCATGCTCCTGCAAGCACTATGCGCCGACGCCGGCCACAACGTCGTTGAGCTGCCGGGATTCCCGGGCGGCGCGGAGGCGTCCGAGGCCTGCACCAAGTAATGCTACGGCATCACCATCAGGTTGTGCCAGAACTTTATGGTTTCATGGATTCTAAATGTCGGTTGTGCAAAAAAAAAAATGGAATAGTCTGTAGATTCTAGACATACAAATCTACACTTTGTATTTCTCAAAGGTTGTGCCTGAACTTTATGGTTTCATGGATTGCTCTCTTTTCTTTTGTTGAATTTTTGTAAGTGAGCCAGTGATTGTAGTCAATGACATTATGGTAAAATCAATGTCCTATGAGATCTTAAATCTTTAGAGCAACAATTACAATTTCTGCTTACAGAGTGCAGTTTGATTGAATGATTTCACCAGCAAATAATTGGCATCATATAACTAGGATACAAAAATTCTGCACACCACATAGTTAGAACAGTGCTCCATTTTTTTACGTATTTACACTATCACACCATCATATAGCTATTTCAATGTGTGTATAAATCATAAATCATAAATGATATGATTTGTGTAATTTTTCTTATAAATATGTTCTGAATGGCTCTTAGAGCATGTTCAAGGTTAAGGGACCATATGGCTTTTAAGTCAAACTCACAGCACATGTCATTTGTTCCATTTTTGCAGCAGCTCACGTGACAAAAAAGAAAGCTTGATCTTAACCAGTGGCTCCAATTGATCCTCAAGGAAAACAGCAAAATACACAATGAGAGGTAATTCTGCTAATTTGCTTAGTTTGATTTATTCCCTATTGATTTCTGTATTTTAATTTCCTGAAAAGGTTAGTTTATTGGAATTTGAGATATTACTCTATGGTGTGATTCTGCTGCTTCTTTATCTGAGAAATAGTACACTGTTATTTTAGGGATGCATTGAGTATTTTTGAGATATTAGCTTTGTTAATTCAGATAGGAGGAAATGTGGGATTAAAGATAACCTTGGACAGAGTTCACATGTTATTATACAACTGAGTTCAGGTGTACTTTATTTTTGAAACATCTTATCTTTCTGAGAAAAGTGATATTGATCATGTGGAGTTCACATGTTCATTGTCATAACAGTTTCAGCTTATTGAGGTCTATGTGACTACAAAAATAAATAGACACCTGAAAGAAGATTGCCCCAAAGCATATTTTGTTTAAAGTCGCCACACTGAACAGAAGATATTGTGGAATCGAATTTAGTCTTTAGTTTCTAAATAAAAAATAGTTCTCTACTCTTCCATGGTTAAGAGAGAAGAATAAAAATATATACTGTAGCTATTATCTCATAATAATGAATGAAAATATAATTCCTTGTCTTGATAAATATCTAGATTGTTAAGATGAATGTTACGTCCTTTTTGGACAAAGTATTCCTTCATTATACTGCATTCATACATGATTTCAAATCATATTCAGTCCAAATATATACTCTTAATTCTGAAACATACAATATGTCTTAAAGTTTCAGTCGACATCACTTACATTCCATAGCGGTGATTACATGTACCTATAACTTATAAAATAAATGTATAGTTAATTATTGTTTACTAATACGAGATGGATCAACCTAATCTACAAATCTATAGCATATTTACATTTAATGTATTCTGCAGCAACCCACAGGCAAAGCGAAGGTTTTAACCAAGAGGCTCCGGTTGATCCTCAAGGAAAACAACAAAAGACACATTGAGAGGTACTTAATAATTTATTAGAATCAACAAAGCACGAAATAATCAATAAAAATAAATATCTAATATGTATACTGTACTCGCTACTAATACATTTAACCATTGCTGGTTGTTAACATCAGGCATGACGAACGAACCAGGAGGAATTATGTCAGCTGCCAAGGACTCAGTCAAATAAATAATTATGAGCCCTTCTTTAAAAATGCCGCACCATACATTGTCTGATCTTAATAATTTTTTGGGTTATACTCGGTACAGATATTTCAAGTCAAATAGCTTCGCACTTTGGTCTTAAAAAATAGCTGTGTAGACTCAATACACTGTTATTTCAACTATCTGTAATAAGCTCACATATCCCTATCATGCGGACATGATATCATGAAAATTTCTCTTATGATCATTGCATTTTCTTAATTCCCGCAGCAACGCGCGGGTGGGGTTCCCCTAGTTTGTATATGGGGAGCGCACTTTGGATGATGATGGGGCACCGTTATTACCATCAGTATTTGACTATTGGTTGACTGTCGCACTTCCCATGTGCGCCAACCAATTTGAATCCTGGCCATCCTCATCATCATTTTGCCTGATTGAGGATATAGTGAGGAAGGTGAAGGCCGGAATGAAGTAAATATTTGTCTTGCTCAGGTTCTTCCAGTCTATGCCTCTGAAGAAAGGATGCTCCTTCAAGGAAGAATAACCATCAGATCCTACACCTAGTCTTTTGCTTGGATCAATATCCTACATATTTATAAGACAAATATTGGATTAAGTGAAGCCAAATATCAAATTTACTGTTTTTGAATCTGGATCAAAGGTCAAAAGCATGAAAACCGTTAAGCAAACAAATACAAATTCGTTGTCTTAAAAGAAAACAGTCACCTTTGTGTTAGGACAGTAAGGGTAACACAACATCCACTGTTTTTCCAGAATCTGACTTAGATACACTTCAGTTTCTATTACCAAACTTGAGCTGCCCTGGCAAATCCTGCATAGGCTACTTTTCTCAATGCAGTCAGGATACAAACTCACTCATTTGAGGTAGGCAGTTGGAATTTGATTATTTGAACACACATCATTTGCATAGTGGACTCATTACTTCCACTGGAAACATATTTCAAGTTTTTATTTGCGGTATTAATATAAAAACCAAACAACATTTCTTTTGCATGAATAACGAATGATGAACTTGTGCACATGATCCATAGAAGCAACATGTATTTATACATACCAGCAATTTGTCAATAAAATCTCTGCTTCAGCGGCAAAATACTCAAATTTGAGGTCCCTTGCAATGATTCTCTGGAAAATTAACCACTCACTGGCATCTTTAAACGGTGAAGAGCCAGAAAGCATTTGGTACAACGAGCATTCCAATGCCGACAAATCATTTCTGTGATCAAGTTCATAGTACAAATAAGTATGAGTCCATATTCTTTGCTCATATCACCACAAAGTACAGTTTTAAGGCATGCATTCATCCTTTGGACAATGAATGTTTCTAGCAATGTGAGCAACCAGACCTTTAACTCTTTAGCATCTTATGCATGAATGTGCATTTAGATTACTGCTTGCAGTGAGGATTATGCAGTCTGAATATCTCATATATAAAGCTCTGCATTACAAAAAATAATAAATTGATGCTATGATAGTTAGGATTTGGAGTCAACAAATTATATTAGATATGGAGGAAGTGAAGCAGTGGTATCAAATTACATTATCTGAGCTTCTAACTAATAATGTATGGATTGCCTAAAAAATAGTACATGTCAGTGAGTACAATACTACAACATGAGTTATTTTTTTGTATAGGCTACCTAAATCAATGCAAAGTTATTGACTGAATTTTGCACAAATAATTTTTTTGTTAATGTCCTAATCTTAGACTTACATGTTAATGATTTCAGTTTATGGATCTTGTTTTTGTGAATCCTTATAATTTAGAGAAAGGAAACTTAACTTTTCTAATTGAAAAAAAGAAATGTATCTTTAATCAGTTATGTTAGCTTGAGTACGATGCAAATGTAGGAGCCTTTTCTGGCCTTGTATTTGGTGTTCGTGGGAGGGAGTGTGGCTTGAGGATGTGGATAAGTAACCAAGCAGGAAGCTGGTGTAAAGAATAACGATATTTTTAAGGAAAAACAGACAGCCATATATTATATATATGTAAAGCGCAAGCCAAAAAAAAGCAGGTTAGAGCTCGATTTGCCTCGATCCCATGGGAATCTGAATCCTCCATTTTTTTTCCTACATTTCTACTGTTAACCAAAGGCCCAAAGGGGGCCTTAATCTGCTAATTGTTGGAAGGAGTTGGTCTGTATATCTGAAAGAGATGGTGCTATTTTTTTTTTTTTTTTTTTTTTTTTGAGAGAACAGATCGTGCTATATTACAAGTCTATAATACTCTAGATACTTATAATGGATTACTGCTATATGGATAGGCAAGAAAATAAACTAAGAAAAAATGTGAGAACATGACTATTTACCTTATGATATTAGAGACATATAACCTATACCAGCTTGATTTCATAAGAATATTCCTATGATATGCTGAGAATAACTGGTCTCCATGTAGAAGACCCACCCACCCAGTAATGTTTAATCATCAGCTACGTTTTAACATTAACTACAGGGAGCAAGAGGGCAGCCATCTAGAACTAATATTCCAAAGGGTTGTTGTTGTGAACAGAAAGGTGAGCTAACTCCCCAAAGATTTCCGCCCTTTATGATAATCCATGAGTCAAAGAAATTAGCTCATGTTTTGCTGAAACAGCACAACACCATGGGTTCTAGAAATCAGCCTTGAATAATCCAAGCAGGCCGTTGGTAAATGAAACATAGGCACCCAGCTATCCTGAGAACTCAATCTATTTGGCAAATTCAAGAGAAGGAATCATTAACCAAGGTTGTGCTTACCTGTGTCGTAACTGCTGGCGGCGTCACGAAGCTGCGGCCCGTACGAGGAAGCCGGGTGCAGTGCCCTCCGCGACGGCGTGGGAGCAGTGGGCGGTTGCGGCAGAGGCGTTGTGGACCTCTTGCGAGCGGGGAGCGGGACGTCCGAAGCAGAGGGGCGGTCGACGAGCGGCGTCGAGAGAGGCGGGGTGGGAGGGCGGCGGAGCAGGCAGCCGGTTGTGGGCGGCGTGGAGGGGACCAACAGGTGGCGAGGAGCAAGGTGAAGGAGCGCTGCGGCGATGAATAAGTGGCGGCGGCGCCGGAAATCGCAGCGACAAAGGAAAAAGGCAAGCGCGGTGGGACCTGTCCGAAGGGCGAGAAGGGAGGCGGCGAGCACCTCTGGCAGGGCGCGGGAAGAGCTGTGGGGCGTGCAGGCGGCGGGCGTGGCGTCGGGGCGGCGGAGGAGGCGGAGCGAAGAAGCTTCGAGGAACGTGAGTCATCGGCGGCGGAGGAGGCGGAGCGAAGAAGCTTCGAGGAACGTGAGTCGTCCGATCTAATTTTGGAGACGTGGCTCGATCTCGGCCCTCGGAATCCGCCCAGAATCGTTAAAGGGAGATGAGTGCAAGCTGCGCAAGCAGGACCCCATGAATTGTATCCATGCAAAAATCGGATCTGTCGCAACACACCAGGAGGCTACATGTGCAGATGAGGGTAGGCAAAAGATCAGATGGCAGAAATTATGGATGTCGACCTGTGTTAACACAAGCCGAGCTAGTGGATAGGAGGATCACACCTAATCTAGTGCCCTATGCTTTCAATGCAGCTAATAATATCGAAAAATCATTGAGCCTGTTAAATTTGGCTGGCCGGGCCGATGCTTTGTGAGAGAAATTACTCACGGCTATTATCTACTGGCCGATGCTTGTGAGAGAAAATATCGCTTGACCTAAATGGCTCATAAGCCAAGCGAACAGGACCATTGTGTAATGTGTAGTCTGAGTGTTTCGGCAGTAGTAGACTAGTAGTGACGTCTTGGACATGCTTGTTGGTCATGAAATTACAAAGAAGGAAACACAGGAAGGAGAAGGATCAGTACTTCAAACAAAATGGAGGTCTTAAATTGTATGATGAGATGAAGATCAAGGAAAGTTGACACCATGCATCCATATACTTTCAGAGAAAGACATTAAGAAAGCCACTGAAACCTACAGTGATGATCGTGTTCTTTGATGTGCTGGTCTCGGGATGGTCTATCGAGGAACATTAGATGATGGTCTAACAATTTGTTCGAGCACCTTGTGTGTGTTGAGACGGGAAGCGCCAAGCGGAGGAGTCACGTCTCACGTGTGCATTGCTCACCGAAGCCTCACCGGCGGTCCCCACGGGCCACGGCTCGCTGCCCGTCAGCCGAGTCAACGCCTCGGATTCGGACTCGGAGCTCCAGCAACTGGACGCTCTGATTTCTGGAGGCCCAGTCGTCTCCGTACAAACAATGGGATTTCTCGGCCCAAGAAAGGGATTCGGGCTGAAAAGGCAGAGAGAGAGAGGTTTGGTAGGCTTGGCTTAACAGGGTTCCGACCCAAAACAGAGAGAAAAGAGTTTTCAAATTATTTAGAACATCTGGGGTCTTAAAATTAAAATTTTAAATTGGTTTAAACTTAATTTCAAAATAAGTATAAATATTATATTATTGAAAAAACAAAATATTTTTCGTGAATTAATCGAGTTTCTAATAAAATTTACCGAATAAATTAGTGCAAGTAGCATAATATAGCACAATTTTACAACCTATCAATATATTAATTTATTTTACAGAATATTTTCCCTCATGCTATAAATTTAGCCTTAACTCTAATTGTAGTATAACAAATTTTATAATATACAAAAATTCAAAAATAGGGTGCAACATAAGCTAGTACTCCTGCAAGTATCGCCCATGGACTGACTTGGCCAAACGTTGGAAAGGTTGGATCGATGCATGATAATCATCCTTATCCGAGCATGGGTACGGTGGTTCATTCTTGTGCTCCTTATGGGAAAATTAATTATGTCGGTGCAAGTATCTAAATTTAATGGGATATTTGGTTCCTTGCCCTTGCAAATTTTGGAAGTTGGAGATTTGCCCTTACAATTCGATTAATGGAGATTTACCCTTCTAACTCTACTTGTTTCCTAGCTTTGCCCTTTTCTACGTCTGAACCAAACCCGAGCCCCCACCTACAAAGCGCCGTAGAAACGTATTGGCCCCTATTGCCCCTGTACGACGGGATAAGCTAGACCCCGTCGTTCTCCCGTTCTTCTCTGGGTTCCTTCTCTCTCCCGTGTTCTTCCCCTTTGTCCCACGATGAAACCCTAGCACTTGAGTAGAGATGGCTGCGGGCGATTAGAGGTGCGACGAATCCAAGCCACCGGTGTGTGTCCTCTGGAGGTGATGGAGGTGCTCTGATGGGGACATCAGATTTCGGTGTGCTGCATCATAGCACTGGTGCAACATCGATGGAGAACACCATTCCCAGGTATTTTTCCTCCATTTTGTGTGGATCACAGTTGGGGATTAGGCTTCATTAGTTAAGTTGGATCGATGGCTTGTGCATGTATACACTTTGATTTGGAGTTTGATTTACTGCATGGTAGGGATGGGGTGTTTGCGCTAGAGGTTAAAGTTCAAGGTTTTGCTTCCAAAGACTCTACTGGTAGGAAATCATACAGCAAAGGCCATGTGTTTAAGTGGGATGTGGAGTATGGGTCCATGACACTTGACATGTTGTTGAAAAATCTGGCAACCGAATTGAATCTGAGCACTGACCAGACACCCACTGTTTGGTTCTTTGACAAAAGATTGAATGAGGATGTCAGATTAGTTGGTGAGATACAAATGCTTGATTTGTTTGAAATGCATAAGGAGGAGATGAGCTGCCAGGTTGTAGTAGGTGTATTCGATAGGTCAATTTGTGTGGAAGCTGAATTTGATGCACTGGAGCCTCTCTGTGTGGTTCCTCGTGATAATGCAAATGCACTGGAGCCTCTCTGTGTGGTTCTGTGTGGTTCCTCATGACAGTGCAAATGCTCTGGAGTCTCTGTGTGTGGTTCCTCGCGATAATGAGGCAGTGGCAGCTGCTAATAACATGTCTAAAGAACCCAGTAGTGCTGCACCTGAGAATCCAGAGGCAGCTGTTGATTTGGAGCCAGATAGAGAACCTGATATGTTTGATAATGCTGAAGAATATGTTGGTATTGATGATGAGGGCATGTATGATTCAGTGCCAATTGGTACTCAATTTGCAAAGCCAACTGATTATGATGCTGATGAATTCTTCCATGTTGAGGCAGAGGACGAGGCAGAGGTGGACGACGCTGACCCTCTCGAGGTCCATGTACTGCATGATCCAAACAACCCAAAAATAGTAGAGGGCGAATTGTTTCCTGATATCATTGCATTCAGGAAAGCAATAAGACACTATGCTGTGAAGACTGGGTTTGAGTTTGCTCCTGGGTATAAATCAGACAAGTCAAGATTCTCAGCAAGGTGTGCTTTTGAGCGATGCCCTTGGAGAATACATGCTTCCACCATATTTGATAAGAAAACTGTACAGGTACTTTTTTTTAGTTGTTGTTTTCTCTTTAATAATTCTTCCTTTCTTGAATTTGTAAATGCATTTACATGTCTATTTGCCTTTTTTATAGATCAAAAAACTTCCTGCAGTCCACGAGTGTCCTACCATGAAGCTTAGAGTAGGGAAAATGACTTCTCAGGGCTGGTGTGCAGATAGGCTTGGAGATTGGGTTAAGAAGAATCCAACTAAGGGAGCAATGGATGCAAAAGAGAAATTGGAGACTGACTTTGGAATACAGCTGAAGTACTCAAAAGCTATTTTGGGTGTGGAATTTGGGTGCCTGTGATGGCTTGTCTTTTGTAATATAATGCTTAGAATATAGAACAAGCTGTGATGCTTCTAAAAATTTGAGTGCCTGACTGCCTGTGATGGCTTATCTTTTGTAATATAATGGAGTTTCTGGATTGCATAGTTTAGGTAGAGTAAGGACCTATGAACCGGATGCCTGTAATGATCAGTCATGTACACTTTCAGTTATAATATTATTGTCGAGCTAATTTGTCTCATATCTGGAAATGATCAGTTTCAGTCATGTACAAATTCAGTAGTGCTCGATTCAGTAATAATATTGTCAACTTGCTGATAAAATTCTTCAAAGAAATCCAGATTGCATTAACATTGCAGTGATAAAATTACAGGCTGGTGCACAGCAAGATGCTCATACATTGCAATAACCTATTGGCACCAGATTGCTTAATTGCACAGAATGTCATGCATTAGCTAGGTACCAGCAAAAGCGAAGCAACCGATGACTACACCTACACACACACGCACGACTGCAAAGCTCCAATCGCCGGCGTTGCCTTCAATCTGCGCGGCCACCGCCTCTCGCCGCACGGTTGCCTCCAATCGCCACGAACCTCGCGCCCGACTCCAATTGCCGCGACGCGCCCGCCTACAGTCGCCCGCCTCGAGCAGCCGCCCGGCGCGCTTCGCCGATCGCCAGCGCTCGGCGCCCGCCTTGAGCAGCCGCCAGCGCAAGCGCTCGCCTTCCGATCGTCACCGCTACCTCTCGCCTCCGTCCACCTCGAGCAGCCGCGAGCCCACCTCCAGCGTCGCGCCGTCGCCGTCGCCGTGGAAGCCTCTCTACGCTTCGCGCACGAGAGAGCGGAGGGATGGATGAGAACGCTCCAGAATTCCTTATCCTCTTGTCCAGGGGGCAATTTGGTCTTATACGAAAATACATGCACTGTACGTGGGACCAAGGAGACGGTAGATGTAGAAAAGGGTAAAGCTGATGGAGAGGAAGATTATGAAGGGTAAATCTCCAATTAATCGAATTGTAAGGGTAAATCTCCAACTTCCAAAAATTGCAAGGGCAAGGAACCAAATATCCCAAATTTAATTGTGTCAGAAACAAAATGATTTTTTAGAATTAAAGGACAAAGCCCCTGTCATTGCATTAGCAAGGACAATGTCACAGTTTAAGCATTCGATTGGGTTACACCCGTCCATACAAGTCGGAAACAAAATGAAGAGGGTGCCCTCGACGCCGATGCCAAGGTACTCCATAATGGTGGCCGCGAAGCGCGCCCCGCCGCAGCCCGCCGGCATGCCGCTGCCCATTGGCGTGGTGGTGCGCTTGCCATTGGGCCTCGTGTCCAGCACCCGCCCGCCCATCTCCACGTACACGGCCTCCGGGAACAGCGTGTTGAACTCCGACTCCGGGTAGTAGCCGATGGCCTGGTCCATCACCGACACCCACCACTTCTCCCCAGCGGACTCCTGCGCATGCGAATTACGCCGTTGCTTGGAGTTGGAAGTGAACTACTTACCCTGTGTATACTAACTATTACAGCGTGCCTTTCACCGCCAACGTGCGAGTCAGAATTGGACCATGCAGCTGCAAGCGCGAAAGGGCTGTTTTGCGTGAGACGGAAACCCCCACAATCCAGGTTGAAACAATTCACATTTGCTCCACCATCAGTCTGCAAACGTAATGGATGGATATGCATGGGTCACAGATCGAGTACTTCTCACATTTCAAATGATATGACAACGTACAGAGACTAATGAGTTGAACACTCACAGTGTAATACACAAACAATCTTGACAACGAAGGCCAAGCCTGTGACATTCACACAAAGGTTAAAATGGGAGCTTGGAATTATGAATAATTTGGGCAACCTACCTTTTTAACCATAGCCAAAATAAGAAAAGTTTACATTTACATTTATTTATATGCCCGTAATACAAGAAGAAGCGCCCCCTCAATCAAGAATCAAGAATTTATTGCCTTGTAGAACCCCCACAAAAATATACTGTATGTTCAACCGGTTAATACAAGAACCAAAAAAAAAAAAAATGCTCATACTAAATTGGATAAAGACAACGCATTTCATAGAACCGCTATTTTTCAATGAATCACAAGTAGGTATATTTGAGAAGTGGTTTGAATTAAAGGAGCCTCGATCATAAATTTTTGACTAAAATGCACGAAATAAATCAAGACAGAAAAATATAAAATACCCGTGTGTGTATTTTTATATACTTTTTAAGAATATTCTGGCCTCAGGAAGAGTATAGCTAAATTTTTGTTTTATAATAAATAGACAAAAAAAAACCAATTAAATTAATAAGAGGTAAGGAGGCTAGCTCACCACGAGACCAACGGCAATCTGGTTGGTAAGAGTAGAAGGTGGCTGACCGCCGTGATAACTATCGTCCAGCGTATTGCCAATCAGAAGGTAATTCATGGAGAATTCATCAGGGTGGACGTCAACCTTCCAGTATGGCACGTCAGCTCGAGCACCAAGGTACGGTCCATTGGTGGCGTACCCTGCAGCAACCTACATACACATGCATACGACATACGAAAAACAATTCACATACAATCCGGCCCAACACTAAAAATGTACTACTACAGTACTAGCTAGCAGAAAGAGTCAAATCGAGTTTCAAAACCAAAAAAAAAAAAAAAAACCCGAAGAGCAAGCGTTGTGGTGCATGAACCAAATCGATTTTTACGTCCACTTTTCCGTTGGACGTGTCCATGGAGGTTAGGAGATGGAAGGTGGCGTTGCCACCGATGGCAGCAGGGCGTCCGAACGGCGAGGCCCGGCGCGCCCTCTCGGCGACCACCGGGTCGGCACGGCTCGAGTTCCTCCGGATAGGGACGGTCCCGGCCGGGCACCTGCCGCCGTGTTTTCGCCAAGTCTGGTGGTGGTGATGGCCCGGCGGCGGTTTCGACGCGGACACCGCGGCGGCCATCGATTCCATGCTCTTTTCCGGCTTCGCCCTAGCATATATAGCAAGATTAATTCAAGGATGGAAGCAGGAGGGATGATTGACGTCAAAATCAGCATTTATCGGCAACAAGATTATATGGGAGAGAACAAAGAAAAATTGAACTTTTGTTTTTTGAGAAAAGATCGAGACCGACCTGAAGTATTTCTGTGTTCTTGTCAGGTGGACCGCGTTTGATGAGCGCCGGCTGGTGGTACATGTCCACGCAGTCAATCACGTCGCCGTCGTCACTCTGTGTGCCATTATTTGCATGATGACGATCAACAACAAAAGAAATATGTACTGATCGATGTGTCATTACTAGATAGTGCAACACGTACGTACGTATGTACACAAGTGTATATACCTGGATGGTCCTGTGAACCAGCGCCGCGCGAGCTCCAATCACCATTGCTACCATCAGGACGACGATGGCTTTGACCACGCACACCAAGTCCATAATGCTACGCATGCAAGATCTATCAGTATGTGATGTACAATGTACATGCCCGTGTGTGTGTATATATATATAGCAGTAAGAAACCTAGAAGAGGAAGGAAAGTCATCACGCGTGCCAACTCATCGTCTCTCATTAATCTTATCTACTTTTCGGCCAAAATTTTAAGCCTTTCCTTACTTTACACTTTGAGTATATCCAGTAGATATGTGTCTAGGTTCTTGTTTTCATGTTGAATCACATGACATGCGGAAATGGCGCTGCCATGACATGACATGACATGCATCTCTGTTGGTCGCACCACGACGCGGCGGCAAAATCGAATAGATCACCGTTGGTCATAGCACACGGCGGCCCAGCTGCGGCGTCAGTAGCGGGCCGGGCTTTTCCTCCGATCAAATCTTGCTCGGCCGATATGCCCCCAGTGATGGCACACGAGGTCTGATTGGTTTTCCGATTGGTTTCCCTCAGACAGAGAGAGAGACGTCTGCTGCTGCTGCTGCTGCTACTCGATGGGTTAACAATGGGATTTCTCGGCCCAAGAAAGGGATTCGGGCTGAAAAAAAGCTGAGAGAGAGAGAGAGAGAGGTCTGGTGGGCTTGGCTTAACAGGGTTCCGAGCCCAGAACAGAGTTTTAAAATTATTTAGAACATTTGTGACCTTAAAATTGAAATTTTAAATTGTTTTAAAATTATTTTTAAAATAAGTATAAATATTATATTATTGACAAACCAAAATATTTTTCATATATTAATCGAGTTTCTAATAAAATTTACCGAATAAATTAGTGCAAATAGCTTAATATAGCACAATTTTACAACCTATCTATATATTAATTTATTTTTAGAATATTTTCCCTCATGCTATAAATTTAGCCTTAACTCTAATTGTAGTATAACAAATTTTACAATATACAAAAAATCAAAAATAGGGTGCAACATAAGCTAGTACTCCTGCAAGTTATCGCCCATGGACTGGCTTGGCCAAACATTGGAAAGGTTGGATCGCTGCATGATAATAATCCTTATCGGAGCAGGGTACGGTGGTTCATTCTTGTGCTCCTTATGGGAAAATTAATTATGTCGGTGCAAGTATGTAAATTTAATTATGTCGGAAAGAAATGAATATATAATCACTGGCTAAATTAACAGCTACTAGCATCATAAACTATATATCATCAGCCTGGTCGCAGTAGATTCCACCGGGGCCGCCATACGCGACGTAGGATCCGGGCCTCCTCTTGCTAGTCCCCAAGGGATACGCGCCATAGCAGCTGGGCGTGGTGGTGACGGTGTTGCCATGGCAAGGTACTCCATAATGGTGGCCGCGAAGCGCCCCCGCCGCAGCCCGCCGGCATGCCGCTGCCCATTGGCGTGGTGGTGTGCTTGCCATTGGGCCTCGTGTCCAGCACCCGCCCGCCCATCTCCACGTACAAGGCCTCCGGGAACAGCGTGTTGAACTCCGACTCCGGGTAGTAGCTATAGATTTCCATGCGGCCCGCGCCCGATGGCCCGCACGAGGCACGCTGTTTTGGCCCGCCCGAGCACGGCATCGGCCCGGTGGTCGGCGGGCCCGCACGGCATGGCACGGGGCAGCAGTGCGGGCTTGGGCTGACCCTCAAACACGGGCACGGCGCACGCGCGACCCGCACGGCCCGGCACGTTAAGAAAGGGTAGGCCTGGTGGCAAATATACTAGTGATAATATTATACATATTTGGTATATTAGTCCCGATATTTTCATACTTGGTATAATATTATACATATATTTGGTATAATATTGTATAAATATACTTGAAATCTGTGTAAAAATGATCATGTTTGAGTGTTTTTTAAAAATCGCCCGTGGGCGGCACGCACGGCATGGCACGGCGAGGCGATTTGGCCCGTGGGGCGGGCTCGGCTCGAGGTCGCACGGAGCCGGTGTGGCCCGGCCCCGCGGGCACGACGTGCCTTAGCAGCATGGCACGGGCGGGCACGCATGGCACGAGGCAGTACCGGGCGGCACGGCACAGCCGGTTGGAAATCTATAGTAGTAGCCGATGGCCTGGTCCATCAGCGACACCCACCAGTTCTCCCCAGCGGACTCCTGCATGGATGCGAATTACGCCGTTGCTTGGAGTTGGAAGTGTACTACTAAATGCAGAGTGAACTACTTACCCTGTGTATACTAACTGTTACAGCGTGCCTTTCACCGCCAACGTGCGAGTCAGAATTGGACCATGCAGCTGCAAGCGCGAAAGGGCTGTTTTCCGTGACACGGAAACCCCCGCAATCCAGGTTGAAACAATTCACATTTGCTCACCATCAGTCTGCAAACGTAAATGGATGGATATGCATGGGTACTTCTCACATTTCAAATGATATGACAACAGAGACTAATGAGTTGATACGCACAGTGTAGTACACAAACAATCTTGACAAGGAATCGCCAAACAGAGAAGGCCATGCCTGTGACATTGACACAAGAACCAAAAAAAATGCTCATACTAAATTGGATATGCATGGTGCCGCGCCTCGTCCGGGGTAGGTGCGTTTAAGGCTGCCATTGAGGAGGGTTTGAACAAACCTATTTGTGCCTATATCCAAATCCATTTGTATTATCCATTCTATACCCTCTCCGTAATTATAATTATCTGTATCCAATAGATAACTCAAGTTAGCTAATCTATTGGATCAATATTTAACTCATGCTAGCAAAAAAAAACATTCTACAGCTTGTACCCTATCAACGGTGGATGCACCCATACCCTACCGTTTCTAATGGGTAAAGGAATTCTCATCCATACCCCACCCGTTTGATGTGGATACAAATTTGGAGATGGAATTTGGATGCACACTGACAGCCTTAGATGCAAGCCATAGGTCCTGTTCCAATGACCTTTTTACCGTAATTTTGACCAGTGTTGTTTGATTTAAAAATTGTACAAATATAATTCCTTTTGGTGTGTCTTACTTTAAAAACTAAAGTTCTTTAAAATGGTCTCAAATTTGACTATGTTTTCATAATTTTTTTAAATAACACGAGTGCTTAAATTTAGATTCAAAAAAGTCAAACGGTCTATATTTTAGAACGGAGGGAGTATATAATTCGACTAACATCCTGTTTGGATCAATAGTAGTATAAAGTTTAGCAACTAAATTTTAAGCCACTTTAACTCTCGAGGCTATCAACCTCACTAAAATATCATTGGTTAGATTTAAAAACCATATATACAAGTAATCTAAAGTGGTCAAATTTAGACCTAAGTTATAGTAAACTAGAATTTAGACCATGGAATCTAACTAGGCCGGACTTATTATTGATAAAAAAATTGTAAACATTTTTTCCCTTAATGCAAGGGTGTATTGATTATGTTGATGTGTCTGGACCAATAAGCAGGTATGTAGTAGTATCATGATAAACCTTGCTATAATTAGTTAGAGGACTTAGTTGAATCTCACCTTAATTCTAGAATATTTAAAAATTATCACAATAATCAAAATTGTATTGCTTTTAGTTTGGTACCTAGGCAGCAGGGGCTCTTTCAAGCCCCAATCATGCTTATAAAAAATAAGACCCAACTCGTCATCTGAAAAAAAAATACATAAAGTATCATATATGTTTTATGCAACGATGGCTAGGGGTGCATGAGCCCCTACCTAGCATTGTGACATCACGAAGGTCAAGGAGAAGTGAAGGGCATGTCTCTTGACGCCTCGATCTAACCCTAACCCTATTTGTGTGTGGAATGTCTTTTGCGGGTCTCCCACGGCATGGCTCGTTTCTTAAGGTCCACGAAGGTTCTCTTCATGTGGCCGCTTTGATGGTCGCCCTCTTCATGTGGGGCCAAGAATTATGGTGCCCCGATGACGCGTTGATCAGCCCATCAAGCCACCGCATTGCGTGGGCGTCGGTGTACAAGGGCATCGCCATGTTCCAGTCCCTCATGGACGGCCCCCTCGCGTCGTCCGCGGTGTTGTGTGTGCTCGTCAAGGTGGAGCTGGCCGTGGCGGGCGACGACCCCTCATTGGCATGCACCCGCACGCCCGGGAGGTGCATGTTGGTTATCGCCCTCCTCTCGGGTGTCTGCCTTGGTGTCGGGCTGCGCGATCTTCGTATGCGTGCTTGAGGCTAAGGTCTCCATCTTCTCTTGCCTTTCTGTTGGTGTTCCTGTCTCCTTTGTCACTTCCTACGTCATGATCGGCATCGTGCTTATAAAAATAAGACCCAACTCTGTAAAAAAAAATACATAAAGTATCATATATGTTTTATGGAACGATGGCTAGGGGGGCATGAGCCCCCCTACCTAGCGCTGTCTCATGCGATGGTGAAGGAGAAGTGAACGCAGATATACACAAGGGCATGTATCTTGACGTCTCGATCTAACCCTAACCCTATTTGTGTGTGGAATGTCTTTTGCAGGTCTTTTAATGTGGACGCTTTGATGGTCGCCCTTTTCATGTGGTAGCCAGGAATCATGGTGCCCTCGATGATGTTGATCAGCCCGTCGAGCCACTGCATTGTGCAGGCGTCGGTGTACAAGGGCATTGCCATGTTCTAGTCCCTCATGGTCGCCCCCCACGTGTCATCCGCGGTGTTGTGTGTGCTCGTCAAGGTGGAGCTGGCCGTGAGCAGCGACGACACCCTCACTGGCATGCACCCGTACGCCAGGAGGTACCTGCGAGGGTGCATGTTGGTTGCCGTCCTCCTCTCTGGTGTCTGCCTTGGTCTCGGGCTGTGCATCTTCGTGTACGTGCTCGAGGCTAAGGTCTCCATCTTCTCCTGCCTTTGGTGTCCGCGTCTCCTTTGTCACTTCCTACGTTGTGACCGGCATCGTGTGCACCTACGTGTTTTCTAGGTTTGTTTGGGTCGTCGTCTTCTATGACTGAGTGAGCCTTTCTCTAGGTTGTCCTAGGACTGAGTGTATGTACGTAGTATCTATGTGGGTGTGGACTGTGGTAGCGTCATGGTTAGCCCTATATCTCTATGTTTGGTCTTTTAGATGTAAAAGTCACAGTCTCTGTGTGTAACTATGTGTGTGGAGTTGTACTGTAGTACTAGGGACGGTTTGTGCCACTATATATATATATGTCGTTGTGTATTTGTTGACGTGTTTGTTGCTAATTAGTATTGGTTGTGGAAATGAGAGTGTGTGCTTGTCGGTATTGTGCATCTAGCCAAATTCAGGAGGCCGGTTGTTATCACGTTATTATCACGTCGTTATCTTTCACCGATCCAACGTATATGTGGAGTCATTGACTCACTATATATGTCAAGCCATGAGCGACCATCCAAGTGCGAACGAGCTTTAGTTATTGAAGATGGAGTTATGAGTGTTATCCACATTTCACGATCCAGATCGAACATAACTATTGTGCATGTATGCGACCAGCGACCATCGTTCTGCCCAGTGCCAACCGGTAGCGAGATTGATTAAAAATTTCAACCCGGGCCATCAAAGATAGATGAAGACGATCAATTGAGTACTTTATTTTGTGATGATCTAATAGTTTCAATTAAAGAAAAAAAACTATATATCTAATATAATGGTGTTCTATTTGTTTGTAAATTGTATTGTTCATTTTGCAACTGAACATGAGAGACGAGAAGAGGGTGAGAGGAACATAGAAAAATCATGGATGGGTGAATGAGATGTTTTTATTTTTCCGCTCTCTATCTACCCTCTCACTCTCTTTTATAGGAATAAAATGAGAGGTTTTTATTTTTTGGATTGGTGGGGCTTGTATTTAGAAATGTGCCCAAAACATTCTCAAACAAGTCCTCATACTTTGTAACTTGGGCCCTCAAACTAGCTACTACAGCCGACACCGATACCAGGCCCGCCCAGGGCACCGCGGCATTGTCTACAGTGTAGCACTTGGTGGCCGACGCCAGCACTGTTTTCCACAGGATTTTTTTTAAAAAAAAATTGATCACAACTTTGCCATCATATTCGACCGGAAGTAGGAAAGTTGGGAAATCAAGTTCGGACTTCAGTGTTACAAAATCAAGTGTCTCCAAGAATCAAATGGGTGTGGCGGCCTAGTAGGTGACCGATGGTTTTGCAAATCATCATACTACTAAGTTTAAGTGATCTTGTTTTTATTTTTTTATTTTTGTGGGAATAGGGTGGGGTTCAAGTAATGAAGTTGGATGCATACGGGTGAGGCATAATTTTTTAAAATAAGATAAGTGGTTAAATTTTTGGTCAAAAGAGTCAAACAAATTATATTAGAACAGAGGGGGTACATATTAGTGGGGAACAAATCACCTAATCCCCTCGTGTCCCTTGGATCAACATCCTATGACCTAGATTAGAAGTTACATGGTTTGCACGAAGGGGTTGGTTTACACTTGATACATTGCCATATTAGTAATAGTATTTCTTATTTAGCAAATAACATGTATAATCTTTTGAGCTAGCATGATCTCATTGGTCGTTCTTAAGTATACTATAGGTGTCTAGGTGAGAGCTCTTGTGTTGCAACGGAACAACATTCATATGAATTATCTTGACCAAAAACACTTCATGCAAATTTTTCGTGGCCCTTTTGCACAATAAGTATGTATTCTTTCACTGATGCCCTTCTTCAAGTATCTTTATCTTCTAACATCAAACAAAGCAGTTGTTCATTTTTAAATAAAGACATGAAAGACAATACCATTTGTTGAACTTAGAGCATAATTAAGTATGCATAACTTTGTTATCTGATGCATGTGAAAAGAGAAATTTTTGCATGTAAATTTGGCCACACTAACCGTGTACAAGGATAATACGATATGATGGTCAATGGGCAACCTAAGAGATAGACCAATAAGCTTTTCTAATAGCCAAACCATGTTATATGTAGATTATTCTTATAGCCAAGCGATATAGTAAGCAAGGATTTTCATAAACCATAAAAATACTTTTTAAAAAAATTGTGGGGCCCCACTAACTCATTTGTCACCCTCTCTGTCCTTCGGTTGCTCCAGACCCCTGCAGGACCACCCGTGACATGACCCGTGTCATTTAATGCGAACAGGTGGTAAATGAGTTAGAAAAGAGTACATACTTATTGTGCAAAAGGGCATTTGTTCATTTTTGTCGTGATCTTGCTTAGCATATATATATATATCATTAATAATAAATAGGAGAAGGAATTTTTACATAGGTATAAACGTCGATTGGCATAGGATGCGAGTGGCACGCTATGGTCAAACTAGTTAACCCTGCAACTAATAGGGGCCCAACCAAGCTGTGTAGTTGTTTTCTTGCTAGCTTTTTGTTATTTTTGCGTGAGTTGCTTTTTTTTCTGGATTTTTCGTTGTTTCATTGTATTGTCCATTTTAGTTTCTCATTTTCACCGTCTTTTCTGGTTCGTTCAAAAATATAATCCAGGTGCGACCTGTCTTCAATTCATCGTCGGGGGCAAACTATGCATTGATCAAGACCGGAGAGGCATGCAGATCGACATCTTTACTCTTGATCTTTTACGTTCACCAGAGACCGGAGAGGTAATGCATTGCAATATTGCATTTCTCTTTGCCTCCCTTCTCTCATTCTTCATATATATATCATGCTTGCATTGTCCTCACTACTTTCCTCGGCTCCTTTGTACCAATTATTAATTGGCTCTGTTGGTTACACATTTGGCACGACAAAAGTTAGTGTTCATGTATTATCCTTATAGCTAGTGCCAGTTTAATTAGTAGCTTGTATGTAAAAATGCAAAGGAGAATTGTATATTCTTATTAATTAGTGCATTCATCTACTCCTACTTAGAAGATGTTTATTTGAGAAATGGGTTAGTCTATCATCTTTTCTCTCTCTCTTTTTTTTTTGATTTGTGGAAGGGAATGAGTTGGTGTATCTCTTATTCCAGATATTAGTATACTTAATGTAGTGGCGCTTCAAAAAAATCAAGCCCCACATCTTGGATTTTGGCATCACTCTGAGAAGTTGCAATGTGTCGAACCTCCATTTTTCTGTCCGCCATGCATGCACGTGACCAAGGGGAGGAGAAAACAAAGACCAAAAAGAGAAGAGAGAGGGAAATCGCTCAAACTAATCGATATGATTTAATTTTTTTCCAAATAAATAATATTATTTATTTTCACGATTTATCTTTTTAAATATATTTGCACCTAAAAAATAGAACGAAAAGTAAGAACAAACTGAGAACAGATCAGATGGATGTAGTACAAGCAGAAGCAGCACGGTGGTGCTCTGCATGGCAACGTGGCCCGTTGCATGTGCGTCCATGCATGCAGAGAGTGAGCCGGCAGACGGGCAGAGGCAGCCAGCCAGGCCCCAATACCAACACCACACGGTCACAGCCTGCTGGCGATATTTGTATAGCACTGCAAGGTTCCAACAGGGTGCAAGGTTCCAAGTCCAACAATGCAAGAGAAAAAAAGCCGGACACGTGCATGCATGCCTGTCATAGCGCACTGCATCATCGTACTCCTAGGAAAGATCTTCTACAGTTGATCTTTAGAAGTTGCTCCAAAAAAAGTTGATCTTTTAAAACAAAGGTCTTCTACAGTCATCGGAGATTGAACAAAATAAAAATGAAAAAGAACTAACTTCTTGTAAATCCTATGTTTCAGAATAATATACAGCACAAGTTTTCGTTTCAAGTAACATTCTTCATTCTTATTCACCAGGAATATAGGAAAAGCTCAATAGTATTGTACTCGGTTTGTCTATTACGGGAGTCATATATAATCAAAATAGCTCAAGTTTGACCAAAATAGCTCAAGTTTGACAATGTTTATAGTAAATAGTATTAGCATTTACTATAAACATGATGTGAAAATATATCCTATAACTAATCTAATGGTGCTTATTTTACATCATGAATTTTATTACTTTTTATATAAATTTACTATTTAGTTAAAATTTAAACTGATTGACTACTCAAAAAACATTTATGAAAAGAATATTGAAACATCTCTATGGATAATCTCGTCTTTTTTTTTGGCTGTAAGGAAACATAAGTTACATAACTGCAATAAGCATGACATCCAAGCAAATCGCTGGTAAATAAAACAAGTTCCCTTACATACTTTATCGCATTCTACAACATTGCACGGCTATTATATTGAGTACAACATTACAAGACAGGAACAAGAACAAGTATTGTTATTACAAAGTTTATTGCATTGTACATCATTTCATGACAAGAACTCTGTAAATAAATATCCCACGCGGCGCTATCAATTCTTGTCGATGTAAGAGTTGACGCCATCACTAAGGCATCCGTACGTCTAGGTCTACAGGATATCGTGTCTCATCCCAAGTTGAGCAGCCAAAACACAACCCGCGCCATGCGCCGGGGAAATGCCCTGCCCCAACTGAGACCTGATGGTGGGAAATGGCTGTGGAAGCGCGGGAGCGGGCAGATGGCGGAGATGCATGCATGTGGGCAGTTCCTCCCGTGTCTTTTGGCAGAGTGGCAGTGCGCTATCAGCTGTCCTGTGTCGAACGGTGCGCCCGCTGCCGTCACGCTCATGCAGGATTTTGGGTTTGGGTATTCGAAATGTGAAGCTGACCAAAAATTAAAAGTGCACTAAAACCTAGTATTTTTGTTTGCATGTATAATATCACATACTAGAAAATATATAATCGAGCATGTTTGCATTTATTTTTAGCATTTCCTATATCCATAGAATTTTAACCTTTTACAAGAGGAATTAAAAAACATGTGCCGAATCAGTAACTAGATTACACTACGTGTGTGATTGATCCATATCACTTGCACTGTTGAGTGTTGGTTGGGCATTGGCGACTTGGCTCACAGCGACGTAGGCACGTGACTCTAACCGACCAACCAGGCGCCCTGTAGACTGCAGGCAGCAGAGGAATCCGGCAACAGCAGGGGAAGGAGAAAGCAGAGGATTCAGGGCAGGGAACCGAACCGAGCAAGCAAGGGCAAGGACAGGGCGGACGATGAAAACTCACGAACGACACCGGCCTCATGTGTTCTGCAGGAGACGCGCGCCGGTTCTGAGTCCTTGGCCTGCGTGTCCTTTCCCTGCTGAAGCCCAAATACGACTTTAAAGCATTCCACGATTTATATGATCAGGTGAAAAAAAAAAAAAGTCATATGAATCCTAGTCGACCTAGAAGCAAATATTATGCACTTTCTCCATTTAAAATTCTAAGTCATTCTTGCTTTTTAGGTACGTTGTTTTCGATATACATCTAGATATGCATTATAACTAGATAATATAGTAAAATCTAGTATGTATGTAGAAATGTCACAACGACTTAGTTATGATTTGAAGTGGATGAGTAGCAAGAATCATTCAAGCTTGACTCTATTTTGTTCACTCATGAATTTCTAGAACGAGTTCCCTAAAAAGGTGAAAGGAACATACTAGCTATGCCTTACCCCGCATGTCTAGAATTGAACAAATGCATGGCCAGTTATTTACTCATTTATGTTTTAACCGTGATCCCCGAGCTTTCTTTGATGTTTACATTCAGTTTTTCACGATTTTTTTTTGAGAAACACTTAGACTTTTAAGATGAGGTGAGACAAATCCGACTTGAAAATGACAAATAAATAGAGAAGATCTCAGATCAGGAAAAAGAAAACACAACAAAGCCGCACAATTATATATTCAGCCACCAGGCCTTCCGACCTGAGTACGGTTGTAGCCCAATGGGCTCCTCTATCTCAATTTCCAAAAAAAAAATGAGGTATCTTTTTTTTTAGAATTTTTTTCGAGCTCTCTATATTACTTACGCTAGCTACCCTCGTTTTTTTCCTATGAAATGACCACCCTATTTATTACTTGTGCAAAGAAACAAGCTCTCAATGTTGAGCCATCTAGTAAACCTGCCAATTTCAATCAATGGGAGTGCTCGTATCTTCATGAACTTATTTCAAAAGAATTGTGTTCGTGATTTAGGGTATGTCGTCAACAAGCACCTATTGTGACCTCGCCAATCTAAAGACGACTTTGCTTCACATCTCTTAGTCAATTGGAGGTGCTCATTATGAGAGTAAGGTATATGCATGTGTTTATTAGGGTTAAGTTTATCTGCATTGCGTGTATGTATGTCAATGTCTACTTTCTCTATTATGCAAAAGAAAACATGATCTTGGTATGACAAGTTTTTGTACTCCCTTCATTCCAGTTGTAAGTCATTCCAATAATCTTGGAAAGTCAAAGCATCTGAAATTTAGTACTTAGTTGAAAATTCGGTGACTCTCCAAGGTTTTTGAAATGACTTATAATGTGGGATGGGAGAGCGTAAACAAGACAACCAAAAATGATATACAAGGCTAGTAGGGGGCATGATCCCCCCTTCCTAGGCTAGTGTCACGTTCGTGCGTAGCAAGAGCACCCTGTTGGCAGCAGAGGGCTGGAAGACTTGATTGCCTCCCGCTTTAGTCCGAGTCTCCGTCTTCACGCTGCCTCCCAGTTCAGTCCCTCCGAGTCTCCATCTACGCCTCCTTCCTGGTGGTAGGCCCAATACTTGTCCTGTGCTACATGGATTTGGCTAGGATGGCGCTGCTCTCTGAGTAGGCTTGGCGGGTACGTGCTATTGCTGGCGCTGAGGCTTGGCACGTACGTGATGAAGGTGAAGGAGAAGTGAACACCGATATGAGAAGATCTTGGCCTCACCTTTGTCACTTCGTACATCGTGACCGGCGCCGTGTGCACCTACGTGTTTGGTAGGTTTCTTTGGGTTGTTCGCTTCTACGACTGAGTGAGCGTTTCTCTAGGTTATCCTAGGACTGATCGAGTGTAGTCATATATGTGTTCACTTCTTATGCTGGTGAGGTTCTCGTCGCCGCTCACAGCCAGCTCCACCTTGACGAGCACGCACAGCGCCGCGGACTATGCGAGGGGTACGACCATGATGGCCTAGAACATGGCAATGCCCTGGTACACCGATGCCTGCGCAATGCAGTGGCTCGACGGGCTCACCGACGCCATCGATGATACCGCGCGATTCCCGGCCCCCACATGAAGAGGGCGACCATCAAAGCGCCCACCGTGAAGAGGACCTCCGTGGACCTTGAGAAATGAGCCATGCCGTGGAGACCTGCAAGAGACATGCCACACGCAATTAGGGTTAGGTTAAATCGAGATGTAAGAAATAATGAATGCGGACTTGTCATGCTCACGCCCTAGCCACCATCGCATGACACAACGCTTGGTAGGGGTCATGCCCCCCTAGCCATCGTTGCATAAAACATGATACTTTATGTATTTTATTACGGATGACGGAATTGGGTCATATTTTCATAAGCATGACTGGGGCTTGAAAGAGCCCCTGCTGCCTAGGTATCAAATTAAAAGCAATACGACTTTGATTATTCTGATGATTTTGAAATATTATGTCTTGAGAGAATTAAGGTGAGATTCAACTAGGGCCTCTAACTAATTATAGCAAGGTTTATCATGATACTACTATATACCAGTTTATTTGTCCACACACATCAACATCCTCAATACACCCTTGCATCCATGAGCGATAAGCAAGGGAAAAAGTCTAAGTTTACAGTGTTTTTATCAACAATAATTGACTCCCTAATAGTCTAGAAACATTGGCTAAGACTTTATGTCCGCACTTAGGTTCAAAAGGCTCAATAGCACATGAGACGAAGTCCAAGTGTCTTCTCTTCAGGAGAATAGAGCCCAATTGTTGGTTAGATTCCATGGTCTAAAGTCTAGTTTACTATAACTGAGGTATAAATTTGACCACTTTAGATTACTTGTATATATGGTTTTTAACGAACCAGTGATCTTTTAGTGAGGTTGATAGCCTCGAGAGACTACTATTTAGTGGCTAAACTTTGGACTAGTATTGATCTAAACAAGATGTGTGTCAAATTATATGCTCCCTCCATTGTATATTATAGTTCGTTTGATTTTTTTTTACCCTAAATTTGATTAATCATGTTATTTAAAAATTTATGAAAACATAGTCAAATTTGAGACATTCTTAAAGAACTTTTGTGTTAAAGTAAGACACACCAAAAGGAATGTTATTTGTACAATATTTTGAATAAAACAATTAGTCAAAATTACGGTAAAAAAAAAAAAAAGTCAATGGAACGGGCCTATGGCTTGCATCGGATCAGCGATACGAAAAATACCGTCCACGTCTACAAAGCGTGGCAATTGCCGAAGGCTCGCGAACGAACGCATGCCAGCGCCCGCACCGCCCTTGGACCTCACGCCTTTCGTATGCGGAGCACGCGGCACGCGGACCTGCTGGCTTTGCTTGTGCGTCGGCTTGGCGGCGAAGGCAGCAGCCGCGCGCCTGCACGCTCGCGTGCACGCTGCCGAGTTTGTATGTGTGGCTCCTATGTTTTGTTGCCCGGGACAGTCATGATAACGAGAGCACAGGACGGGACGACCATGCTCGTCCATGCGACCCACAAGCACATTGGATAGGATATACTGTACAGTCTGCTGCATGGATTTATCAGTGACTGGGCATCGTTTCTCTGAAGACGTATGTTCCTGCTTTCTGTTGAACACACCTTTCATTATGCCATTAATCCATTATCATTATGGTCTGAATTATGAACACCCAGCGGAGATCTTAGATACAGTCCATACTGCAGCGAGCGAGTGAGCATCAGATTCAGTCAGATCAGCTAGTACATCATCAGGTTAGTAGTTATTAATTCAGAGGCAGTTTCTGAATCCAGCTGCTCCGTGCGTGGAAGGACTATCTTGAATTTGAATCTGCGGGCCAATACCAAAAGACAGGCGTGAGATCTGAATGACTGAATCCGCTGCAGTTGTACATGTAGCTGTGGTGACCAAAGTGCCACCTTGCCGTCTTGCCGATGTCCGGCTAGCCCCTCTGTAGCACTCTGCACTCCACGACCAGTCCAATTAAACGATAGAGAGACCGATCGTCACTTGTCCCGGAGGCTTACCATTGCCAAAGGGACTGGGGCGCGCGAAGCCTCCTAGGCCAGCATGCATGCTTCTGGTGCCTTGATGTTGATGGCCGTCCGCCCCTGATTTCGTCCATCTGCTCTTCTGCCTCCTCCCCCACGCCCTCATTCGCATGGCAATGGCGTGTCGGTGTGATGGAACGGTTCACCGCCGAGACGGCTTTCTCTGTCTGCTACAAACTGAATCTGCTGCGCCTTTCTGACGCCGATGGGCTGTACCCAGATGGGTCAGAAGATCTCCTTGGTGGGCCGGACCAGCTGCCTGCTCATCTCAGGCCGTTCAAGACCTGCCTGGACATCGGCCGGCCATCACTTGTGTGGGACGATTGGGCCTTCAAAGAGCCTCTGCTGCCTGTTCGGGTCAACCAAAGTGAGGCCCAACCACCGCCCTTCTACCGCCATTCGCCTCGCCATGTCACGGCAGCGTTGGACGCTCTCGGCACCTGCCGGGGGAGCAGCGAGCTCGCCATGGCCGTGGACACTAGATTGGCTCAGAAGCGGGGATTGGGGTTTCGACTTTCGAATCAACTTCAGCTTTCGAGGAAACTAATACTGGAGTGCCACCTAACCCAGCCCAAACCAGAAACCAAACCATAGCAAAGAATCATTTCCTTCCTGCCGCCGCCACGCACTGTGCGGTCCGGGATCCGGCGTCCACGGCGGCGCGCGCCGCCCACGACGCTCGTCACCGCCGCCCCGGCAGTCATCCCATCCATGGATTACCTCCTCCCCACGGCGCCATCTTGCAGGCGCGCCCGCACGCCGTCGCCGGAAGGGCGGTGTTCGTGATGGCCAGACGTGCGTTCTATGCCGCCATGGACACAACTCGCTGCGAGCACTCGCGATGAAGCAGGATTCTGAGGTGCTCTCATGCGTCTCCACAGCCGGCAACCATCGGTGGCAGACAGCCATGCCTACTCGTGGAACCACCTCGACATCAAGATCGTCGAGGAACTGGCATGCCTTTTTGGCCTGCCGTCGCCTCCTCTGCACTGAACCTCATTGACGACCGGCAGCATGCGGCGGTGCTCATGTTCTACCTGCCACAGCCGCCAAGTTCGTCGTCATACACGACCTCTGTGGCGCTCCTCGAGCTTGTGTAGGAACACGTCCACTTCCTCGACGGCGTTCTTAACCACCGAGATGAACGGGTGCCCCGAGGCCTCGAGCCCAAGACCGAGCTCCCGAAGCTGACGTACACGATGGAGTTGGGCTCCTTGCCGTCGAGCCACCGGAGGCACTCGTCAGCAGTTGTGTGGTGCACGCACGGTGCAAAGCAACTGCCATTTCTTCAGCATCCCCCCGAAATGAACGAGCTCTCTGACATATAGCACTATATAGCAGAACACCTACCACTCGTGAAAACCTTTGTTGACTTACTGTTTTTAGAAAAAAAAAAGAAGGAATTTTTATTCTGGCCTCTGCAATTGTTTTGCAGACAACCAATAACCATTGTTGACTAATATATATGCCTGCCTTCAATTCAGGCTCTTCTAAGATACTTATCTATAGAACAGCCTGCTCGAACCTGATGATTATTTACAGCAGGTACCAAGTGAGGCCGCATGCTGATCAGATTAGGCAGAATTGTTGCTCGGATCTTCCTCATCTCGTTTGCTGATCAGATTAGACAGTGAACGCATGCTCTGTAGAGTGGACACCCGGACCGCGAGTTTGACACGTTCAAGACTTAAAGTTGACCAAATCAGTCAGGCTAGAGATTTGCTCGATTCAGCAGCGTCAGGCGGTCTGAGGCTTCCGATCCTTTGATGTTCTTCACTCCAGCATCAGTAACAGTAAAGAACCCACCAGAATTCAAGAGAAAGAAGGTTCTTAAATATATATTTTTTCGACCAATTCAGCGAAGCAGAGCCCCACTGTCAGGAACTGGATAGAATAGGAAACAACAAGATCAAAGATAGAATAGCAAGAACAGCAATCAGGTGGGTTCAGACGAAGAAGATTCAGAGTATCAGTTTGGGGATTCTGTTCGTCGATGATCAGGAAGCAGTTACAAGTGGCGTTATATACTCGCCCGCTCCCACTGACCCAAACGTACAAGCCCAACGACAAAGTACCGACACAACACCAACGGCCCATCAGCCACTCGAAGCCGTCCGTGCTCCTGTTGTCGGATTTGGTTCAGTCTTCTTGCCCTTCACCTTGACTCTGACATCCCACCTACTTCATTGAACGAAAGAGCAGCACAAAACAGCAGGGTTCTTAGAATATCTGAAACATTTTGTTCCACAGTCACTTATGCGAGCTCTAAAAGTTTAAGATGAGTCAGTCTAGTCCTAGTGAGACTTGTGAGTGCTGCCAAGCCAACATCTGTAATCTGCCGATTGTCAACATTAACTGACTTCAGTGAATTCCACATGGAGATCTTCATACCAATGTCCGTGACCAGAGTAAATGAGAGATTAGTACTTTGCAGATTGCCACATAGATGCTGTTGTCCATTGTTTCCACCTTCAGTATCAGAAAGCTCCAAGCTTTGCATTGAAATACATTATTTAGATGTGAGTTAAGACCAGAACCTACTAGTAGCTATACAGATTATGCAGATGGCAAAAGGACGGGCGGGCAGGTGGGACCACAACCACAAACTAGCTTCAGAGATCGGAGAAAGTAGTTCATACTTAATAGACTCGCGATTTTTTTTGGCCATTTTCCTTTACCGTTTCACGGTTGGCCTCAGCTATCCAACAGTCACTGACTAGGCTGGCGATAAACTAGCACAGCTGCACAAGGATTCAAGATCAACTAGCATAATCTGATGTCCAAATCTAGATGGCAAAATACAGCAGTCCTGGATCCAATTAAACAATGTGCTTGCAGTCCAATAATCATGCATCACACCATGAAACAGAATAGGCGAAGCAGATTCTGGTGCTCTCATACATCTTCTGACGTACAAAGAGAACTGTGCACACCATTGAAAGAAATAAACAACTTTATCATACGCAGCGGAAACATTAATACCTTCATAATTCCATTTTCCAAAAACTTTACTATACTTTTCTCATCACAAAATTATCGTTGGACAAAATTTGTAATGAAATTTGCATCAACTATGAATTCAAAATTCATGAAATATTCATTGTATACCAGTTTCTGGAAAATAAAAATGAAAAATCGAACTGTGCATTGCTGGACCGAGGGCGAACCAATCGGCCCAGTCGGCCTTTTCGGCCCGCGGAAGCACCGCGCTCGCGCCCGCATGGGCCTCTTTGCCCGCAGGCCCAGCTAAGGAGGACGAGCGCCCCTGGCCGTTGATCATAGGGTTGATCGATCGGACGGACGAGCGCGGTTTTCGTAGCAACAAAAGTCCCCGACGCCGGCCGCCCCTGTGAAACCCTGGTTCATTTCTGTTCTTCGCCAACCCTTCACCACCGAGATAAACGCCGACACCACCTTGTCAAGCAGCGCCGGCTCAGCGAAGGGCTCAGCGAAAAATGGTGCGGAGGACGTTGCTGAGCCGGCGCTGGTTGACGAGGTAGTGACGCTGTCGCCGAACGTTCCGCCGCCCTCGGTAAATGGTTGGCTTTTGTTTGTACCAGATCACTGTGGTTGGCTTTTGTTTTTGGACCATATCACTGTGGTTGACATATTTGCTGTTGCAAAAGCCAAACAAAAGCCAACCACAGTGGAGATATTTGTTATTATGGGACTTCAAACATGGTGCTTTCCTATAATAGGACTTCAATCGTTTGCTTTTGCTCTAATGACATCCGAAACATTTACACTTTGCAAAAAACATGACATTTGGTCAATTTAATATCAAAATACATCTCTAATACATGTATTTTGGCCTGAATAGACGTTTTTACCCCCGGTGCTCTCTGTGCGCCATTTAGGCCCCTTCTCGCCTGGCCGGCTGGCCGGCTAGCTGCAGCATGGCTGCCAATGCCTGGAGCAAGTATATATGGTGATAAAACTTTCAACGCTGTACAACATTTAATATATGACGATAAAAAATTTCAACGCTCTACAGCAAGTATATATAACGACACATCTAATATGTACAGCAAGTATATATGACGATAAAAAATTCTCAACTAGTTATGACTGCAATGAAACATCAATAGATCGAGTGGTGTATGTATGACACATACAATATGTACAGTACAATAGTATTGGTAAAAGAAAAATCAATGCTTCAGGAAGATTTTTGAAGTGGTGTACACGTACCTGTCCACTTCAAGAATAGGAAGATTATACTCAATTGTTGGAACCGCAACAGTAGGAAGCAATGACTTTACTAGGTGAACAGCTTCATCACCCAGGCCATCGACGTCCATTGCCGGCTGTGGACCTCCATCGGCCGGAGGATTGAGGGTGCCCAGGCAACCAACGTCCATGGCACATCTTCATCGTCTGCAGGTGGCTGCTCTCCGGCCATGGATAGAGATCGACGAGAGGGAAGAGCGACGTGGGGAGGGAAGGCGACGTGAGGAGAGGGAAGGGCAGGCCGGGCGGCGGCGGCCGTCTCGTCTCATTACGTGCGGGGACCGGGGAGATGAATTGATAGCTACGGGAGGAGATGAATCGACAAAAACCTACGTAAAAAGCAGAAGGGCAATACAGGTATTTTGGAAAAATACATGTATTTAATATTATCAAATTAATTAAAATTGATCAAATGTCATGTTTTGCAAAGTGTAAATGTTTCGAAGTAATCATTAGAGCAAAAGCAAACGATTGAAGTCCTATTATAAAGAAAAAGATCATCATGTTTGGAATCCCATAATAGCAAATATCTCACCACGGTGATATGGTCCAAACAAATATGTTTGGTTGGCTTTTGTTTCATCTGGGTGGTTTGCTTCAGGGCTGGCTGCTTGCTGCCTGTAATTTTTTTGAAAGAGAGCTTGCTGCCTGTAATGGTTACCACTCTATATATATTTCGGTTAATCTTTTTATGGCTAATGATTGCTGCATGTAATGCCTACCACCTGAACTCTACATTTCCGTTAATCTTTCAATGGAAATGGATGAGAGTGGAGTGTTCCGGGCACCTAGGATTTGGTGGATTGGTTTTGTGGTTGTGGATACAGGTGCCCGCGCGCGTTGCGCATCGATCTGGTTTCTTTCAGACGCAGAGAAACCGACGATAAGCTTGCCAATCTAAATATAAAAATTTATTAGCATTTTTCTGCGATCACTTTTTTTTTAGTAACTAGGCACCCATTATTTGAGATGTCTAGTGCACTTTTCAGTAACTACTACGTAGACACACCCATTATTTGAGATGTATAGATGCAGTAGAAGACTAATAATAAGTAGTACGTGTATTCTGGTCGACGAGCTGAAATGGTAGAGAGGCAGCCACCGAAAGGATCTGGGAGAGGGTCGTCGTCGTATGCCAATGCCACCGTCGGTCTCGGCTTTGCCGCGAGAAAGGAGGCGAGAGGGCTACAGCGGCGTCAGGGCCCGTGAGCGCGAGTCAGGACGGGCTTGCCGTGTGAATTCGTGTTGGGCGGGATATGCACCAGTCAGGGGCGACGCGACGCGACGCCACCACGAGCGGGCCCTGCAGCCTGCAAGCCTCGTCGTTGCACCCGAGGCTGTTGCATGCGTCCGCACGCTGCCGCTGCCAAAATTTAATGGCCCTGTCGCTGGCTCGTTCCGAACGTCGGCGTGGGGTGTGTTTAGATCTCAAAATTTGGTGTAAAATTTTGGAGGAATGTCACATCGAGCACTGTAGTACGTTTCGTTTGTTAGTGGTAAATATTATCCTACCATGGCGTAAATAGGCTTAAAAGAATCGTCTCGCAATGTACATCTAAACTGTGTAATTAGTTTATTTTTTACCTATATTTTGTACTCGATAAACGCGCCGGCGTTTTTTCATGTGACGGGGAATCTCTTTTTGCACAGTGGAATTTGGAGAGAGTTGGGGTGCTAATTCCCTGTCGAGCACGGCAGGCAGGCGCACCGGCAGCAGGGCCACGCCACGCCACGCCGCGCCACCGCGCTGTGCACGCAGGTCGGTGGTTGGAAAGTGTAATTCCCCTGCGCCTTTTTAGGTTTACCATAAATGCGTTGGCAGGAAGACCGCGTTTCCCGCGCCCACCGCCCGCATGCGTACAGGCGCAGTACTGGACTGCCCGTTCGGTCAAATCGGCTGGCAACCCCGTGGCCCCATGCCATGGCACTGGACGCCTCCATGCACTGCACGATGCACCATGCCAGCGACGCGGGGGCCGGGCGGGGCCGACCCGATGATCATTATACTCCCTCCGTTTCACAATACTTGTAATTCGTTGACTCATATAAACTGCAATTCTTTTGACTCATATAAACCGTGTTTGACCTCTCATCTTATTTAATTTTTTTTTTTAATAAATATTACCACTTTTGTTATGACTTATTACATCACTAAAGATATTGTAATGATATTTTGTTTATTTTATAATTTACATAAAAATTTGAATAAGACGGCGAGTCAACACAACGCTTTATATGAAATCAAAAAAGACCGTAAATATTGAATCCGGAGAGAGTACTCCGCACGATGCACGAGGCATTGGGCATGCATGCATTGGCCCGCACTGGCCTGGCCACTGGCCCTGCCATCTGCCAGCACTCTCACAGCCCTGCCCGTTAGAGCAGGTACAGTAATGGGCTATAAGCCAACCTAATCAGCAATTTTGATGACATGGAGGGGAGAAAGGAAGAGAGAGAAGAGAGCTTTTGGCTCTTGTTCTAAAGACAAAGCTGAGCACGGATGCATAAAATTTAGTGGGTCCCAATAGATATGGATGTGAGGAGGAATAGGAAAGAGAAGGAAAACAAATACTAATAAAGAAACTTTGTAGCCAACCAAGAGACTAATTGTTGATATATACGGCTTTTATTATTCTTAAAACATAGCCAAAGCATTTGGCTCTACTATTAGCCATGCTCTTAGGTCAAATGGCGAGGCAGCCGGACGCCACGCCGTGCGCCATATGGATAGATTAGTTTTAGTTAAAAAATTTCTCTAAAGTTTGTTTTTAAATTACCCAAAAAATTTCGCACAGTATTAGCATGACATGTGCTTTCTTCCGTGCAGCTTCTAGTCCTAAGGATGAAAGTGGTTGGAGATATGGAGAAGTGTTAATATCCGTTTGGATGCACCCATAATCTAAATCCGAATATATGTTGATGCCGAGTAGTATATGATATTGGTGAAATCCGCGTATATGGATTATTAGATAATTAAATGTGGAATATCATATGCTTATAATAGGATAATCAGAATATTTAAACTACATATAGAATGGTAATCCTATGATTGCTAATTTTTATTTGCCTAATTGCCTAACACACAGCGTGTAGTTGAAGCCTCACCTATAGAGTCACTCCCGATCGCCGGCCAATTCCGCTCATGCCTCTTGCCGGCAATAATTTAGTGCATCTTTTGAGTTACCTCATACTGATGATCGATAGCCTGTATATATTGAAATTATACACAATGGAAGAATCAAAATTTTCATCTACCAAAGTGGAGGGCTAGTAGAAGGGCGAAATTACACGTTGTATTTTCCTTAATTAAGATTATTTATTTCTCTTACATTCATATTTTATACTGAAATCTAAATTGAGAACTTGTGTTAATTTTCTGAGCTCCTAAATTGATGTGGTCGATTGATGGATTCATGTTGATTATTTTGAGTTGTGTTGCCGCTTTTGGACTTTGGCTATTGAATTGTTTGTCATCATAAAAAAACATATAATCATATAATATCCGACTTGAAAAAATCCGCTTCCACTCTAATACTGGTCCGAACCCATACAAATTCTAAACAAAATCTATATTTACATATGAATCCGTCTGAAACACTTCAAATCCGATCCGGAAAAAATTAGGATATGGGAGACCATTATCTGCTCCGATCCCTAGCAACACGGCAACGACTAAACGCAACGGCAACGGCCGCAACGCGCAACTGCCTAGAAAAAACCCCCGCGCGACCGGCGTCGTCGTCGTCGGCGTCTGTCCCAATGCTCACCGACGAAGGACGACGCGAAGTACGACGAAGGACCCGTTCCGTTTCCGTCTGCCGATGCTGGGTGTGGGGCCACACATGGACCCGGCTGCCGATGCTGTGTGCCTCGTCGATCGTGCGTCCTCCTGTGGGCTGTGGCCCTCCTGTGCTGGCCAGCCAGAGGCCCAGAGCCAGTGCCGTGCGTGCCCGCCGTGCGCCTCCTCCTGTGTTGTGCTGTGCTACCCTTGACCTCGTGGCCTCCGTCCACATTTATCTTCTTCATGTCTTCACGACTGAGGTTCAAAAAAGTCCACAAATAAAAAAGTCTCGATGTATCTACAGACTTCTGTGTGAGAGCTACTAGCGCACAAGCACCATCCATCCTGTGTGGGCCTGTGCGCGCGGCGGTGGCGGCGCAGAGCAGCGCGGAGCACACATGATCATAAAGAGCAGCAGACAAGTCATATGCGTCCAAAAGAAACGTCTTCGATGCGCCGACTGCAAAGACCGACTGCAAGGTCAAGTCATATGCGTGTGACTGCAGATCGACGATCTACCCTCCTCACGGCCCGGGGGAGGATGCTGCGGGGCTCGGTGTAACACCCCGATTTTTGATCATTTTTAAAATTCGCTAAAAATTTGAACTTTTCGATAATCATGTTTTGACTCGACACCTTGGTGATTTCTATTTATCTTGACCTCTTAAACTTATTCTGAAATTTTTTTTTGGTGAAACCTAAATGGAGTTACATAAATAAAAGAATAAGGAAATAAGAGAGAAAAGAAAGAAAAGAGAAAAGAAAAAGAAGAAGAAAGGAAAACCCGCCCAACCCACCTCCCTTCTCTCCTTCCCTCTCTCCTCTTTTTCCTTCCCGCGTGGGCCGGCCCAACCAAGCCACTCGGCCCGCCTCTCTCTCTCTTCTCTTCCTTTCTATCACCGACGCGCGGGACCCGCCCTCCTTCTTCCTCGACCTTGCTGCCCGGTGTCGACCCCGCACACACTGAAGATCTCTAGTTTGGTTTTGGATAATTAGTGACACCTAAGGACTAATCTCTCATTGCTAAGTGTTTGACATGTATGGAGATTGGTCGTGCCGGAGTTGGTGTAAGATGATCATGGAGTATGGATCGAGGTGATCCAAAAGATGATCAAGCAAGCAACCCGGTGGAGTTTCGAGAACAAAAGTCCCAAGGCAAAGGTATAACCATAGGGCTTTTGGTTTCACACCCAAGACACCATAGAGGGTGTGGGTGGTTATAGGATCGATAAAGCCGTACTATAAAGAGGGGAAAACTTTCGTACATATCGATCCTCACGTGCCTTTAGGTTCAAGTCTCATATGCATGCATTCTAACCTAAAGTGCTAACTCCGTCCTTGTCGAAAATGTTTTTCGAAAATGCTAACACATGGTGTCGGAGTATTCTTCGACGTGTTGGCAACGAAAACAAGTGGCGGAAGTCGGTTTGGAGCAAAGGCGAGGAAAGGGCGACAACGAAATGAAGATTTTGCTTTGAAAACGCACACCGACGCCGACCGGACGCCGGGACGGGCACCGGGCGACGCACCGGTGGCTCCGTGGTCGGGTCCGGTGGGGATTTCCGATAAGCATGTTTTGGGGGTGTCCCGCCGGATGCACCGGACGCACCCACCGGGGCGCACACACCGGACGCCGAGAGCAGCCGCCACCGGGCCAGTTTTTCCTTGTCGTTTGTGACCGGGCCTTGTATCGACCCTGCACCGACCCGCTAGTGGTTCCGGTGAGTGCGTCCTGCACCCGCTAAATGCAAATTTTTTAGCCCAACGGCCATATTTCGTGATGGGGGCTATATATATGTGTTTGGCTGCCTCTTGCTCACTCTCTTGGACATTTGAATCACTCCTAACATCTTTGAGCAAGCAAGCAAGCCTCCCTCCTCTCTCATTCTTGATTTGAGCTTCATTCTTGAGAGAAGAGAGATCCAAAGTGCATTGCATTGTGTTCTTGCATCTAGAGGCACTTGGGGATCGTGTTGTGACGGTGGATTTCCCGTTACTTTGGAGGCACCGCTCCTAGCCGGCTTGGTGGTTTGGTGGAGTTGTTGGCAAGAAGAGGAGATTGTTTCTTGGCCACCTCCGGTTGGTTTGTGAGAGGATTACGCACTCCTCGTCGGGAAGACAAAGTGCAAGGAATACATTGCTCGTGCTTTGGGTACCTCACTTGGTGTGTGGTGTGTTGAGGCCAGCAAGGGCGCCGCCTAGCTCAAACATCACCCTTGTGTTGGTCGGCACAACCGGAGAGTAGTTGTCGGTGTACAACGAACTCCGGGTGAACAAATCGACTTGTTCATTGTCTCTTGTGTGGATCATCACCTTCGAGTGATTGATTGGTTTTCATCTTCCCGGTGATTGGTTGACATCCTCTACACATCGGTATAACAAGCCTCTCACTTTTGTTTTTACCTTCCTAGTTTACTTTGAGTAGAGAGCTAGCATTTGCTTGTGTAGGTTGTTCTTGCTAGCATAAGGACCATATTAGGATTGCTCATTAGCTAGAGTAGTGACATAGACTTTGAGTGGACTAGAGATCATAGTATTATTTAGTCTTGTCACTAGAAGGCTTGCTTGACCATTAGAGCTAGTGCAAACCGTTTTACGTCGTGTTTTATTCTAACCGGTTTGTTTAGTTGAGTTTGTAGAAAATTTTTATAGACTATTCACCCCCCCCTAGCCATCTAGGACCTTACAAGTGGTATCGAGCCGTGGTCACCATATTTGAAGGCTTAACAACCTTGGTGTGATAGTATGGCAACCATTGTGTTCAACAATGTTGGGGAAAGCCTCCTTTCTTTGATGGGGTCAAGAATTTTGACTATTGGAAGAGATGCATGAGAATGTACTTGGGATCAATCAATGACCAAGTATGGGAGGTCACCGAGAAGGATTATGTCATCCTTGATCCTACCAACCTCACCAACACCGACAAGATCAATAGACAATGCAACACAATGGCATTGAGCACCCTTTACAAGGGAATGGATATCAAGGTGTTTGAAAGCATCAAGGATCTTGAGAAGGCAAGTGAGGTATGGGAGAAGCTTTGTGAGATCTATGAGGGCACCAAAGTTGTGAAAAGTGCCAAGCTATATGTTCTCAAGAGTGAATTTGAGAATTTCAAGATGAAGAAAGATGAGAGCATCCCGGATACATTCCATAGGCTCCAAGTGATTGTGAATGATCTCAAGGCACTAGGAGTGAAGACCTTGGATAGAGACTTTGGGCACAAATTTTTGATGTGCTTGCCCAAGAAGTTTGCTATGTTGAGGAAGTTACTCTTTAGAGATGGATTGAACACCATGACACCTAGTGACTTGCTTGGAGAGGTACTAACCGATGAGCAAGTTGATAGAATGGAAGATGAGGTGGAGATGGAAGATGACAAGAACAAGAAGGTTGTGGCATTCAAGGCCGCCACCACCACATCCAAGGCAAAGGGCAAAGCTAAAGCTCAAGAAGAAGAAGATGAGAAAGTCAATCTTGATGAGATTGATCAAGAATTTGCCATGTTTGTGAGAAACTTCAACAAGGTTTTGAAGAACAAGAAGTTTGGCCAAGGCTCAAAGAGAAGAAATGATTCATCCAAGGGAAATGAAGAGCCAAGAAAATGCTTTGAATGTGATAGCCCTTATCATGTTCTTGCCGATTGCCCAATCAAGAAAGAGAAAGAGATGCACAAGGCAAACAAGGGTGGCAAGACCAACAAAAAGAGCAAGTCTATAACCTTCAAGAAGAAGAATGATGGTGCATTTGTTTGCTCTTGGGATAGTGATGGTTCATCCGATGAAGAGGAAGAAAAGCCCAAGGCCATGAGTGCAATTGGCCAACACAAGACATCATCCCTCTTCGGCTCATCACCATCATGCTTCATGGCTAAGGCCACTAAGGTATCATTGCATGAGCATGATGAACTAAGTGATAATGAAGTAAAATATGATAGTGATAGTGAAGATGATGATGATGATGAACCCACTAGAGATGATCTCTTAGAGATGCTTAAGCAAACTCATATCATGCTTAAGACTAAGGACAAGGAATGCAAAGCTTTACAAAAGAGTGTAAAAACTCTTGAGCAAAACTTTAGTGAGCTAGAGGCCACCCATGAGGGTCTAAAGGAAGACCATGGGGATCTTGAGCTAGCTCATACAAGGCTCCAAAAAGCCCATGCCTTGCTCTTAGAGAAGAATGATAAAGCTTGCTTAAACATTAAGAAGGATGTTGGAACAACATGTGATATCATAGTTGAACCTTTTGTGTTCGATTTCATTGATGCTCCATGCATTCCTTCCACATCCACATCAACCCACTCTACCTCTACTACTAAGAATGATGAAGTAATTTTAGATTCATCATTAGTGGTTGAGAATGAGACTCTCAAAAGAGAGGTGGATGAGCTCACCCACGCCTTAGGGAAGGCATATGGTGGGGATGCCCGCTTGCTAAAAGTGCTTGGGTAGCCAACGGTTTTCCCTTAACAAGGAAGGCTTAGGCTATGTCCCCAAGAAAGGCAAGAAGGCCTTTGCCACTCCAAAGCCTAGCTTTGTGAAGGGCAATGGGTCCTATTGCAATAGATGCAAGCAAGTGGGGCATCAAGAGCATAAATGTGCTAAAATGAACATGAACAAGAATTCTAACAAAGTACATTCCATACATTTTGATTCTTGTTATTTACTTACCAAGGGTGAGAAGGGTGTCAAGGCAAAGTTCATTGGTACACCCATTGTTGGCCCAAAGAAGAAGGCAATTTGGGTACCAAAGGCTTTGGTTGCTAACCTCCAAGGACCCAAAGGAAAATGGGTACCTAAATATTATTGATTTCTTTGTAGGTGAATTACAAGATTGGGGGCAACCATTGGATTCTTGATAGTGGGTGCACTCAACACATGACCGGTGATGCAAGGAAGTTCAACATCATTGATTCAACTCAAGACAATGGCAAGCCTATTACATTTGGTGATAGCAAAAGTGGCAAGATTCAAGGTGTAGGCAAGGTTGCAATAACCAATGACTTGACATTGTCAAATGTGGCACTAGTGGACATATTGAAGTACAATTTGCTTTCGGTGGCACAAATTTGTGATCTTGGTTACAAGTGCATCTTTGGAGAAGACAATGTTGAAATTGTGAGCACAAAAGATTCAAGCTTGATCTTCAAGGGAATAAGATTTGACAACCTCTACCTTGTTGATTTTGGTGCTAGTGAGACACAAATTAGTACATGCTTGATATCTCAATCTAGCATGGGTTGGCTATGGCATAGAAGACTTGGTCATGTTGGCATGAAGCAACTCAACAAGTTAGTTCAACATGATTTAGTAAGAGGCTTGAAGGATGTTCATTTTGACAAGGACAAGCTATGTAGTGCATGTCAAGCCGGCAAGCAAGTTGCAAACACTCATCCAAAGAAGAGCTTCATGAGCACTTGCAAGGCATTTGACTTGATCCATATTGACTTGTTTGGCCCAACCGCATACACAAGCATTGGTGGCAACAAGTATGGATTTGTGATTGTGGATGACTATACAAGATTCACTTGGGTGTTCTTTCTCAATGACAAGAGTGATGTGTATTCATTGTTCAAGTCATTTCTCAAGAGAGTGCACAATGAGTTTGACATCATAGTGAAGAAAGTGAGAAGTGACAATGGAAGTGAGTTCAAGAACACAAGAGTTGATGAGCTATGTGATGATTATGGGATTATGCATCAACTTTCGCCAAGTACACACCGGAGTCAAATGGCCTAGTTGAGAGGAAGAATAGGACTCTCATTGAGATGGCAAGATCAATGCTTAGTGAGTACAATGTGAGTCAATCATTTTGGGCCGAAGCAATCAACACCGCATGCCACTACATCAATAGATTGTATTGCCATCCCATGATGAACAAGACACCTTATGAGCTATTGAATGGAAGAAAGCCAACCATTGCATATTTTAGAGTATTTGGGTGCAAGTGCTACATATTGAAGAAAGGTGCAAGACTTGGCAAGTTTGACAAAAGGTGTGATGAGGGGTTCCTACTTGGTTATTCCACCACAAGCAAAGCATATAGAGTGTGGAACAACTCAAGTGGAGTGCTAGAAGAAGTCCATGATGTTGAGTTTGATGAAACCAATGGGTCACAAGATGAGGATGAGAATCTTGATGATGTTAGTGGAACTCAATTGGTAAATGCAATGAGAGGCATGGACATTGGTGATATTAGGCCAACTCAAATTGATGATGACAAGAATGAAGTGCAAATCACTCAAGCTAGTGGTGCTCAACCTCAAGATCAACAACAAGCTAGTTCATCATCTCAAGCAACAACTAGTGGTCAACCAAGCTCAAGCAATCAAGTCCCAATACTCCAAAGCTCAAGCATAGCTAGAGATCACCCAATTGATCAAATTGTTGGTGACATTGCAAGTGGAGTACAAACAAGAGGAAGGCTAGCGGCCTTTTGTGAACACTTTGCTTTTGTGTCACAAGAGGAGCCCGAAAAGATTGATGATGCCTTGAAGGATGAAGAGTGGGTCATTGCCATGCAAGAGGAGCTCAACAACTTTGCTAGAAATAAGGTTTGGGAATTGGTAGAGAGACCCAGAAGGACTACAATGTCATTGGAACCAAATGGGTTTTCAAGAACAAGCAAGATGAAGACGGCATTGTTGTGAGAAACAAAGCAAGACTAGTTGCACAAGGTTACACTCAAGTAGAGGGTCTTGACTTTGGTGAAACATATGCTCCGGTTGCAAGATTAGAGGCAATTAGAATTCTATTGGCCTATGCATGTGCACACAACATTAAGCTCTATTAAATGGATGTCAAAAGTGCTTTTCTCAATGGCTTCATCAATGAGCTAGTGTATGTTGAGCAACCGCCCGGTTTTAAAGATTATCATCGTCCCAACCATGTGTACAAGTTGAACAAGGCATTGTATGGGTTGAAGCAAGCACCTAGAGCATGGTATGAGAGGTTGAGAGACTTCTTGCTCAAGAAGGGATTCAAGATGGGCAAAGTTGACACTACTCTCTTCACCAAGAAGATTGGCAATGATTTGTTTGTTATGCAAATATATGTTGATGATATCATATTTGGCTCAACAAATCAAGAATATTGTGAAGAGTTTGCAAAGATGATGGCAAAAGAGTTTGAAATGTCTATGCTTGGAGAGCTAACATATTTCCTTGGTTTTCAAATCAAGCAAATGAAGAATGGCACCTTCATTAGTCAAGGGAAATACATTAGAGACATGGTCAAAAGGTTTGGATTGCAAGATGCAAAGGGCATTAATACACCAATGGGTACCAATGGATCATTGGACAATGATGAAAGTGGCAATATGGTTGATCAAAGGTACTATAGGTCATTGATTGAAAGCTTACTCTATGTGACCGCTTCTAGACCCGATGTGATGTTTAGTGTTGGCAAGTGTGCAAGATTTCAATCCTCACCTAGAGAAAGTCATCTCACCGCATCAAAAAGAATCTTGAGGTATTTGAAGCACACTCAAAATGTTGGGTTATGGTATCCCAAGGGGTCAAACTTTGAGCTTATTGGATATTCGGACTCCGACTATGGGGGATGCAAGGTGGATAGAAGAAGCACAAGTGGCACTTGTCAATTCCTTGGAAGATCTCTAGTATCATGGTCATCAAAGAAGCAAACCGGTGTGACACTTTCAACCGCCGAGGCCGAATACATTAGTGCCGGTAGTTGTTGTGCACAATTGCTATGGATGAGATCAACTTTGAAGGATTATGGATTTGATTTCCATCATGTGCCTTTGTTTTGTGACAATGAGAGTGCTTGCAAGATGACTCAAAATCCGGTTCAACATACAAGAACCAAGCACATTGGCATAAGGCATCATTTCATTAGAGATCACCAACAAAAGGGTGACATTGCTATCCAACCTATTGGCACCGAAGATCAATTGGCGATATCTTTACAAAGCCACTAGATGAGAAGAGGTTTTGCAAGCTAAGAAATGAGTTGAACATCCTTGACTTCTCAAATATGAGTTGAATGCACCTCACTATCATGACATGCCCCTCCATCAAGCAAAGCAAAGGTGAAATTGTTTGGCATGGCATTCATAATATCTAAGGACTTGTTAGAACATATAAGACATATAACTTATGCCTTAGGAAGCATTCATGGAAAATAAAAGGATTTCAATGTATGTATGCCATCACCATTGCTATTTACGCTTGTTTGATCTAGTGATGACATATGACATGTTTATGGGCTTGCAATCTCAAGTGTTGAATTTGGCTATCTTTTCACACATATGCTTCAACATAGGCAAGATAACCCTTGTCATGAGGTGTGAAGAAGCTTGTCTTTGGTTCAAACCGAAATATATGTTTGACAAGTGATCCAAATTTGACCAAATTTGAGCACTATTCTTTCCTCCATACACAACTTCGGTCATACCTTTTGTGGAAATTGTCGACAAAAAGGGAGAGATTAGTAGTGCATGAAAGGTTTTAAAAATTTAAAAATTCCACATGTTTTTGGAAGAAATCTTTCAAGTGGTTCACACAAGTAGGGGGAGCAAGCTCATAAACAATTTGTTGCATTTGTTTGTGCACTAACATATGAGTTGCTCATTGCACATGTATTTAAATTCCATATATACATGCTTGTGTGGTGTATGCTAGTTCAATGTTTCACAAGTGGTTTGCAAGTGGTTGAATAACTAGCATGCATAGGAGATAGCTAGATTGTCTAAATTCCGCTCTTAATTCAAGTACCTTGCTTATAATGTGATCTCACGTGGTACTTTGAGTTTTGATAAAAATCTAGTTACCTTGATGCTTGTATGGTGAAAATGGCGCAACTTCGATTGGTATCACGCTTCAAAGGTCCATTTGTTTCACCTAAGCATCATTTTGGTAACATAGCTCACCCTCAATTTCAATATTCATACATGTATGCAATGCTTCGTTCCAAACTTGTGGCATACATGTAGGGGAGCTCATGCTACCAAAACCGAACTATGATGATTGTCCAATCCTATGATTGTAAGCAAAATGCTTGGACAACCGTTGTATGTTCAAAAACATTAATCATAAAACCTTTATGCGGGTTGTCACCAATTACCAAAAAGGAGGAGATTGAAGATCTCTAGTTTGGTTTTGGATAATTAGTGACACCTAAGGACTAATCTCTCATTGCTAAGTGTTTGACATGTATGGAGATTGGTCGTGCCGGAGTTGGTGCAAGATGATCATGGAGTATGGATCGAGGTGATCCAAAAGATGATCAAGCAAGCAACCCGGTGGAGTTTCGGAGAACAAAAGTCCCAAGGCAAAGGTATAACCATAGGGCTTTTGGTTTCACACCCAAGACACCATAGAGGGTGTGGGTGGTTATAGGATCGATAAGCCGTACTATAAAGAGGGGAAAACTTTCGTACATATCGATCCTCACGTGCCTTTAGGTTCAAGTCTCATATGCATGCATTCTAACCTAAAGTGCTAACTCCGTCCTTGTCGAAAATGTTTTCGAAAATGCTAACACATGGTGTCGGAGTGTTCTTCGACGTGTTGGCAACAAGAAACAAGTGGCGGAAGTCGGTTTGGAGCAAAGGCGAGGAAAGGGCGACAACGAAATGAAGATTTTGCTGGAAAACGCACACCGGACGCTGCACCGGACGCTGGACAGGGCACCGGACGCACGCACCGGTGGCTCCGGTGGTCGGGTCCGGTGGGGATTTCCAGTAAGCATGTTTTGGGGGTGTCCCGGCCAGATGCACCGGACGCACCCACCGGACGCACACATCGGGCGCCGAGCGGTTGCCACCACCGGGCCAGTTTTTCCTTGTCGTTTGTGGCCGGGGCCTTGAGGACCCGCACCGGACCCGCTAGTGGTTCCGGTGAGTGCGTCCGATGCACCCGCACGTAAATTTTTAGCCCAACGGCCATATTTCGTGATGGGGGCTATATATATGTGTTTGGCTGCCTCTTGCTCACTCTCTTGGACATTTGAATCACTCCTAACATCTTTGAGCAAGCAAGCAAGCCTCCCTCCTCTCTCATTCTTGATTTGAGCTTCATTCTTGAGAGAAGAGAGATCCAAAGTGCATTGCATTGTGTTCTTGCATCTAGAGGCACTTGGGGATCGTGTTGTGACGGTGGATTTCCCGTTACTCTTGGAGGCACCGCTCCTAGCCGGCTTGGTGGTTTGGTGGAGTTGTTGGCAAGAAGAGGAGATTGTTTCTTGGCCACCTCCGGTTGGTTTGTGAGAGGATTACGCACTCCTCGTCGGGGAAGACAAAGTGCAAGGAATACATTGCTCGTGCTTTGGGTACCTCACTTGGTGTGTGGTGTGTTGAGGCTAGCAAGGGCACCGCCTAGCTCAAACATCACCCTTGTGTTGGTCGGCACAACCGGAGAGTAGTTGTCGGTGTACAACGAACTACGGGTGAACAAATCGACTTGTTCATTGTCTCTTGTGTGGATCATCACCTTCGAGTGATTGATTGGTTTTCATCTTCCCGATGATTGGTTGACATCCTCTACACATCGGTATAACAAGCCTCTCACTTTTTTGTTTTTACCTTCCTAGTTTACTTTGAGTAGAGAGCTAGCATTTGCTTGTGTAGGTTGTTCTTGCTAGCATAAGGACCATATTAGGATTGCTCATTAGCTAGAGTAGTGACATAGACTTTGAGTGGACTAGAGATCATAGTATTATTTAGTCTTGTCACTAGAAGGCTTGCTTGACCATTAGAGCTAGTGCAAACCGCTTTACGCCGTGTTTTATTCTAACCGGTTTGTTTAGTTGAGCTTGTAGAAAATTTTTTATAGGCTATTCACCCCCCTCTAGCCATCTAGGACCTTACAACACCCAAGGCCCCGGCCGCCTCGCCGTACCACCGCCCGAGAGGAGAAGACCAAGGAGCGATGGAGCACGGGCACTTAAGCACGGCGGACAAGCACGAGCGGTGGCTCGGCACCACGTCCGAGGCGCACAGCGCCGGGCGGCGACGCCGCCTGACCGAGCCACTCGCGCCGCCGGCGAGCCCCGCGCACCACGGCATAGGCACGGCGACCGCCGCGCGGCAACGCATCAGCGGCTCGCCCGTAAGCGGCGATCGCCGTCTTCCAACCGGCGCCATTGCGCCGCGCGAAGAACGACGAGCTCGCCGATCAATGCCGACCGCGATGATGTGACCCGCACGTCTTTGGATTCGCCGGGCGCCTTAATCCGCGACCACGGCGGCGCCATCGGCCAAAGAAGCCCACAGCGCACCTTCACCGGCGCCGAAAATATCGAGGGGCACGAGAGAAGAACACGCCGGGGGCGCCGCCGCGGCGAGGCTATAAATAGCCCCGTCGGGCTCCCATTTCCGCCTCGCCGAGCACGAGAACTCCATCGGGGAGCTAGAACACCCGTGCTCGCGCCCAATCCTTCTCCCTTCTTCTCCACTCCGCTCTAGGCGGATTTCCCCAAATCCAAATTTCCGCCGCCGCCGAGCTAGGGTTCAAGGAGCGCCGACGACACGCCTGAGCGGCGCACTGGCAGCCCGTGAGTCGCCTAACCCCTTCCCTACTTTTTCCCATCTTATTGGCCCCTATTGTGCGAGATGGCGATAGATTGGAGCGCCGCCGTCGCCACCGCCGCCACTGCGCCGCCCGAGGAGGGGCCTCGCTCCGCCGCCCGAATCACCACCATAGGGTGCGGGGTGACGCCCATGAGTACCCAGGACCCCTCGCGGGAGCTTTCAAGGGCGGGAAGGCTATTCCGGCGAAACGCCGGCGGAGCGCCGCCGTCGGCACGACAGACGGGGCGCGCCACGGCGCCGTCACCTCGCCGTCACGCCGCCGTTACGGAAGCCAATCGGCGGCCGCCACGCATCCCTCCCGCCACGCCTCGTCGTCCCCCATTACGGCCACGTGGGCCAGGCGGGCCCGCCGGTCAGCCTCGGAGGGCAAGCACGGTGGGACACGAGGATAGAAAATGCTAGGTTCACCCGGAACTGTACCCCTCTTTGCTATAAGTACATGTTCCTACCTCGAAAAATTCCAGGAAAAATATGTAAATAAACTAGATCATGTGGAGATAATTGTCATGATTTTTATTATATTTTTACCTTAATAAAATAATGACACAAAAATCCCACCTTGTTTATTGACTGGAATTAAACTTGAGAAAATCATAACTTCCGAACCGTAACTCCAAATTGGGTCAAACCACTACATTGTTTTTCTAAATTCGAGTTTTATCCTTTGCTACTGGTTTTTATACATGGTTCATTTTGCCGCTATTCAATTGCCCTATTAATTTTGTGTAATCGCCGCCGCACGCGAGAGTAGCCGACGAAGACCTCTACCCGAACTAGACGATCCAGTTACGTTCCGGGCCGGACGACAAACGGTAACCAAGGCAAGTCCTTACCCCCTTTAATAATGTTGACCTAATTAATCAACCTCATTTATAAGATGATGATCATGGTTTATTTTGCTATATGAATGATATGATGCACAATGATATAATATGACTAAGTGAGACTAATGAAACCTATTTAATAATGTGAACCATCCAACAAAAGGTGAGTGGTGACAGCCTACATGGAGGTAGACTAGTCACAATCGGGGATGAATCCAGCGGAGAGATGCTCGCCTCCCTAAGGACCGGTTCATAGACCATCCCCTAGTGCGACATTACGTGCGACCACACGTCGAGATGGGGCGACCTGATCTCACACCCCGTTAGGTCAAAGTATAGTTTCTAACCTAGGAGGCCGGGCGAAGGCAAACGGTCTATCGAGGGAGGCGGGCGTGGGGAGAGTGGCCCCATTGTCCCGTTGGCGTGGATGCTTTGAGTGGTCTTCCACGTAAGTGTGTGGGCGCAATGGGCGCAGTGCTAGAGGCACATATTGATGAATATGATTGGGTTCCGTGTTGACGGTATAGGTTGGGTAATTAGGTATTACCAGAAAAGCCGTGGGTGATTTGGTATCACCATATTGTCTAGGGTGATACGTCATCCGTAGGGTGGCGTGTTATCCTTCAATCCCCGAGAAACCGTGGTGGGAACTATATGGAAACCTAGGATGGCTGCGGTGGTAGTGCGGGATCTTGTTGGACTATTCTTGTTCGCCGATCACGAGGAGAGTATGTCCATCGTGTGGGGAAATTTGTACACCTCTGCGAGTTCTTTTAAATCTATTCGAATAGCCACGTCCTTGGGGTTGGGCAACCGCTAGGACGGATCATCTATGATTAGTTTAACCCTGTTGATGCTAACCGTTTGTGTTTTGTGAGGCGATGACCATATAACTTGATCGGGGAACTAGTAAGGGCAGTTTTAGAGACCTGCTAGGGCCCAAACCCTTAATAACCACCAAACCCCTGGTTTGGACTTCTTTGATACCTTTGTACTCACCCGTTGATTTTTCGGACTTCGGCATAGAGGAGGACTTCGGCTTCGATGATCGTGTGAGGATTTCCCGCGGGAGGATTAGACATGATGTTTTTCGGCTTTGTTAGGACTATGATGTTGATACTAGAGTTTCGACCTACGGCTCAAGTATGCTTGTGGGTGTGGTAGACTAGGACCACTAAACGCTGTAGCGATGACTCGATGAATAAAGTGCCACAAAGCACCCCTATGCCCACCTAACGTCGTGTAATAAGATGGTGACCCTCGGGCCACTTATGTAAGACCTATTTATCCTATCAATAAAGCTCCGGCACCTTTTTAAATAAATCCAGGTCCACTCTTGTTTTCTCAACGTATTAGCGCGTGATCCCGGCACTAATACGTAAAGTTAAGGACCCATTAAAGTGGGGACCCGCGAGTGGTATCGAGCCGAGCTTGACCGTAGGATGAAACTCTAGGTCCTAATACACAACGAAGATGAACACACCCCGATTGTTCTCGTACTTTCATATGCAAAAATAAGTCTAACTTGTGGAAGTGTTTTTGCGGTATGGAAGGACCCATCGATAACGATTGGGAACAATCGAACTGCATTACGAGGATGGATTTCCCGTCTCTTATGGGAGGCGCTCCGGTGGGCCGGGATACACCGAGCCTCCCGGTATTACTTCATACAATATGAAGATGCGGGAGTGTGAAAGTGTGAAGTGCGAATGCACATAAAAGAACATCCCGACTTTTCCGCGGTTTACGAGATGGTACACCATGATAGGTCGGAGGCCACGGGATACCACCCAAAAGGTGGCACGACAAGCGTTGGCGATGCTACGCGGCATATTCGAAGAAGACATAGAGTACACACCAGCAAAGTACACACTTGTACCGGACCAAACTACGGTCACCGCGCCACAAGGTACGCCGAACGATGAAGATCGACCCGGGAGTATTGGAGTACAGCAAGGTGTTCACCGTTAGGTATCTACACCACCTAGACACCTTGTGTGAAGACCGGCGCCGGGAAATCCAAGCTTGGCAAAATCGCTTTCAAGAGAAGCAAGCCAAGGCCGACAAGATGACCATGGAGGCACACAAGATCACCAGAGAAGCTGAGTGGTGCGGGCGGGAGTTGAAGAGGACCCGGCGGCAATTGCACGACACGAAGGAAAGCAAGAGGGCGTACATCGAAAGAAGGATTTCAGCAAATGCCGCCGATGCATGCGTGCCGACCCTCGACCCCGGCGGCCCTATTATGGCCTCAATGGATATGTACCGAAGGAGTCTATGGCTGATTCGAAGCGATCGAACCGAGGAATGCATCGCGGACAACTTTCCACGGGGAAGCGGGACCGTCCGGTGCCCATGACGAGGTACCTTGTGCCCGGCCTACTTGTTGTGCGTGGCGGTGGAACCTCCGGCGGCTCTGATTGTAAAATAAATAAATAACTTGTAGCAAGCGGTCGCCTTTAAAGGCGAATGAGTGTAGTATCAATGTGCGTAGTTTGGATGTGGTTTTGTTAGCATCTAAATGGTTATTATGTATGATGCGCTTGTGTCATGTGTAAGAACTATGAGGATGTGTTGAACGTTCGATGTTTTTAATAAATTGCTTTTGAAAATTACTTTCTTGATCCGCGAACACCATCTTACTCATATTGCTATCCGCGGCAATCGATGGAAAGAAGGTCTAGCGAGGATCCGCGAACGCCCGAAAAGCGAAGCTATGGTCCGCAATGGGAGAGGCGAGGAAACACCGTAAAATAGGCGGAATAGGGGCGGAGACAACCCCGAAACAATAGGGGCAATGAAGAAATACCAGCGAGAAGAGGAAGTTAATCGGGGAGAAAACGAACACCTACCACCTCCACCCAACCTAGCGTATGATGGATCGACGCAACCGCCGGTTATTAGAGAGACTTGCCGGGAGAAAGAGACCCCGAGAACGGAAGGTTAGGAGCATTTATGAGATTACGCCCACCCACCTTCGAGGATGTTGGGGGCGATCCTTTGTCCGCGAGATGGCTTGGATACGCCTCATCACCAAGAAGTTGGATGCGGTTGGAGCAACCCCGCCGAAAAGAGTCCTCCTAACCACCCATCAACTTGCTAGAGCCGCAAGTGAATGGTGGGACAACTATCAAGCAGCTTCGGAGAACCCGGGAGCCGTTACTTGGGACGAGTTTGTAGAAGAATTCCGTCGCTATCACATTCCCCGACGGGATCATACGTAGTAAAGGCGCAGGAATTTCGCAACATTCAGCAGGGCGCCATGACCGTCCCACAATACATCCGCAAATTTATGAAGCTTGCGCGCTACGCGCCAAGTGAAGTAGACAAGGATAAGAAGAAAATGGAGTGCTTTGCGAGAGGACTCAATGCTGCCACGAGGGAACGGATAGCGGACACGAGTACACCAACTTCAATACAATGATGAACAAGGCCATAATCATAGAAGAAGAAAAGATGAGGACCGAACGAGAAAGGAAGCGCAAGATGATGGCGGCGGGTGAACGCCACCCCGACCGATTTCAACGAACCAGGCCATACCGAATACAACCCCAAGATTCCCACTCACTACACAATTTCGAGCGCCGGGAGCCAACAAACCCGGGCCGAAGAACGGCAACTACCGCACCAGCCCTAACTTACAACAACGACTACGCCGGCAACAATAATTTCCGCAACAACAACGCCCGAATAAAGAACTTTGACAAGGGCGAAAACAACCTTGGACAAGAAACCTGTTTTGGATGTCGTCAACCCTAACACCACATCGCGGCATGCCCAAATCGGAACGAGTAATGCCCCGCCCCCTCGGTTGCCGCGCAGGACCGCCTTTTACGGAATGAATCGCAATACATCTCGGAACTCCGGGCGCGCCGGAAGGACTGCCCGAGTTTTGGCCAAGGCGGAGTAAAATCATGTGAATGCAGAGGACGTCTGAGGCGGACTTTTTGATGCCGTGTGTACGGTGAGTTTGTAGCAAACTCTACTACTTTGCAACCGTGTTATTTGACTGCGGCGCCGCATTCGTTTATTTCCGATCGTTTGTTTCCCGAAATAAGTCGAGAGAACGGTGTTGTTACCCACCCCTCTTTTAATTCGCACCCACGGAGCCGTAATGAAGTGCTCCCTACAATGTCCCAGTGAAGATTATGATCAAAGGAATAGAATTTAGGGCAGATTTGGTAGTTCTAAAGACGGACGGATTGGATATAATATTAGGAATGGATTGGCTACAAAAACATCATGGGGACATATCATGCAAGGACGGGGGTAGTCACAAAGTGACCAATCACCTAGGGCGAGACCGTAACGTGCCAACCACAAGTACTTCAGATTGACCCCAAATTATACAATGTACAAACCACCACCTTAGAAGACGTACCCATAGTAAGAGAATATCCGGATGTATTTCGGAGAAGAGCTACCCGAATGCCACGAGGCAGAGACTTGGAGTTCGTCATAGACTTAATGCCGGGGACAGCCCCAATAGCCAAGAGACCGTCATCGGATGGCATCAAATGAGTTGATAGAATTGAAGAAACAGCTAAAGGAATTGCGGGATAAGGGATACATTAGACCCGACTCATCACCACAGGGATCGCCCGGTACTATTTGTTAAAAAGAAAGATGGCGACCAACGCATGTGCATTGATTCTGATCTTTTAAACGAAGTCACCATCAAGAATAAGTACCCTCTCCCAAGGATAGACGACCTATTTGATCAACTAAAAGGAGCCCGAGTACTTCTCCAAAATAGACCTCGAGTCGGGCTACTACCAACTCAAGATTCGACTTAGTGATGTTCCCAAGACTGCATTTGTGACCCGCTATGGACAATATGAGTTCACGGTTATGCCCTTTGGATTGACAAATGCTCCGGCATATTTCATGAACTTAATGAACAAGGTCTTTATGGAGGAGTTAGACAAGTTTGTCGTAGTATTCATTGATGACATACTTATTTACTCGAAGGGCGTCGAAGAACATGAACAACACACGAGAATAATCTTAAGCAAACTAAGAGATCACCCGACTATATGCCAAGTTCAGCAAGTGCGAGTTTTGGTTACAAGAAGTTGCCTTTCTAGGCCACGTCATCACCGAGAAGGAGTAAAAGTAGATCCGGAGAAGATAAGAGCAGTAACAGAATGGCAGCAACCCACCAATGTCACAGAAATAAGAAGTTTCTTAGGATTGGCGGGATATTACCGAAGGTTCATTGAAGGATTCTCCAAGATTGCTAGACCCATGACCGCCCTAACACAGAAGGGTAAAGAATTTCTATGGACAGAAGCTTGTGAGAAGAGCTTCCAAGAATTGAAGACAAAACTTACCACAGCTCCAGTACTCACTTTACCGGATATACATAAGGATTTCGTAGTATATTGTGACGCATCCCGGCGCGGACTAGGATGTGTTCTAATGCAAGAAGGAAAAGTTGTGGCATACGCCTCCAGACAACTGAAGAAGCATGAAGAAAATTACCCGACACACGACTTGGAACTAGCAGCAGTAGTACACGCCCTCAAGATATGGAGACATTACCTCATTGGGAACAAGTGTGAGATATTCACGGATCATAAGAGCTTGAAGTACATATTCACTCGCATTTAAATTAAATCTAAGGCAAAGAAGATGGTTAGAATTAATAAAAGACTATGACCTAAGTATACAGTACCATCCGGGAAAAGCCAACTCCGTAGCTGACGCACTAAGTAGGAAAACCCACCAACGACACGTAGCAGACCTTCTGAGTAACCCCGAATTGGCCCAAGAAGTAGGCAAGCTAAACCTACTCATCGGAGAACAAGGGACACTGGACACGCTAAGCATACACCCTACCCTAGAACTTCAGATCAAGGCAGCTCAAGACAAGGATGACGAAATACAGCGATTGAAACAGTTGGTCACCCTTAAGGAGAAGGAGATGACGGAATTCCGAATAGATGGAGGAGGAAGGCTATGGTTTAAGAATCGTATCTGCGTACCGGAAAAAGGAAATCTCAGAAATTTAATACTAGAAGAAGCACACGACACCCCGTGCTCCATTCACCCTGGAACAACTAAGATGTACATGGATCTTAAGCGAGAAATATTGGTGGAAGGGTATGAAAGCGAATATTGCCAACTTTGTAGCCAAATGTGACCCGTGCCAACGAATTAAAAGCGAGCATCATCGACCCGGCCGAGGATTATTACAGCCACTACACATACGGAATGGAAGTGGGATGAGATAAGTATGGATTTCATAGTGGGACTCCCAAGAACCTCTAATGGCAACGATTCCATATGGGTAATTGTGGGCCCGACTAACCAAAGTGGCACACTTCATCCCCTGTGAAAACCACACACCGGGCTCACCAACTTGCGAGGCTATACATCGACGAAATCCTTAGGCTACACGGAGTCCCTAGTAGAATAGTGACGCACAGAGGCTCGCAATTCACCTCGAGATTTTGGAAAAAATTACACGAAGCTTTGAAGACACGCTTGGACTACGGCCTGACCTACCACCCACGCAGACGGATGGGCAAACCGAGCGAGTGAATCAGATACTAGAAGATATCTTTGAGAGCTTGCGTATTGGCCTACGGAAAAAAGATTGGGAATAGAGCCTATCGTTTGCGAATTCTCCTACAATAACAGCTACGGACCAGCCCTACGGATGTCCCCATTCGAGGCAATCGTATGGAAGAAAGTGTAGAACACCACTAATGTGGTCCGAAGTTGGCGAACAGCGCGGTGTTTGGACTCGACATCCTCCAAGAAGCGAGGATAAGGTAGCCCTGATCCGCGAGAACCTGAAAGCAGCACAGAGCCGACAAAAGAGCTATGCCGACCGTAGAAGAAAAGAGTTAGAATTTAAAGAAGGGGACCACGTCTACCTAAAGGTGTCACCCTGCCCCTGGAACCAGACGTTTCCAAGTAAAAGGAAAACTAGCCCCAAGGTACATCGGGCCGTTCGAAATCATAGAGAGAATCGGAAAAGTGGCGTATCGCCTACAGCTACCCCCAGAATTAGAAGAAGTACACAACGTATTCCATGTATCACAGCTAAAGACGTGCTTACGAGTTCCCGAGGAACAAACCCCACTAGAAACAGTAGACCTCCAGCCAGACCTACAGTATCAAGAGAGACCAATCAAAATCTTGGATGTAGCAGTGAGACAGACACGAAGGACAACAGTTAAATTTTGCCGAGTTCAATGGAGCAATCACCGCGAGCGAAGCAACATGGGAAAGAGAAGAAAGTTTGAAAAAGGAATTCCCATACCTATTCGAAGAAACGTCTGCGAATTTCGAGGACGAAATTCTCTTTAAGGGGGGTAGGTTTGTAACACCCCGATTTTTGACCCTTTTTAAAATTCGCTAAAAATTTGAACTTTTCGATAATCATGTTTTGACTCGACACCTTGGTGATTTCTATTTATCTTGACCTCTTAAACTTATTCTGAAATTTTTTTGGTGAAACCTAAATGGAGTTACATAAATAAAAAAGAATAAGGAAATAAGAGAGAAAAGAAAGAAAAGAGAAAAGAAAAAAAAGAAGAAGAAAGGAAAACCGGCCCAACCCACCTCCCTTCTCTCCTTCCCTCTCTCCTCTTTTTTCCTTCCCGCGTGGGCCGGCCCAACCAGGGCCACTCGGCCCGCCTCTCTCTCTCTTCTCTTCCTTTCTATCACCGATGCGGGACCCGCCCTCCTTCTTCCTCGGCGGCTGCCGGTGTCGACCAGAGCACGGCCCGCCGGCCCCGTTGCCGCCTCGCCGTACCACCGCCCGAGGGAAGACCAAGGAGCGATGGAGCACGGGCACTTAAGCACGGCGGACAAGCACGGCTGGGCGCTCGGCACCACGTCCAGCGCCGCGGCGCCCGGCGGCAGACGACCGCCGCCTGGCGAGCCACTCGGCGCTGCCGGCGAGCCCCGCCGCACCACGGCATAAACACGGCGACCGACGCCGCAACAACGCCGCGCGGCTCGGCCATTAGCGGCGATCTTGTCTTCCAAGCGGCGCCATTGCGCCGCCTGAAGGACGACGGCTCGCCGATCAATGCCCGGCCGCAAATGATGTGACCGCCTTCTGCTGGATTCGCCGGGCGCCTTAATCCGCACCCGCGACGGCGCCCGCCCGGTAAGCCACGCGCACCTTCACCCGGCTAGAGAAAAATATCGAGGGACACGAGAAGAAGAACCTTAGGGGGCGCCGCGGCGAGGCTATAAATAGCCCCGTCGGGCTCCCATTTCCGCCTCGCCCGGGCTGCGAGAACTCCATCGGGGCTAGAACACCCGTGCTCGCGCCCAATCCTTCTCCCTTCTTCTCCACTCCGCTCTGAGGCGGTTTCCCCCAAATCCCCAAATTTCCGCGCCGCCGAGCTAGGGTTCAAGGGCGCCCGACGATTGGTCGCCGGAGCGGCGCAATTGGCGACCCGTGAGTCGTCTAACCCCTTCCCTACTTTTTCCCATCTTATTGGCCCCTATTGTGCGATATGGCGATAGATGGAGCGCCGCCGTCGCCACCGGCCCACCTGCGCCGCCGCCCGAGGGAGGAGCCTCGCTCCGCCGCCCGAATCACCACCATAGGGTGCGGGGTGACGCGGAGTACCCCAAGGACCCCTCGCGCGAGCTTTCAAGGGCGGGAAGGCTATTCCGGCGAAAACGCCCGGCGGAGCGCCGCCGTCGGGCACGGCAGACACCACGGCGCCACGCCACGCCGTCACCACGCCGTCCGCCGTTACCACGGAAGCCAATCGGCGGCCGCCACGCACCCCTCCCGTCACGCCTCCGTCCTCCCCCATTGCGGCCACGTGGGCGGGCGGGGGGCTGAATTCGGCCTCGGAGGGCAAGCACGGTGGGACCACTGGGATAGAAAATGCTAGGTTCACCCAGGAACTGTACCCCTACTGCTATAAGTACATGTTCCGGACCTCAGAAAATTCCAGGAAAAATATGTAAATAAACTAGATCATGTGGAGATAATTGTCATGATTTTTATTATATTTTTACCTTAATAAAATAATGACACAAAAATCCCACCTTGTTTATTGACCGGAATTAAACTTGAAAAATCATAACTTCCGAACCGTAACTCCAAATTGGGTCAAACCACTTACATTGTTTTTCTAAATTCGAGTTTTATCCTTTGCTACTGGTTTTATACATGGTTCATTTTGCCGCTATTCAATTGCCCTATTAATTTTGTGTAATCGCCGCCGCAGCGAGTAGCCGACGAAGACCTCTACCCGAACTAGGCGATCCGATTACGTTCGGGAGCCGGACGACAACGGTAACCAAGGCAAGTCCTTACCCCCCCTTTAATAATGTTGACCTAATTAATCAACCTACTGTTATAAGATGATGATCATGGTTTATTTTGCTATATGAATGATATGATGCACAATGATATAATATGACTAAGTGAGACTAATGAAACCTATTTAATAATGTGAACCATCCAACAAAAGGTGAGTGGTGACGGCCTACATGGAGGTAGACTAGTCACAATCGGGGATGAATCCCGCGGAGAGATGCTCGCCTCCCTAAGGACCGGTTCATAGACCATCCCCCTAGTGCGACATTACGCATGCGACCACACGCGTCGAGATGGGGACGACGATCTCACACCCGTTAGGTCAAAGTATAGTTTCTAACCTAGGAGGCCGGCGAAGGCAAACGGTCTATCGAGGGAGCGAGGGCGTGGGGAGAGTGGCCCCATTGTCCCGGTTGGCGTGGATCTTTGAGTGGTCTTCCACGTAAGTGTGTGGGCGCGATGGCGCGGTGCTAGAGGCACATATTGATGAATATGATTGGGTTCCGTGTTGGCGGTATAGGTTGGGTAATTAGGTATTACCAATAAAAGCCGTGGGTGATTTGGTATCACCATATTGTCTAGGGTGATACGTCATCCGTAGGGTGGCGTGTTATCCTTCCAATCCACGAGAAACCGTGGTGGGAACTATATGGAAACCTAGGATGGCTGCCGGTAGGTACGGGATCTTGTTGGACTATTCTTGTTCGCCGATCACGAGGAGAGTATGTCCATCGTGTGGGGAAATTTGTACACCTCTGCGAGTTCTTTTAAATCTATTCGAATAGCCACGTCCTTGGAATTGGGCAACCGCTAGGACGGATCATCTATGATTAGTTTAACCCCGTTGATGCTAACCGTTTGTGTTTTGTGAAGCGATGACCATATAACTTGATCGGGGAACTAGTAAGGGCAGTTTTAGAGACCTGCTAGGGCCCAAACCCTTAATAACCACCAAACCCCTGGTTTGGACTTGCTTTGAGTACCTTTGTACTCACCCGTTGATTTTTCGGACTTCGGCATAGAGGAGGACTTCGGCTACGATGATCGTGAGGGATTTCCCCGGGAGGATTAGACATGATGTTTTCGGCTTTGTTAGGACTATGATGTTGATACTAGAGTTTCGACCTATGCTCAAGTATGCTTGTGGGTGTGGTAGACTAGGACCACTAAACGCTGTAGCGACTCGATGAATAAAGTGCCACAAAACCCCTATGCCCACCTAACGTCGTGTAATAAGATGGTGACCCTCGGGCCACTTATGTAAGACCTATTTATCCTATCAATAAAGCTCCGGCACCTTTTTAAATAAATCTGTGTCCACTCTTGTTTTCTCAACGTATTAGCGCGTGATCCTGGCACTAATACGTAAAGTTAAGGACCCATTAAAGTGGGGACCTGACACTTGGGTTGAGCTCGAGCTCAAGCCCTCATCGCTCTAGCTCTCACTAGTCACTACCTATGGCATAGAGCATTTGCAGACCCTCGCCTCCCATACAATTTAGAATCGGTTTCGTTGCCGGCCACACTCGGCCACCAAATTTTTTCGTTCCTTTTTCATTTTCTTACGCACTTTCTTTGTTTCCTGAACTTGTAATTCGACATTGTACTTGTGTCTTTAAATTTCAAATAAAATTCTAGTAGGGGCGCCTGCCCCTCTAATTTTCATAAAAAAAAAGTCGGCGATGGGCGCATGTGTGGCGATCAAAATGGTCGCCTAAACTTAGTCATCTTTTTCACTTTGTAAAAGGTTGTGGCGGCCAGACTTGAGAACTAAACCAAACAACAGCCATCCATTTGTGGCCGCGTAAGTTGTGGTTGGCAAAGTGTGGCGATCATTCAAACACTACCCTTCGGAGGAAAGATGAAAGAAAATAGAAAACGGCCCTAGGCATTTGTGAGCCATGACACGTCGTTCGGATCAAACATGTGGCGCGTCGAGTTCACCCAACAATTACGGCCACCTGTGGTGCTAAATTCCTTTTAGATCATAGAAAATGGCAAGACACCTCCGAAAAATCTATAACTCATGTTTTTCGCGCGCTAGCGGCGCGCACATGCTTTTAGAAAAAGTTTGAGTCAAATACAACGTAAAAAGGGATTAGTCACCTAGAACCCAAGAGCAGTAGTTAGGGTTCCTTGAAATAGAGCAAGGACTTCGGGCTTGGTGAAACATGTTCAATACTCCATATGTGTTAGTTCCACCCAATGTTTGACAAGTGGTTGAAAAATGCAATGTAGCAATTTTCGTTCGTTTCTGGTAATTGTTGTCCTACTATGGTCTATCTAGGCCTCGTTTAGTTGGTTGAAAAAGGCAAAATAGCCAAAGTTATCCCTGAACTTTGCACAAAAGGTCAGGTTGGTCCCTGAACTTTCAAAAAAGAGTCAATCTAGTCCCTTAACTCTTGTTTTTAGGTAAAAACGTCCCGTCTTGAAATGGCGGGCATGAGATGAAGGGAAATACCATTTTTGCCCTTGGTACGGGGAATTTCTTGTGCTTCTCATCTTCTTTCTCATGGACGGCAACGGCGACCCTTCTGCAAGCACCTAGTCCATGACCGCGGCGCATGCCCGCCATGTCGGCCGCAGGGAACATTTTTACCCTAAAAACAAGAGATGAGGGACTAAATTGACCCTTTTGAAAGTTCGAGGGACCAACTTACCCTTTGTGTAAATTTCAGGGATGACTTTTGGCTATTTTGTCGTTAAAAATTTGCAAACAAAGACTGCTGGAACTCCCCCAGTAGCACAATCGTAGCACGTTTCGTTTGTTTGTGATAAATATTATCCTACCATGGCGTTACTAGGCAGAAAAGAATCGTCTCACAATGTACATCTAAACGTGTAATTAGTTACTTTTTTATCTACATTTTATACTCGAACATATATCTTTTGATGTATTTAATGTGATGTGACGGAGAGAGAGGGGAAAAAGTATTAGAAACTTTAGCCATCTAAACAAGGCCCGCTTAAAAATTCGTCTTGTAAAGTACATCTAAACAAAGTACAATTAATTATTTTGTTTACCTACATTTAATGCTCCATACGTTTTTTTTTACGTTTAAATATTCGGTGTGACAAAAAAATTTAAATATTTTTTCCAAAGTTTATCTACATGCATACAGAGTGTCCTATACGTTGAAACTTTTTTTACATGCATAGAGTCCTATGCGATGGCCCCACGCCAGAACTTTGGTTTTTATTAGATCAACTTCAGTGAAGCCTGCTATTCTCTTGTTAAGAACAACACTAGTGGAGCTTTTAATTTTTTTATGTCCTCTTAAAATTCCCGACAAGCCCTTATAGCTAGCTAGATATAAGAGCCTCCTATCCACCTTTTTAAATGAAAATAGGAGGCCATTTCATTCCACTAGAGTTAATTTTAAATTTGGACTCTCAAATTTTACAAGTTAACTATCTATTTTTAGTTATTTTTAGGAGGGATGGTTGGAGTTGCTCTTAAATTAGATAAGTACAAATTTATTATTCGCTAAATGCAGTGAAGCGAGAGAGAGTTTCCTTGAAATAGCCCTCCCCCACCAGGCCACCACACACTCACAATAATAACCACAGCTTTCGCTCTCTCACACACACATTGCTTTCCTTCTCTCACACGCCTTGCCCCCCGCCCGTCTCCTGTCTCCTGCTGATCATCTCTCCATGAGGAGTGAGACAGCTCGCGCGAGCTCGCCGACCCCTCAGCTCGCGCCGCCGCCGACGGATCCGGTACGTAATCCCTCAGCCCGCACGCGCCGCCGCCAACAGATCCCCATAAGCACGTATTTAGTATATGATTCTCAGAAGAAATGTATGTATAGTCTGTGTACTTGGTCTCTTTGTCACAAGTTAGGTAATCTTTGATCGATGTGGTGGCCAGACGTCTAGGTCCAGTCAAGAATTTGTGCGTGCTCTCCTTGGCGTTAGGCTCTCTTCCGCATCTTTTTTGCTTAGGCATGTAGGCTGCAGCCACGTAATTTGTTTTTAAATTAAGTTACATAATAAGAAGCATTATTGTTTTTCTCACGCTGATCTTAATATTATCACTTTTCAGGTCTTTTAGTTTCTTTTCTGTCCTGTCGTTATCTTATAGTATGAACTCAACATGTGCTGCAAGCTAACGTTTGTTAATTGTATAATATATTATAAAAAGTATGCTAAAACATTAGATTGTTTGGCTTTTACTGTCTTACTTGCCCAAGTTTCTGTTGTTTGCTGTTTTAAAACTAGGGATGAAAACGGTCGGAAACGATCGGGAGGCCAAATTCATTTTCTTTTCTCGAAAATGAAATCGATACGATATTGTCGAAAATGAATACGGCGCCGGTATTCCGGAAATTTCGAAAACGATATAGTCGGTCGGACAATACAACGATAACGGTCGAAATCTATGATAACGGCATCCTCAAAAACGATAAACACACTAAACTATAGAAAATGAGAAGAGCCACAGTTCTTGACAATGACACAAATAAATGATCAAGTTTTAAGTTGACTTGACATAGCATAGTGATAAAAATATGAATTATTAGAGTTTCTTCTTAAGTAGAGGTTGTTCCTATATGTATTGTACAATCCTTGTCGTATAGTTAGTTTCAAAAAAGTATTTGCCTTATGTGCATGTTGGTTGTGCGTCTTTGATTCGGTAATTACCAACGGTAAATTACCGCTTAAATACGGGAATCATCGGAAACGATCGGAAGAGGGCAAAATTGTTTTCACTTTCATTTCCATTTATTTTTACCATTATCGTTTTCATTTTTTCGGTTACCACTTCAGTTTTCATTTAGGCATCAAATTCGGAAAAAAACTCGAAAACGACTTCGAAAAATCGGAAACTATCATTTTCATTTTCATCCCTATTTAAAACTATGATGAATTGTATGGAAACACACATACTAAATTATAGCCATCACACGCTCCACAGATGACGGAAAAGGACCCCTGGGTGGTGGATGATTCAATTCTCCTCGGTTTCCTGCAAAAAGTCCAGGGGTGTGTTTAGATCCCCAAATTCCTCCCAAATTTTACTATGTAAAAAGAAGATTTCCCATCACATCCGTCGGCCGGCAACATGTATGGAGTACAAAATATAGGTAAAAAATTAAAATAATTACACAGTTTAGATGTACATTGCGAGACGATTCTTTTGAGCCTAGTTACGCCATGGTAGGATAATATTTACCACTAACAAACGAAACGTCTTCTACGATTAATGCGATGTGACGTACATGTCACTTCCATCCAAAATTTTGCACCAAATTTTGGGTGCTAAACACACCCCAGAGTGAGAAGGATCTGGGCCACTGGTCACAACGTGGTTGTTTAAGTAAGCATGGCTGGCGCAACGTTTGCGAGGAGTTTCCAGACCACTCGAAAGATCAGATGAAAGCGAAACTGAAGCAGCTAAAAACACAGTACAGAAACTGGAAGATTAAACAACGACCACGAGGGACTGGTCATGGTCGGGATGAGCTCACAGGGGGCATTGTGACTGGGGTAAGCATAGTTCGGATTGGAAATGCTATCACATACTCTATTTTTTTCATCCTGCATTACTTCACACACACACTAACGCATATGTTCACTGTAGGATGCTGAAGCAAGTCTTGAACCACCGCCCTTCCTGGACATACTTGTTGACCTGTTTGGCGACAACGACGTTGTTTTCCTCTCGGCAGGTGGCTTGGGTGTTCGAAAACCTCCTAGTTACAACTCTGGTTCCTACGGGGTTCAGGGCCCATCAAGCAAATATTGCTGCGCACAGGGGTTAGGAGGGTTAGGAGCTACTCAGGGGTCTCACGGGTTAGGAGCTATTCAGATGCTAGGAGCACAGTGGGTAGCGGGGTTAGGAGCTACTCAGGGGTTAGGAGCACAGGGGTTTGCTGCACCACCACAGGGGTTTGCTGCACAGGGTTTCGGAGCTAGCATTGCTGCACAAGGGTTTGGAGCTGGCATACCTGCAGAAATTGCTCCTTCACTGAGTTCCAATCTGAGCAGACGGCACATGGAGATTAAAGCAGAGATTCTAGCAGCTTTGCGACTCTTAGAAGAAGATGGTGTGCCTTGCCCTTCTGACCAGTACTTCCGTGCTTTGGAGTTGTTCAAGAACTTTGAGGAGCGTACGATGTTCCTCGCATTGCCATCCTCTTTTCAGCGTAAGGCTTGGCTGAACTATCTCGTAGACAAGAAGAACAACAGGTAGCTGTGGCTGTCCGTCCTTCAAGTACAAGTGCTTGTTTCGTTTGATTTTTATCGTTTAATGTTGTCTCTGTTGAAATGTACCGAACTATGAGTTTTATATTTTTGAACTTGCTGTCGTATGTAATATTTGTGAACTTGCTGCCGTAGTTGGGTTATATTATTGCTGCTATGTTCTCTTAATATAATAGCACATGTTCTTTTGCTAAATTTGCTTGGCTTCTTCTTGGGCCATGCTCCTACTACATTGTCCTACAGTACAAGCCTTCACGCCTTCACGAGACGGCAGTGCTTCCTTCCAGTGCGACGCCGATGCGGGCACGCTGGTCACTGGCTGCCGGCACGCGACACCCTCTGAGAGATTCCCGCCGCACACTGCCCTGCACTGTGTTCATGATGTTCAGGAGACTGACCACTCTACTGACCAGACTGTTCATGAGACTGACCACTCGCATTGACCACTCATGTGACCACTCTACTGACCAGACCCCTCAGAGACGTGCCACGGAGACGCCGTAGCCGTTGGTCTGCCTGCCGCTGGATCGGGATTCGGATCGGAGCTGGCGTGAGCTGCCGTAGCCAGGGGCGTTCAGGCTAGGCTTCGGACATGTTTGGGGGCAAGGCTGATGACTGAGGCATCAAAGCAACACAATGAGCAGACCTCTCTTTCATGATAGACAAATAAGGCCTCGTTTAGTTGGCTAAAGTTTCTAACTCTTTTTTCACTCTCTCTCCATCACATCACATTAAATACACCAAAAGATATATGTTTGGAGTATAAAATGTAGGTAAAAAAATAACTAATTATACAGTTTAGATGTACATTCTGAGGCGATTCTTTTGAACCTAGTTACGCCGTGGTAGGATAATATTTACCACAAACAAACGAAAGTGCTACAGGAGTGCTACAGGAGTTCCAGAAGTTACTTTTGCTAAAATTCCTAACATCTAAACGAGGCCTAACTTTGCTAAATACTTCTAAACAAATGTACTACTCCTACCAAATATCTCATCCTCTTGAAATTCTTCTCTTCAACCCAATCAAATTAATATAATTTTCCCATTAAAAAAGATACAATTCTAAATCAAATCGTCAAATTTGTATGATACTATATAATCAGTAATATTTATCATATTAATTGAGAATCATTAGATTCACCGGTATACCTTTTTGTTATTAGAGTATAAAAGGATCAAAATCAATCATATATGTCTCGTGAGAAGCACGAGACATGTGGTACAAGATCAATTCACTGCTACTATACACATTTTTTTTTTAAAAAAGTGAAACACCCCGCGCGTGTGTGTATTGGTGTATCTGCGGCTACACACTTGATCAATTTGTGTTGTCACACGTGAACGTACGCCTCAGCGATAATAGTAGCACTACCAGTAGGCGCGCACATTCGTGCACCCGTACGGGGTAAAGTGCAAGATTGACACTCTATATTCAGGGTAAAAGCTGAGGGTTAGAACATGACTCACCTGTGACCATAGTACTAGTATATCTCAGGCTTGCCAGCCAGGGCATGCCAAGGATGACGTTGACGTCTTTGCCTACGTGCATGACATAGGCGTCGATGTCGAAGACGTCCGCGTCGATGCGGAGCGGAACGTCGAAGGTGGCCGCTCTACAGGTCAAAGTCACGCCGGTGCCAGCGGTGATCAGCACACGCACTGGCTGAGTCTGCAATCCTGCTGTGCTCACCACACGAGGGTCGATGTAGTTGTGCGTGGCTCCCGAGTCGACGACGATACTGACGCCAATTCCTGAGATGATGTCGACGAGGTAGAGAGAATGTGCACCACACCACGTATCGGGGGGAGTTGGGGTCCCCAAATAGGACCCTCGAGGTCGTCGCCGTCGTCGGCCCGCGGCGTTGTCGATGGCGGCGCCCTCTTGGTCGTCATAGTAGTCATTGAAGATCGTGATGTCGAATATGTGCTTGCACTTTTGACCGCGTGTGAACAGCTCGTCACAGTTGAAGCACAGTTCCGCCTTGCGTCGCTCTGTCATCTCCTCGGTGTCGGCCGTTTGAACGAGCGGGGTCGATGTTGAGGCTGATGTCGGTGGTGTCGCTGCCGGCGTGGTCGTCGAGGCGATGGCGTGGGTGCTTTGACCAGCTGCTGTGGACGCTTGCGGAGTTGTAGAGGATGGTCGGGCGGCGCTCGTGCGCTCGGCGAGGGGCATGGCCTTCTCTATGTCTTTTGGATCCTACAACTCGATGTCCGTCTTCAGCGGTTCTTCGATCCTGCTGTATAGATGCTTTGGACCATCGTCACTTGTCCCGGAGGCTTGCCGCCAATGCCATCCTCTCCACGCGACCCGACCCGTCTTGAAGCCAGCATGCATGCTTCGGTGACTTGCCGTTATTGGCCGTCCTTTTCGGCCACAAAATGTTGCACTGCAAAACTCTCCAGCCCTAGCCCCAGCCCGGCCCCTTTGATTTCCACCATGTCGTCCATCTGCTCTCCTGCCTCCTCTCCCTACGCTCCTCATTCGCATGGCAATGGCGTATCGGTGTAATGGAACGGTTTTTTTTTTTTTTTGGCTTCCCCATTTCCATTACTTAAAAAACGGAAATACAGCAAGTTTGAGACGGTTCAGACAGCAAAGAAAGAGGAGTTCAGGAACATACGGACCATGGGGGACATGTTAACCCCAGACACTACAGTTTTAGTACCACAAAAAAAAGCCATGGGGGACATGTTAACCCCAAGAAGCTACAGACTTAACTACTTATAACAGCGCGACAAAAGAAACAGCAACCGCCATGCACTCCAGGATGGATGGAACTTGTGTTGATTAGCATCACGAAGACTTGATCAATCTTCAGCTTCCGCATTGCCTTTGCCATCATCTTCTGAAATCCTCCTGGAGGCACCTGCAGCTTCGTCTTCATCTGTAATGGTTGCCCTCATGACTCCATCACCAGCAGTAAGCAACATAGGGCTTGTAGCATGGTTTTGTTGCAGTAAGTTGACAGCAAACTTCAGTGTTGCCTCAACTGCCTGTGACCACACCGTTTTGTCTTCATCTTTAAGTAAACCTAACCAGAAGTTCATTAGGCCACAAGCATGGCAGATAATCTCAAGAGGGTTATTTAGTTTTTTTTTTCTTTAAAGCAAATTGCATTTCTCTTTTTCCAAATAGACCAGTAAATGGCCGCAAGGCCTATTGCATGAAAACTGCTTTCCAATTTTTCACACCAAATCCATCCCTGCTCAAATGATGTTGGAATATCACTGGCTCCTATGCTAGCGGCAATAGTTGCCCATACATAAAATTTGGACGAAAAAACTTCGAAGCTCGTTAGCTCGCTTCGGCTCGTGGCAAGCTCGGCTCGGCTCGACTCGGCTCGTTATGATAATGAGCCAAGCCGAGCCAAGATTTTAGCTCGTTAGCGATAACGAGCCAATTCGAGCCAGCTCGTGAGCCGCCGCAAAGCCAAACGAGCCACGGTTTTAGGGAAAAATTATCGAAATTTATATTAGTTTTGTGTTACTTCACATTTTGCGCTCTATAAATTGTTGATATGTTAGCACATATAAGTATTTTGTTCAATTTAAAGTCTGTTGGATGTATTATTTTATAGTATTATCATTTTCAAGCTTTATATAAATGTAAATATTATATTTTGTGCATTTGTTATACCCGGCTCATGAAGCTTAACGAGCCAACTCGAGCTTAATGAGCCGAGCCGAGCCGCATTCTAGCTCGTTAAGATAACGAGCCGAGCCGAGCTAGCTCGTTATCCTAACGAGCTAGATCGAAAAACCGAATCGAGCCGAGCTAGCTCGGCTTGCTATCCAACTTTACCCATACACATTTACTAATTGGACATGAAAACATCAAATGATCTACACTTTCATCCTGCATACAGAAGTAACATACTGAACTTCCTTGCCAATTCCTTTTCAGCAAATTATCTTTAGTCAAAATGGCATTATTAGCAAGGAGCCACAGAAAAAATCTTAATTTTTGCAGGAATTTTAGCTTTCCAGATCTTCTTATGATGTGGGCCAACTTCATTGGATGTCATAGCATTGTACATTGATTTGACACTATATTTGCCACTTTTCTCAAATTTCCAACAAAATTTATCATTTCCATTTGATAAATTCTGAGAACAAATATTTCCCTTTAGTTCCAGCCACTCAACAAGGAGCTCACCACTTAACCATCTACTGTAGGTCAACTGGATTGAGCCACTCAAAAAAATTGAGCAACAGTGATATCTTTTTGGTTACAAAACTTGTATAGCACTGGGTGGGTAACATATAATGGATTGTCTTCCAACCAGGCATCATGCCATAAGGAGGTAGAAGACCCATTTTGAATCACTACTTTCCTGCCTTGAAGATACAAATCTTTAACTTTCAAGAGATCAGACCATATTGGAGAGTCACTTTGTTTATGCTTCACACTTGTAACAGTTTTTCCCTCTCATATACTTGAATTTTACAATTTGCTGCCATAATCCATCCTCATTTTCCAGTTTCCACCACCACTTACACAAGAGGCTTATATTCAGTTTCCTAATATCTTTTAGGCCAAGCCCACCCTTTTTCTGTGTAATGGAACGGTTGACCGCCGAGTATCATACCTAGTTTTTCGAACCGGACCGGACCAGCGGTTCGACCGTTAAAAGACCGAACCAGAGCCTACACCGGTCCGGTTCACTTAAAAGATCGGCTGTGCAATTGGACCGGTAAAACCGGTTGAACCGGCCGGTTTTTAGTCTGAACCGGTGAACCGGCGGTTCCATACGAACCGGCCCGTCTGTAACTCTGGGTGATTGAGCTGCGCTGCGTGCAGCGTGTGTGTGGTCGCTCCTGGTTGGTGGAGTAGAGTGCATGCACATGTCACCCTATATTTTTCATGTCGTGTGAGGTAGTACAACTAAATTGTGTTGTTTGTTCCATCTGTCAATTATTTAATATATACTTTGTTTTAATGTTAATTATTAATTAAATTATATATATACATACCGGTTCAAAGTATTTGTGGCGGTTCGATAAAAACGTCCATTCTTTTCGGACCGGCGGTTCAACCCGGTTCTAAACGGTTGGACCAATAAACCATTGAACCGACAAAATTCACCGGTTCGATCACCGGTCCGGTTTGAAAAACTAGGGTATCATATCGACGCCGAGACGGCTTTCTCTGTCTGCTACGACCTGAATCTGCTGCGCCTTTGTGACGCCGATGGGCTGTACCCAGATGGGTCAGATCTCCTTGGTGGGCCGGACCAGCTGCCTGCTCGTTCAAGACCTGTCTGCTCGTTTTGTGTGACACGACATAAGCCCAATAGCCGCCTAGCTGGGCTACACGACATAAGCCCGCCCGCTTTCTAAAAAAAAAAAAAAAAAAATGATGGGCTACACAATTCATATGGCCGCGGAGCGTTGGACCTTCGCCCTCCGGCAGTCCGACCTATAACGAGCCCAACGTCTCGGCCAGCCTCTGACCGCAGGCGATTTCTGCGGCCCTCTGTGTGGCCGTGTCTGTGGACTGGACCTGTGTCGTGTGGCCCGCTCCCTTTCAGTATTAGTATCACACACCAGTATTTGCAGTGAGCAGCAGCACTTTTTTTGTCATTATTGACGGTTTGGCAACCGGGAATCAACCAGATAAGCTTTTGCTTGATTTTTTTCACCTCTGTCTAGTACATGCATGCATGATTCAAAGGGTCAGCTTTCTTATGTTTGTGGGGCCAAGTGTCATTGACACATCATGGCGATCCGAAAACGTTATATCCATCCATCATGAATTCCCCATCAATTCCCCATCAAAAGCCAACCCTGAGAAAATCACATTCACCAGGTGGCTGGTGGACAGGTGGAAAGACCAATGGGATCATATTCTGGATAACCTGGGTGTAACTCAGTTGGATCAAAATGAAGATTCAGTTTTCTGGAAATATGGTAATAAAAAAGTATACACTGTTAAATCCATGTATAATGCCTTGATGAATAATGTTGAAGGAATTTATTATAAGCAGATCTGGAAAGGGAAAATCCCTGAAAAGATTAAAATTTTTCTATGGTTGTTAATGAATAACGTTGTACTCACCAAAGATAATATGATCAAAAGAAAGTGGCAAGGTGATCCTGTCTGTTATTTTTGTGACAACAATGAAACAGTGCAGCACCTGTTCTTTCAATGTAACATTGCCAAGGCTGTGTGGGCTACTTTTGCTCATTGTTTGGGTGCTGTTAATATCCCAACTGGCCCTGCTCAGGTGTGGGATTGGTGTAATAAGTATCTACATCTTGATCCCAAATTCCATGTAGTAGGTGTTGGCGCCATCTGTTGGGCCATATGGAAAGCTCGAAACAGTATATGTTTTGAGAATAAAAAGATCCACAATCCTATTTCTATCATATGTCATGCTTGCAGCCTAATTAGTTACTGGGCAGGATTCTACTCCAAGGAAGAAGAAGACTCAATCAAAGACGGTGTCAATACTATGCTCCAGATTGCTGTCAAGCTGCGGAACAAGAAGCCAAAGAAGGACGCTTCAACATCTCAAGGGAGCGACAAGGAAGACGCCTGAAACTCTCAGAAAGTCATGAGGAATGCCTTTTAGTGCTCTGTGTGATCCCAAAACTGTCTGGTGGTATTTTGGAGGTTTATGTGGATGTGTCCTTAAACTGATTGCCCTTTTGGATGTAGTCGTCGTTTCTTTTTTTTCAAACTCTGGTAAAACTAGCTGGTCGGTCCTTATTACGTGTTACAGCAGCCTTTTAGTTCAATAGGAGTAGTAGCTGTTGGACTAGAAGGTGCTTGCTTTTATCTTGAGTCTGCAGTCTGGTCTCCTGTATGCAACAAAACTCTCGGTATTTCCATTCATGAATGGAAATGAGGTAATGCCTCGGTTCTAAAAAAAAAATGAATTCCCCATCAATAGTGCTGATGAAGTGGGGATCATATTTGGATAGGTTTAGACAGCATGAATTGTTAAAACCGTTACTGTGGTTGTCGGTGGGCTTCTGGTTCTGGCTTTCGGTTTCTACGAGATTTTTTTTTAATCTGGTTTCTAGACTCTGAATTAATGCATCTGGAGACTGCAGATGTTGATCAAGGCACTGGTTGCACTTGATGGTTGCAAATAATGCAAACTAGCTAGTCAAGCTAGATATATACATCAATTTCAGACTTGCTGGTTAATATGTCATATTATTCTGAATGCATCACCTTTATCGCTTCTCATATGCGCATGATCGATGCACGTACCGCACTGGACAATGGGGACGGCCAGCACGCTTGTGGACATACGATTGTGTATGCTAAGGAGTGATTTAGGAGTAAGCTTTCCCTGTGTACCCCTATTAAATGCACTCAGGGTATGTTCCATACGAGAAAGAACCAATGCTGGACTGGTTAGCGCAGCGAGGCGGGCCTTGGCGCTGATGCGGTGTGGGTTCGATCATCCGCTGCCTCACAATTTTTTCATCGCGATATGTGGACCCTGCAAGGCGCGTGTGTGGGAACCAATAGGGATTGGGGGAGGGTAAAAGTGTCACCTTCAACGTTTTGCTATATGGAACGTCATGTACTGCTAAAACTAGGTTACCAGCTTAAAAACGTTATTTAATAGTGATACAGAGGGAATACCTTAGTTTTCTTACACTGAGATTTAAATCTATTGCACACCCGTACACTAAATTTAGTATAACTTTGCAATAATTTACTCCCTCCATTTCTTTTTTTAAGTCGTTTTGGCTTGGTGTTGTGAGTTGGCAGAACGACTTATAAATCGGAAACGAGGTAGTAGTATTTTCGGAGTGCATTCACACTTTGAATTTCAGAACTTTATGTAATTGCTTAATCAGAAGAGCATCATTCTGTAAACTAAAGTTAATAACTCCAAGCCCCCTTACTCTTAGGAGACATAACAAGATCCCAGGTAGCTAAATTGTAAACTTTTTTTCCCTAAAATCACTGCCCCTCCAAAGGTAGTTTTTCCTATGTTTGTCAGTGATCTCAATGACAGTGTCTTCTTTTATCCTTTCAAAGAGACATTCACGACAATGAAGCTCATTACCATTGGACATGATCTTGAAAACCAAATTAATCTTCTGGACCAAAATCGACTAAATGATAAAGTATATGCACATGCATCTTGCCGTACACTGGCATAGCTAGTATACGTATATATACTTTTTGAAATATTTGTCATTAATAGGCCTAGGTAGGCGCTCACCTTGCCACGTTTCGACTTTTTTTTTAGAAAGGACGGCAAAAGCTTTGCCACGATTTCTACTAGACGAAAAAAGAGAAAAGGCAAGTGTCAGCCCAATTTTTTACTGGAAACCGGGTCAGAAAAACCATACAAATAAGGAGGGTACCCTACTCCCCATGCACACCTAGGTACCTAAACAACTCGACTCGCGCTACAATTAGCACCCACTCAAACAACTTATACAACTTGACTAACACGACTGGGATGGGAGCAAGATATCCAACGAAAACCGCTTGGTTGGATTGGGTCATCAACACGAGGCTCCAACACTGTCGCTCGGTCGGATTGGGGCGTCGACACGAGCCACCACTCGAAGGCACCAAGAAGAAACAAAAACAAAACGCACACAACACCGCACCACCACCACCTAGGAAAGAAGCCGATGAGAACTGCGCCGTTGTCACCAACGCTTTGTCACGCCCGGCCGCAACCCGCCGCAAACTCGAACACAACCACACCGACTCCTCCGTCATGGGGCTATCCACCTCAAGCCACACACCCGATCGTGATCTCTCGGCTCCAGCGTTGCGACAAGAACCCCATCGCGGTGCCATTGGAAACCACCGATCCCAGCCACTCGCATGGCGGCCTCGACTCACCCAACGCCCTCACCCACCGCAAGGGACTCGGACATCCAAACCGCTCCGAGAGCAACCTTCGCTCGGCCATCACCAAGTTCACCACAAAGATCTTGCGCGCCAACCCAAGACTTCCAAAGACCAAGGCCCTCTCGCCCCAGGGGGACGAGCCGGCGGGGGGGCCACCGGGCCCAAACCCCCCCACGGCCGCTAATTAAGTGGAGCCCTCCCTCACCCCCTCCTTATTTTTAGGCATGGATTAAGCTATTTTTAGACATGGATTAAGCTATAAAAAAGGGTTGCTAGAGGTAGAAAATGATCTTCACCCTCCCTATGTTTATTTTCTAGCTTCGTCCCCCTGCTCGCCCCTTCCCCGCCAACACGGGCCACGCACCCCCAAGGCCTCCACGCATAGGCGACACCTCCAAACCGACCACCACCACTACCACAAGCCGAGACGGGTCTCCGGATCGCGCGCCTCAAGGAGGGCATGACGCCAATGGCGCCGTCGTCGCACGTCCATAAAGGACCGGGTTTTCACCTCGAAATCCCAAGCAACAAAGACATGGTATCCTTCAATGGTGCCCCCCCAGGAACACGACGCCCCATGGGCGCCGCCACCATTGCCATCAAGCAAAGGGGGGCTTACGCCGGAACAAACACCATGCTTGTCGCCCTCACATGGCCATGGCAGCGAAATCCACACAGCCCGCCTCCGTCGCGCCACTACCGGGAGAAGCCCGAGTCCAAGGCACCACCATGGCACCGTAGCAAGCACCAGGACTGCCCTCTAGCCCCGCCACCAAGGCGGCGCCGACCAGACCGCCGTCATGGAGGAGAAGGGCATCGCCAACCAACCTGCCGAAAACCATCGCCCGCGCCGCAGGACGCCCCGGGTCCCACCATCACCGGGCCGCCACGACGCCGGAGAACGCGACGCACGAGAAGGGCCGCCGGATCGGGACAGGCCAGGCGGCACCCGGACCGCAGCCACCACCGGCGCCAACCGCGCGCCGACCATAGCCGCCTCCCCCTACGCACCTCCACCGGCAGTCGTAGTCGCCGACGCCACGCCAGCCGAGCCACCGTCGGGCTGCCCGCGCCAGCCGCAACCGCACCGCCGTCGCCTTGCAACGACCGCCTTCCACTCCCACGCACGACGCCCAGCCGCGCAGCGCCCGGAACCGCCGGGCCTCGCCGGATCTGGGCCACCTGCCCCCAACGCCGGCAACCTACAGCACCTCGCCATCGAAAGCAGCGCGCACCGGTGCCGGCCGCACCGGATCCGCCGCCCGGGGCCGCCAAACCGCCGGGATGGAAGCGACAAGACACTGCCGGACAGGGAGACCCCACCGCCACCATCCTAGGGGCCGACGCCCCCGACTGGCCCCCCGCGGCGGCAAGGGCTGGGGTGGTGGGGATTTGTGGCGGCGGCTGCGCGGTGTGTCGTCCGCCCGAGTCGCGAGCGGTCCTTTCCTCGTGCCTTATCTTGCCTGAAGCTTTTGCCAATAGGTCTCTCCACGTTTCGACTCTCGACCATGTAAAAATTCCTAGCATCTATCTATCCTTAACTCGGTATTGACCTTTCGAATGCGGAAACTATTTGCGTTTTGTTGTCCTTAATCCAAGTGGAAGAGCCGTCTTCCACACCAAAATCTTAGACGTAAATTTGAGGCGGACACGCACACACATTTGTCCAACCGACCCATATGCTGTGGCCGCCCGCCTGTCTGGCCATGCACGACTCCGCGCTCCGCGTGCAACACCACGATATATAGCCCGACGGGCAGTTTCCAAATTCCTTTCTTTCCCTCAGAGTTTTCCGGATCCAATCTTGCACGCCGCCGCCGCCACGCCAGCTACCCATGGATCTCCTCCCCGACGAGCTGCTCGCCGACATCCTCCGGCGCCTCCCGCCACGGCCGCTTGCCGTGTGCCGGAGCGTCTCCAGGACCCTGCGCGCCGTCATCGATGGCCGCGGCCTCCTCCTCGCTCTCGCGCACCGCGTGCCACAAGGCCTGCGCGGCATGTTCATCAACTACAACTACATCGAAAAGAAACGCCCCTACTTGTTCTCCCGCCCTGCTGATTCTGCAATCGACGCCGAGCTCCGCTTCCTGCCACGGACGTCTGGGGCGGTAGAGGTCTTGCATCACTGCAACGGCCTCCTCCTCATCCAAGACAATTACAAGGAGTACGTGTGCAACCCCGCGACACGGAGGTGTGAGCAGCTTCCCACACCGCCTTGGGGTGGTGTTTACCCAATGCACCTCGCCTTTGATCCGACAGTCTCACTGCACTACCAAGTCTTCTTCTTTAGTGACAAGGTGCCTTATGAGCCCTTTATACCTATTCAGCCTGGAATTAAGGACCTGCCATCATCCGTAAGGGACAACTACGATTACGATCGTGAGATGCACAGGAAGGGATCAATGGAATGGCCACCGTCCTCGTATGTGGCGCAAGTCTTCTCATCGAGATCTGGCCAGTGGGAGGAAAGAGCCTTTGTTCGGGAAGATGATGTCACAGTTACCGTATCGGATGTTTGGTCAGACCCATGGGCACCATATAGTGTGGGCAAAGAAACCATGGCTTCTACTCATCGTCCGCCTCGGTGCAATGGCGTGTACTGGCGAGGATCATTCTACCTCCATTGTCGTGGTGGTTTCATTATGAGGTAACCATGCACCTGGGGAGGGGCATTATTTGTTTTGTTCATGTTGAGTTGGACTTATTAATATGTTTGCTAGCTACTAAACAATTCTATTATTATATATATAGGTTGTCATTGCTAGAACAAAAGTATCAAGTGATCAAAACACCAAAGTTAGATAACATTTTTGTGCCACCGAGATTAGATATTGATGATTTCTTGAGGAATGAAAGTCCCTCTTATACTAAGGAATTATGTTTGAGAGATTATCAAAGCGCACAGGAGAAATCAGATAATTTGCAACCATCGATGCATCTTGGGAAATCAGAGCATGGGATTTACTACATTGCTTTTCGTTGGCACCAGCTGCAAGTATGGGTTTTGCATGAAGCATCAGAATCTCATCCAATGCCGGAGTGGGAGTTGAAGTATAAGGCTGACATCGGGCCCTCCCTTTTACAACACTATGAGCGATTCAATAGAAAAAGAATTGAGAAGTGCTGGATGTTGGACCGTGAACAAATGGGATCAGAGGGTAGTAGAGAGGACTATGGATGGGACTCTAGTGATGACAGTGATATCAGTGTGGGAGAGGAAGAGGAGGAGGAGGAAGAAGGAAGAGGAAGAAGAATGAATCAGAGTAGTATGGATTTCTTGGGGTTCCATCCAAGCAAAGAGATTGCTTTCTTGGGAAAACCGCTTTGATGGGTTTGCGTACTATCTGAATTCCTCCAAGTTGCAGTACCTAGGGACATTTGAACCAGTTGGATGTTACCATTATCTGGATGCAGCCACACATGAGACTTTTACATACACACCATGCATGGATGATTTGCTTTCAACAATCTCAGAATAAGGTTAGTCAACTCCTTGTCCATTGTCTTCCATTATTATTTATTATGGAATGAATGCACTAGAATGACTTCTATATACAATCAAAATGTGTACACGGTTGGTTGTTCCTTATTTTTTTTTTTGCTAGACAGTGTTTTTGTCCTTTTCGTATATTTTTCCCTTCCATGCTGCAATCATAATGATATGTTTATAGAAACTAATAATTTCAAACCATCTAGAGATTTTGGCCTTTGGTGACGATGTATACTTAATGAAAATAATTACCTTTTATTGTAGGAGTTGTGGTGGAGGACATGAGAGAAGATGAGGACCTGGAGGTGGAGGACGAAGATTTTTGAATTCTAGGAAGAGGAAGATAATGCTGATGAATATGTGGACTCTTAATTTTAGCTATATATAGCCAAAAAAATGGAGTTTACTGTTAGCTACTAAGCCAACTGTCAAAGCCTTATGTTTGAGGATTTCTTGAGTGCTGGAAAACACACAGCTGGAAACATCAAACTCAAACTGCCTAGCAATAGTTCAATTTATTTTAACACTTTTTTTTAAAGGTGGCAAGAGCTTTGCCAGATTTTTATTAGACGAAATTTATTTTAAACTTTGTTTCACAGCATTTAGAGTTTCGCTCAACGCCCTCAAACCTCGTTGGGGCGTCTCTAATAATCAAGACTTGGAAAATGTGCAATAATTATAAACCTACAAAAATTGATTGTAACAAGTGCTACATGAGTTAGTCTTCGATGCAACCCCTGATACCTGTGGTCTCTTGGTTATGAGTTAGTCTTCGATGCAGCCCCTGATACCTGTGGTCTCTTGGTTATGAGGAAGTGAAGAGCTGCAATCGGTATGTTTGCTCTTCCTTTCAGTATTATGAAAAACTGATAGTGTTCTTTCCTTTCATACCAAAGACTCCAGGATCGCCCAGTTGGTACGCTCTGTGATAGCACACTGATAGGCCATAGATTATAGTCTGTCTTAGTTAATCAACTACCTTGATTGCATCTTACATGTAGAGTAGCTGAGGATATACAACCATATGCTCTTGGCATCTAAATCCTATATTTTTGTTGAGTACGCTCTTTTGTAACACACTGATGGCCGTGTGGACGTTGGCTACCGGGAGGTGGATGACATATGTTGTGTTGGAGTCCTAATACAGCTTGTTTTGTTTTCTTTGTAACACACATGTCTCTCATCAGGGGCCAAGGCAGCGAGCTGACCTTCTCCTTTTAGCTAAGCGAGGGCCTGCGCCATCGTGCCCTCTAGGAAGATGAGCTTTAGATGGGAAGGAGAGCCTGTGCTCGAACGCCATGGGCGGACAAGCAACATGGGGACGGGTGGCGGGGCCACTAGAGCTAGAGACGGAGACAGGCCGTGTGTCCGGCAGCTGGTCCAGGGACTCCTCAGCCATCGCGGCGACACGAGAAGGGCATGGAGGAGGTGGAGATCTGTGAGTGTGGTGTGGAACGGGAGGGTCGGACGGTCACTCGACGCAGGCCTTTTTTTTTCTTGGAACAATTGTGCAACTGCCCCTATTCTGGAGTTTAATTGCTCGTTTGCCCTTTTTTTAAACTTTGCTCGTTTGCCTCTGTCTTTAGTCTTTCAATTGCTCGTTTGACCCTATTAGGGGCATTTGCGCAATTGTTTTAATTGCTCGTTTGCCCCTATTAGGGGCATTTGCGTAATTAAAAAATAAAAATCGGGGCAAACGAGCAAAGTTTAAAAAAACAAAGCGCATTTAGTAGTTAGACTCGAATAGGGGCAGTTGCACAATTGGCCCTTTCTTCTTTGGCATGACCTTTGCTCTATCTGGCCTCAGACAGATGCATGTGGCCAAGTATTATTATTATTTTATTATATAAATTTAGCTAAACTTATGGAATGACTTATAATTTGAAAAATCAAGGGACTATTTTTTTTTAAAAAATGGAGCTTTTATACTCTTCAGCCGCAGCCGAATCGCACGCTGGTGACCAAGTCCTCAAGGTATTGAGGTACATCATCCCATGCAGCCTGAGAGCTACTAGGCAGCTGACAACCGATGGATGCTATTTCATGAGCTAGCTTATTACAAACTCGAGCACAAAAGGTAACTTTACGAAAGGCAAATTCAGACGTCATCAGCTACTTGGCTTCTGCGATCAGCCCCCATCCGGGAGAACCTGTAGTCATGACTCTTTCTTCACTGTAATCGCATCTGTCTCTAAGATGATTTTCGCTATCACCATCGATGCTGCCATTCTGACACCTTCCAGGCACCCCAAAAGCTCGGCATGGAACGCGTTCTGGAGAAGCATCTCCCTCCCTGATACCATTTTGTGCGCGGCCCCAAGTGGTTTCTGATGACAAATCCCCATCCGCCTTCACCAGACTGCTCTAGGAACGCACCATCAGTATTCAGTTTCAGAACCTCAGGGCTCGGCCTACTCCAATTGGTTGTCTGACAGTTATCCGACAATAGCTGGTTTGGCAATAGCTGTGGCGACCTGGTCCAGTTCAGTTTATCAGCCATCGCTGCTGCTACGTATGCATAGAAGAAAAAAAAAAAAAGTTTGAATCGTTTGGATCTTATTGTAGGAGGACTGATCGGCCTGATGGGCTTGCGTACGTACACCAGGTCGTTAGCGTTCAGGTTTCCTTCCTCGAGTTTTCCGGATCCGAGACGAAAACAGAGAAATCGGCCTTTTTCTATCCCCGCCGCCGCCGCCTCGATCGGAAAAACGATCTTGCACGCCGCCACCACGCCAGCCACCCATGGATCTCCTCCCCGAAGACCTGCTCGTCGACATCTTCCGACGCCTCCCACCGCGGCCGCTTGCCGTGTGCCGGAGCGTCTCCAAGGACCTGCGCGGCGTCATCGATCGCCGGGGTCTCCTCCTCGCGATCGGGCACCGCGTGCCTCACGGCCTACGCGGCATGTTCATCAACTACGTCGGACAGGACTGCCCCTACTTCTTTTCCCGGCCCGCCGGCTCTACAATCGACGCCGAGCTCAGCTGCCTGCCACCGACGATTGGGGTGGTAGAGGTCATGCATCACTGCAACGGCCTCCTCCTCATCCAATTAGACGGGAACAAGGAGTACGTGTGCAACCCCGCGACACGGAGGTGGGAGCAGCTTCCTCCACCGCCGTGGGGTGGTTACCCGATGCTCCTCGCCTTTGATCCGACAGTCTCACTGCAGTACCAAGTCTTCTTCTTTAGGGATAAGGTGCCTGACGAGCCCTTTATACCTATTCAGCCTAGAATCAAAAGAAAACCACAGTTCAGAATAGGTTACAGTGAGTACACTCGTCAGGAAATTAAGGACCTGCCGTCATCCGTAAGGGACAAGTACAATTATGATCGTGAGCTGCACATGAAGGGATCAATGGAATGGCCACCGTCCTCGTATGTGGCGCAAGTCTTCTCATCGAGAACTGGCCAGTGGGAGGAAAGAGCCTTTGTTCGGGAAGATGATGTCACAGTTACCGTATCAGATGTTTGGTCAGACCCATGGGCACCATATAGAGTTGGCAAGGAAACCATGACTTATCATCCGCCTCGGTGCAATGGCGTGTACTGGCAAGGATCATTCTACCTCCATTGTCGTGGTGGTTTCATTATGAGGTAAGCACCTGGGAAGCTTTGTATTATTTGTTTTGTCCATGTTAAGTTGAACTTAAATTAATATGCTTGATAGCTACTAAACAATTTTTTTTTTTTTTTTATATATATAGGTTGTCATTGCTAGAACAGAAGTATCGAGTGATCAAAACACCAAAGTTAGATAACATTTTTGTGCCACCAAGATTAGATGTCGATGATTTCATGATGGAAGAAAGTCCATATTGTACTAAGGAATCTTGCTTGAGATATTTTCAAGACGCATTGGAGCGATCCGATAATTTACAACCGTCGATGCATCTTGGGAAATCGGAGCATGGGATTTACTACACTGCTCTTCGTTGGCACCAGCTGCATGTATGGGTTTTGCAAGAAGTATCAGAATTTCGTTCAGTGCCAGAGTGGGAGTTGAAGTATAAGGCTGACATTAGGCCCTCATTTTTACAACACTACGAGCGAGTCGATAGAAATGAAATTCAGGAAGGCTGGATGTTGGACCGTGGACAATTGGGATCAGAGGGTAGTAGAGAGGACCCTGGATGGGACTCTAGTGATGACAGTGATATCAATGTGGAAGAAGAAAATGATGAAGAAGAACAGGAAGAAGATGATGAGCTAGAAGAGGAAGAGGAAGAGGAAGAGGAAGAAGAAGAAGGAAGAGGAAGAAGAATGGATTTCTATTACGATGTTCAGAGTAGTATGGATTTCTTGGGGTACCATCCAAGCAAAGAGATTGCTTTCTTGGGCAACCACTTCGATGGGTTTGCTTACTATCTGAATATCTCCAAGTTGCAGTACCTAGGGACATTTGATCCAGTTGGATGTTGCCATTATCAGGTTGCGCCACACATGAGTCTTTTATATACACTCCATGCATGGATGATTTGCTTCCAACAAACTCAAAATAAGGTTAGCCAACTCGTAGTCCATTGTCTTCCATTATTACTCATGGAATGCATGCACTAGGATGACTTTTATATATATACTCAAAATGTGTACACGGTCGGTCGTTCTTTTTTTTTTTTTTTTTTTTTTTTGTTTCTAGACAGTGGTTTTGTCTTTTTTTCCGTATATTTTCCCCTTCCATGCTGCAATCATAATGTTATGTTTATTCAAACTAACAATTTCTAACCATCTAGAGATTTAGGCTTTTGATGACGTCGTATACTTATCTGATGAAGATAAATAGCTTTTATTGTAGGAGTTGTGGTGGAGGACAAGAGCGAAGATTGAGGGCCGAGAAGTGGAGGATGAAGATTTTGAATTCTGGGAGGAGGATGATAATGCTGATGTGGACTCTTAATTTTAGCTATATATAGCAAATTAAAAAAAAAAAAAAAACTGGAGTTACTAAGCCAACTGTCAAAGCCTTTTGTTTAAGGATTTCTTGAGTTCTTATTTGCAGCATTAATTGAATGTTAATCATACTGAAAAATAGAACCAATCACTGGATTTAATTTAGTGATGCAAGCGGACTTGTCTAGAAACCTGCAAATAGGCTTCTTGTTCGTGGGTACGAACTGGCGGTGATAAACATTTTTACTGCCGGTTTGAACTGGCAACGACAATCCACTCTATCAGAACCCATTTTCACCGACGCGAGACAAAACCAATAGTGATGAGGTCCCTGGAGACAGCGGTGATAAGCCAGCTGTAGTAACCTTGGCGTAACCAGCAATTAGCTTGCTAAGATCATGCACCTGTGGAATGGATATGGAAGTAAGCTCCAGAAGAGCTGAAGCATGTATCTGCAGACGCACGTCCGAGCATAGAGTCCGTGTTACCTTCCATTTTAAAACTAGTTGTAAGTTGCAATGATTCTGGCCTGAATGCTCTAGTTGTTTGCAAATATCCAGGCAATTAAAAAGGACCTCTCGCCATTACCTGAAAATAGAAGGAAAACACACAGCTGGAAACATCAAACTGATGCCTAGTACTAGTTTGACCCATGTTTTTTTTTGAACCTTTTGACCCATATTTTTATTTTAACACTTTGTTTCACAGCCGTTAGAGTTTCGCTCAACGCCCCCCAAAACCCCCTGGGGCGTCTCTAATAATCAAGACTTGCAAAATCTGCAATAATTATAAACCTGCAAAAATTGACTGTAACAAGTGCTTACATGAGCTAGTCGATGCAGCCTTGATACTGGTCTCTTGGTTATGACTTATGAGGAAGTGAAGAGCTGCAATCAGTATGTATGCTTTTCCTTTCAGTATTATGACAAACTGATAGTGTTCTTCCTTTCAAACCAAAGATTCCTAAAGGATGACCCAGTCAGTAAGCTCTGTGATTACACACTGATAGGCCATATATAGATTATAGTCTTTGTCTTAGTTAATCAACTACGTATATTGAACCTTACATATAGAGTGTAGCTGAGGATATACATACAACCATCTTATTGACATCTAAATCCTACTCCCTCTGTCCCATAATATGAGTCGTTGTGGAGTTCAAAGTGTGACCTAGAAAAAGTGTCGTCCACGACTCCTACAGCTAATCTGTACTAGTCCACTAGCTAGTCAGTCAGAGGCACTCCCCTCCGTGTACATTCGTTTAATACGAAATGTTCCATGCAAATGGATGTTCTGAGGTCTTAAATGAAGGATGTGTGGTTGTAAGCATGTGCACGTAGCATACTTCACAACTACAAAAGGATCTTGTACAAGGCACTTCCATTTTATTAATCTGTGATGGTTTTTAAAATTGCCACGGTTAATGTCTCGATTAACCATGGCGAATTTTTTTAATTAACGTGGTAGTTATAATAACCGTAACTGTAGCGGTTTTTATAAAAAAAACGCCACTATTAATGAGGCCCAAAGTCCAACCCACTTTGCAATGAGCGCCCATTTAGCCCAATAAAGACGGACGACATATACAACCGTGGGAGGTGTAAACCCTAACTCAATCCTCTCCACCCTAGTCTCAGCCGCCCCTTCCCACCCACCCCCACAGCACAACCTAACCCTAACTCATTCCCCTCCCCTCACTCTCTCTTCCTCCCTCAGTATGTTCCTCGATCCACGAGTGGGCGGCGGCGCCGCGGCGACCGAAAGTGCTCGGCAACGCTTAGCAGCCGAGGACGCAGCACGGCCGAAGCGGGCGGCGGCGTGGAGGAAGCTTCTCCCTCCTATCCCTCCCCTCCCTCCCCCCCAAGCACTTCCTCCCCTATCCCGCGAGGACGGCGGCGGGCGGGGCGGCGCATGGAGGCGAGCCGACGCCGTAGCGCGCATGGAGGCGGATTTGGCTGCATGCGGGCGGATCCGGCGGCGCCAATGCAGATCGGACGGCCAGCGGCCCAGATCCGGCTCGTTAGGGTTAGGCTTGGGTTTTCCTTTTTTTTTTCTTGGATTAACCGTGACAGTTTTTGAGGGTTTTAAAACCGCCTAACTATGGCCTTTGCTCTGTGGCGGGTTTCAAAAACCGCCACGGTAATGTTCTTATGTAGTAGTGCTTTATCTATTTGTATATGCTTGTATTCATTCTGTTTTTTTTTTTTTACTATAGAAGCATGCAGGTCATCGGTTCCTACCCTTGGTAGCCGCGCCAAGTATAAAACGACTAATATTTTAGGACCGAGAGAGTTTTTTTTTTTCATTGGAGATACCTGTGCCGATATTTGTTTCACCCTTTTTCAGATCGATCTCTATTTGTCAAGATGGAATATAATTCAGTTCTATGTATAAAGATCATTTTTCAAATTCTCTGCTCATCCTTTCTATACGAATTGAACCAGCACATGTCCATCGATTCGAGGCCACATGGTGTCTCTCTGACCGCGATGCTAGTGTCAAACTGCTTCAGTTACATACACACAACCTTTGAGTGGTTTGCGTACTCAAATTGAGTGTTCCTTTCATTGCTGAAATTATTTGTTGCTAATCAGACAATGTCAAGAAGGAGCCATCAAAATTAACGTTTCCTTGCACAACATCCATATGTGAGACCTTTCCTTACACGCGTGGCGTACATGCACGTTTCTTTCTTCGCGTTTGTTTTCCGGATCCGACACGAAACGAGACGAGACGCAATCGACCTTTTTATGGTCACGCCGCCGCCACCCCCGTCTCAACCGGAGAAAGAACGTACACATCTTTGCACGACGCGCCACCATGGATCTCCTCCCAGAAGACCTGCTCGTCGACATCCTCCGGCGCCTCCCGCCGCGGCCGCTTACCGTGTGCCGGAGCGTCTCCAAGGACCTGCGCACCATCATCGACGGCCGGGGTCTCCTCCTCGCAGTCGCGCACCGCGTGCCTCACGGCCTCCACGGCATGTTCATCAACCTCGTCGACCAGGACCAACCCTACTTCTTCTCCCGACCCAGTAGACTGGAGAACGTTGTACGTGTGCAACCCGGCGACACGGAGGTGGGAGCATCTTCCTCCACCGCCGTCGTCGGGCCGTGGCAGAACCGTGCGCGCGCACCTCGCCTTCGATCCGACAGTCTCGCTGCACTATGAAGTGTTCATCTTTGCAGAGGCGCCTTGCAAGCCGAAAATCAAGAGACGGCCAGGATACAATAAGCTCTCTAAATACTATGAACCACGGGAAATTAAGGACGGCCTGCCGGCATCTGTAAGGGACATGTATGATCAAAAGGCGCGCGAAAGCCTGCCGGCATCTGTAAGGGACAAGTACGATCTCAAGGCGAGCATCAAGGGATCCCAGCGATGGCCGGGATCCGTACAATGGCCACCGTCCTCGTACATGGCGCAAGTGTTCTCGTCGAGAACCGGCCAGTGGGAGGAAACAGCATATGTGCGAGAAGACAATGTGGCTGCTACCCTATGGGATGTTTGGTCAGACCCGGTTGATGTATCAAAGTCTTATGACCGTGAGAATGGGCCTCGGTGCAATGCCGTGCATTGGCGGGGAGCATTCTATATCCACTGTCGTGGGGGTTTCATCATGAGGTAAGCACCAGTGGTTACACGAATCATTCTATTACTCCCCAGATCCTATAAATCAATCTGTTATAGAGTTGTCTTAACTCAAACCCTCTTAAATTTAACTGAATTCTAGAAGAAAAAAAATCATCAAGATTTATGCCATCAAATTAGTTTCGTTTTTTTCTGGCGAAAATCAAATTATTTTCGTTGGCTACACCATAAACATATTTTCATAATATATGCACATTTGGCGTCACAAGTATTTATGCTTTTTTCTATAAATTTGATCACACCAAACATAAAAGATTAATGTAAGATGAATTCTTTATTGTCGGAGGAAGTATTTGTTATATGTCCATATGTTGTATTCAACCTTTTGAGCTAATATCGTTGCTTGCTTTTGCTCGACACTTTTTTGTATATCATATAGGTTGTCATTGTTAGAGCAGAAGTATCAAGTGATCAAAACACCGAAGTTAGAGAATATTTTTAAGCCACCAAGATTAGATGTTCCTGACTTTTGCAGGAAGATGAAGATGAGAGTTATTTTGAAGACGCAGAGGAGCAATCAGATAATTTACGACCATCGATGCATCTTGGGAAATCGGAGCATGGAATTTACTACACTGCTCTTCGTTGGCACCAGCTACATGTATGGATTTTGAAGGAAGTATCAGAATCTCGTTCAATGCCAGAGTGAGAGTTGAAGTATAAGGCTGACATTAAGCCCTCCTTTTTACAACACTACGAGCGAGTCGATAGAAAAGAAATTCAGGAAGGATGGATGTTGGACCGTGGACAAATGGGATCAAAGGGTAGTAGAGAGGACTGTGGATGGGACTCTAGTGATGACAGTGATATCAATGTGGAAGAAGAAAATGATGAAGAAGAAGAGGAGGAAGAAGACGACGAGGAAGAAGAGGAAGAATATGATGAGGAAGAAGAAGAAAATGATGAAGAAGAAGAGGAAGAAGATGATGAGGAAGAAGAGGTAGAAGAAAAAAAGGAAGAGAAAATAGAAGAAGAACGGATCTCTCTTACCGTATTCAGAGTAGTATGGATTTCTTGGGGTTCCATCGACGCAAAGAGATTGCTTTCTTGGGCAACCGCTTCGATGGGTTTGCTTACTATCTGAATACCTCCAAGTTCCAGTACCTAGGGACATTTAAACCTGTTGGATGCTGCCATATGCAGGTTGCAGCTACACATGAATCTTTCATATACACTCCATGCATGGACGATTTTCTTCCAGAAGTGGAGGATGAAGATTCTGAATGTTGGGAGGAGGAAGATTATGTTGATGAATAATTATGAGGCAATGAACTATGCAGATCAACCTTGCTGCGACTAGAAGCTGCTGGCTAGAATTCGTTGACCATGATGACCAATTTATAGTGATGCACGAAGTAATATACAAAATAAATAAGACGTGAAGAATTCTGCACTTATCAGCTTGAACATGTCATGCTTCTCCACGAGCAGAACACTGGAAACAACTTAGGTGTGGGCGTGTGTTTGTATCCGTGTTTTGCTTTGTCGGGGTCTCGGTAACTATGTTGTTTCTGTTATCCAATGGGTTGTATCAAAACTCTATCATGCTTAATGAAATATTCACCTAGGCATCATTTTAAAAAAAAAAAAACAGGCGCCCTGCATGCTCTACAGCCATGCTCTGCTGACTAGTACAGAGATCATCTTTGACAAACAAAAAAGCAAGAGAAAATTTTTTGATTGGAGCCCAACCGAGTGTCCGCACCGCCGAGGGACCGTCGCTGCAGTCCTGTGCAATTGATTCAATCTAGTTACATATTACATCCCAATGTCATATTTTACTACTGCCATTCACGTGTAAATTTTGTGTTCAATTGGTGTAAACATTATTAGTTGTTTTTCCCTTTGATTATTAGCTCTAGGCTCTCTCTCCCTCTCATACACCTGCGCCGCCGCCCCAAACCGCCGCCGCGCCGCCCTCGCGGCCAGCACCTGCCACTGCCCCCCACCGCCACCTCCCTCTCTCTCCTCCCCAACCGCCCTAAGGCCGCTGCCACCGCCGCCAGCACCTCCGCCCACGCCATCATCGCCGCCCGGCTCGCCGACGACGTGTCACAGCCGCCCAATCTAACCGAAAGTTGCGAGTAGATAGACCGTGCAAGGACAAATCTGGTCCAGAGTAGCAACACGCAACAACCCACCAAACCAGAAAAATCTGAATTATTCCTGCCACTGTTTGTGCTAACTAAGTGTATCGATTTGCGCCTCGGTAATCGTTTGGTTACCGTTATGTCTTGAAACTTGTTTGAACTTTCTTCTGCTTAATGAAAAACACAACAGCGTAGTCTAAAAAAAAATACACCCCTTTTGTCTCATACGTAATGGATGTGTCTCCATCGTGCCGTGCCTTAACTGTACTGTAATGTTTTTGCATTAATAATGTGTTCCTGAATCGAACTGAACTGTAAGAAGTGTTTCCTGATGTGTTTCTGAATCGAACTGTAAGAACTGAACTGTAAGAAGTGCTTCCTGAGGTCGCATTTGTTGTACATCGGGAACCCGAACTTTACGTTGTCGCCGGCGTCATAGTACCCGCCCACGAGCCCACAAGAACGCTTCTCAATAGATAATCTAGCAAAGAGAGTTGCATATATTTGATTTTAAATGTTCTCTGCAGCAGTCATGCTCTGATGACTGCTCTGATGACTTAGTAACAGAGATCATCTTTAAATAAAGAAAGAACGAGAGGAAGATTTTTGCAAGCAACAGTGTTGTACATTTTGCAAATTGAACCAGAAACAGCAAGGCTACATTGTGCACTTCTTTAAAAAAAAGGAACATACGTTGAAATATAAACTTTGTTATTGCAGTCATTCTGGCGTGCATATCACAAATGTGATGCAAGACACAGGCATACAGCAAACTGTCAATGTCAATGACGTCAGAGCACATTTTGTAGCACCAACCATGAGCAGATAAGCAACAGAACCTCCACATTAACAAAAAATTGACAGCATAATGGTGGAAAAACTTGATAGTAAATCTTTGAAGTCGCAAGTTCAAGTTAAGACATACAGCCCATCATTTCTTGAGTAATTTCTGACACTAATGATGTTTGGATTCATGGGCCTAGATGCAACACTGTTGTGTTCCTTAACAAGAATCCCTTGTCGATGCACGGCGTGGAGCACGCTGACCAAAAGAGCCAGACAAAGAGGATGTTTCTGATGGCGCTGGTGCCCTACCAAATGGGCTGGAGCTGTGTTTACAACCGTCAGTGTCCCAAAAGTGTCGCAGGGAAGGCAACACAAACAGCCCAACAGGGCAGACGCTTCGCATCTCCTCCTTTTGGTTTTGGGCTCTGCACTCTGTAAGCGGAATGAAAGCAGGCAGTTTACGTGCCCCGCGTGTCCACCGGGATCTCGCCAGCGGCTAGCATCATGTCTCAGTTTGTTGGCCCACAGTGTGGGCGCATAGTGTTGATAAGGCGGTTCAATCATATGTGATTAAAGCTGCAGGGTATATATGCAACATAAGATAAATCGTGTTCTACATATTTCATCCAGATCACGCAATCACTCAAGAACCAGAATACAACACATCATCATTATATTGTACAGTAGAAGGCTAGAAGCCTCGAGTATCCACGCATACGTGTGCGCGCACCTTCTAGCTTATTATAGGCATTATACATACACGTGTCCGTGGAGTACTTAAGCAAACCAAGCAGAAGTATTTATATATAATAAGTACTTTTATTGACCGTAGGATGTAAACGCTCCTTACTAGTATGTTTCAACAGAAACTCCAGTGGACGCAGCACTGCATACATATGCAGCTCATGCCCCCACCTTCATATTGATCACTTTGACGAGGACGATGCACCTGAATCTGGTCCTGCTTTGCCAGAGGTCGATGGCTCATCAGTGTCGTCCTCACCTTCTTCCAGCACTTTCAACAACGTTTCACGAGCGGAACGCTTAGAGGCTGCTTCAGATTCCTGATGTGCCATTTGGCCCGCAGTAGCCCCTGATCCAGCCAACGCCAAAGACGACAACCCAGCAACAATATGTCCTGCTCCCAGAAATACCCCACCAAGCGCGGATGCTGCGCCTACTACTGTCCCTACTGTGGTACCTATAACGATGTCCCTGATATGCTTTACCTTCAAAGAATGAAAAAATACCTAGGTTATTTTAGGTTATTATTGAAGTAAATTTTTGTTGTGACATTCTCGTGGTTTTATCCCTCCCACAAAAAAAAAAAAAAAAAAAAAAACCAATCCAGTGCCCCCACCCCACCTCGTGTGCTATGAGCCTATGCCACTGCCATCATCCGGGTTACTACTACTGCCGGTGAGATCCACCACGCCATCCACCTGACATATATTTCTTCTTCACCGTCTCTTGAAGCTACTTGCCCCTGCCGCCTCCACTTTTTGTTTTTCGAGAACGTGCTCAGCACGTGTTTCATTAAACGAAGCAAGAGTTTTGCCTTACAAGTTGGACTACCTCCACTCACCACCATCAAATTTAGGTCCATCATTGCTACTCCTTCGTGCTCGAAATTATAAGTTGCTTTTACTTATTTAGTTTATTCATTTTGTTATGTATCTAGACATATTATTATATCTAGATGCATAGCAAAATGAATGTATTAAAAAAGTCAAAAGGGACTTATAATTTGAAATAGAGAGAGTAGTTAACTATTAGCTAGCTATGTTACCTGAGATATTAGTTAGCTATAAGGATCTAAATAGACCTCAACTAATTTTTGGTAACTAACTGTTAGGTGCATATGGGAATAATCTGAATAATATTCTCGCCAGAGAAGAAGGCCGACGCACGAGAATCATGACGCGGGATTGAATTATGAGAATTTGAATGATTTGCGATATTTAATTGTGCCAATGACGTTTAGTAGATGCATTATATATATAGAACAATTGTCCATCGAATACTAGCTGACTAAAACAAGTATTACCTCCATTCTAATTATAAGACGTTTTGACTTTTCTAAGTACTTTTTCTTTTGCTATGTATCTAGACACACGCATACACAGTGTATAACTAGGTGCATAGTAAAAGAAATGTTTCTAGAAAAACGAAAACGTCTTATAATTTGGAACGGAGGGAGTAGTTCAATTTTCCTCTATGTAATTTCTCCCAGCCTCCATTGAATGGCATATTTGTGGACTCTAGACTCTAGAATTAGCAGCAGCAACAACAACAACAAAAATATGTTTTATGTGCATATTCTTACTGCATAGCATTAATTTTCAATGATAGTATCAGCAGTAAGAGTAGTCCCTACCACTTAAGCTCCTCTAATAATTCGCCTGTTCGAGCAAACAATCTCTCTATTCATGCATGATTATGATAGCAGAGTTATTTTACATAACCCTAGAACATATATATGCGCATGGATGATTGGATTATGTGCTGTAATGAATTATGGACAACAAAAGCAGGCAGCTGGGACAACGATCATGGTAAGAAAGAAGTATATGATCTGGAGAATGAGATTGAAACAAACCGTTGCGGCTTCAGCCAATGACTTGCCAATCAAATCAATTTCCCTGTTAAAGTTCTCCTGATCCGCCACAATACTGTATAACTTTATACCTGCAGTCAGATGTTGGAAGATAACATTATTTATATTACTTATAACAATTGAATTGGCCGTGTTAAATATGGCAGATGTTAAAGTTATTTCTGTACTTAACTTTTGTGTACTACTATATTAGTAAAAAAAGTAGGTGGCATTAATAAAAACTATTTATATACTAGTTTTTTTTCTGAATAGACCTTTTCCTCCACAGTAGATGGTTTCTGATATTACCTTGAGTCTCGCGCATGAATCTACCAGCGTAATCAGAGACGAGAGATCTTGCCTGACGTTTCGTTTTCAAGGTCTGATCACATTTACGTCGAATATCTTCCGCTGCCTCCTCACAAAGGTCAATCCTAAATTTTTTTATGACATCTCTGAATAATGGTTCAGCAAGCTGCACATGAGAAAGATCCATGAATAAACAAATACTTCACTATATAGTCTATATATACATAAGAAAATTTTTGTGATCGATGAACAACTCAGCTGGATTTCGTTGTCTGCAATTATTGCAGAAGATTTGCTACAAAGACCAACTTGAAAAATATAATTTATCAACATTTTCTATTATGATCCAATTCTAGAAATTGCAGATGATCTTTAGAGATGGTCTTTGGAATACCTCATCACTACATGGAAAACTCACAAAGGTGGAATCTATACAAATGACATCGCCAGTTATGACACATCAGTATCCTCATCCATGTTTTTGTTCGCGGGCTATGAGAAATAGCGTCGGGCTTTTCTGGACGCTATTCGCCGCTATAGCGGCAGCTATGCGCAGTAGCGCCAGCCTGCTACTGCCGCTACAGCTCAATAGCGCGGAAATAGCGTGCTATAGCGCCGGTGGCGGAGCTGGCGAGGAAATATAAGGGGGACCAAACAAATTTTTCATTGATGCTGATCGGTTGTTCGGCTGATGCTATAGCGTCACATACCTTGGGGACTCATCGGCTGATGCTGATCGCTGTTTGGCTCGTGGCCGCACAGCAACGGCACGTCGGCGCTTACCGAGTTTGCCTTGCTACAACCGTGCAGAGTCCGGGGGCTAGGGAGATCGTCTGGCGTTACGCACGGCAACGACACGTCGGCATGGCGGCGGCGCTCGCAAAAGGGCAGGAGCGGAGGTCGATCTGCTGCGGAGGCGGCGGAACCGCGGAAGGAAACCAAACGTCGCGGAGCAGCAGACTTTCTATCCGTACGCGTCTACGAGATCATCAATCGATGAACCGGCGTTACTAGCGCGAGAAAAGAAGCCTATCAACGATATCGTGACTGTCCATGCGCCAAGGCCCAAAATTACTATTTCAATACAGAATACTTGATCATTTTTGAAATCGAATTTAATTATTTTATATAATAAAAGTGTACTATCTGTCAGTGGACTTTAGTTTTTGAAATGAAATTTTACTAGAAGTAGCGGTGAGTAGAGATTAGTACATAGTAGGAACCAATAGAAGAGGTTCAATAGTACTGGTAGTCCACGTGTATATAGACACAACGTAACGAATATCTGTGTGTCGTTTTTTTTGTTGGGGGAGGCCATGGCCCCGCTGGCCCCCCTCAGTTCCGCCATCGGCAATAGCGGCTATAGCGCCAATAGCGTGGAAATTGACAATAGCGTCGCGACGTTTCCATTAACGCGCTATAGCGGCGCTATAGTGCGCTATTCGTTTCGTGGATCCCCATATATCTCATTTAAAGACGGTCCCAATCCTAAAACTACCTATTAGTTTCCATACGTTGGACATAGAAACTACACTCTACAGTCTACAACGCATCATTTCTCTGTGGTCTCATGGGATGAATGTGTTGATGTGTATAAGTTCAGCAATATAATTGAAAAAAAATTACAAATGACTCATTAATGATGTGTAAAAGGTTGGCAGGCTTGTCAGTTGTCACTTACTCCACTTACTCCCTTCGTTCTAAATTATAAACCACTTTGATTTGTTTGGTAAATCAATTTTGCTTTACATCTAATATAATAATGTGTCATAGATACACAGTACAATGGATGCTTCCAGTAAAAAAACAGTACAATGGATGCAAAAGAAGGTTAAAGAGACTTACAATTTGAAACGGTGGAGTATAATAGTCTATAGTGACAAGTGATGTGTGACCTCATTCCATTGGGGATGACATTAGGTATAGTAGTGATGAACAGTGTTTTAAAGGCGCCGCCGGTGACGCCTTGGCGTCAAGGCGTACCTAGCTCGCCTGGGAAACTAGTGGCGCTTGTTGCCTAGGTGTCACTAGGTGTCCAGGCGAAGTGGATTCGTATTCGTAGCTTTTGTTATGTCAATGGCACGCCCAAGGCAACTACAATATGATACATCACTATGTTGTCACCTATCACCATGCTCGTATTTTTTTAGATTTATTCTAGGATTTAACGACGCTATGCTTTCAGTGGTAGACCATGTCCTCGTCGGCAATGAGGGCGCCTGTGGTGGTGACTTCGTGAATCAGATCTGCCGCCCAGTCCTTCGAGGTGCTTATTGACGTAGGGTTTGCGTATGAATGTTCATAGGGCTGAATATTCATGCATGTTGTGAGTGTTTTTGTTGTAATATGTAATTCTCAAAAAACATAACAGAGGCAGGCACTAACCACCACCTCTGTTAATCATGATTAACAGTGACATCTCTGTGAATATTTTTTACTGCCTCATATAATTTTTACTGTTTTAGTGCAGTTAACTAATCTCTGTAATAATGTATGACTGTTATATCATTCATTCATGTCCACGGATATTGTCATGTGGACACCACACATCATCAAAGCCTAGACACATTAGCAGATCAACCCCAATGAATCAGACCAGGGCAGAAAAACATGAACTTATATGTTTATTTCAAAAAAGGTACCATCAAGTTCATTATAGGATTTAAATTTAAATTTGTCTAAAAACAATAAGAATACTTGTCTAACAAAAACATGGAATTGAGAAACAGAACTTACCTTTAAAAATCCCAGTCCTCAGTGCTTCTTTCACTTTGTATGCAACATTTTTATCATAGAATCGTGTCTCATCATCATATCTACATAATGCAAGATTGATATAAAAGCATGAGGTCCTATAATACATAAATAAACACCACAGGATCAGTGCTCTAACATATCTTATCTTCCTATTACTAATTGAAGGCCCTAACAGAGCCTCCATGTTAATCCTCACCGGATGCTCTAGAAAAATAGGTAAATACTAAAAAAATCTCACATCTACTACTCCTATAAAAACCCCACTGAGGTCAATATGCAAGCCATCTACATCAACATCCACTCAACGATCCACTAGAAGTTACAATTATATCCAACTAGCATATGTAATTATGATAGTTCCTCTTCATCCACTAACATGCATTTAGTTGTCCACAAAATTAATTTAAGATAGTTTCATTCATATAACTATAGACAAAAAAATAGTCTAATTTCTTTTTAAAATTATTTATAATCCCCTTGAGAAAATGTGTGGGGTATTCTCCTAGTTAATTAGGAACATCTAGCTATACATAGCCATTAGAACTATTTTGTTTTGTACAAAATTACCCACGCCTACCATTATACTAAATAAAAAAACTATTTTCTAAAAAACATTGTGTCGTATAAAATTCTCAATCTACATTGCAAACACATTTGTTTCATAGTTGGTTGGCCTCCATGCTAATCCTTACCGGATGCTCTAGAAAATTAGATAAATACTAGAAAATCTTACATTAATCGAAACATCAAACCATCAAATCAATAGACTTAGCCATACATAGCCATTAGATCTATTTTATTTTGTACTAAATTACCCACGCCTCTGCCATTATACTAGATAAAATCTATTTTCTAAATAAAAAAATGTGCCGTACAAAAAGTCCCAATCCACATTACAAACACTTTGTTTCATAGTTGGTTAATCTAAATAGTTTCATACTCCTAGCTAGTTGGTAAATATAAAATATTAGATTGGCATCGCACATGTGCAGTCATGCCTTATGAATTGTGATACGATTAAACATTTTGATTCCCAAAGAACGCGTCAAATGCAATTAGTCATACCTTAATTTTATACTTGAAAGATAGCCTTGATGTATAAGTATGCGTATGACTGCACATGAGCTACATAAGGCATGACTGCACATGTGCTTATGTAAAACAAGATAGTACGTAGTATTATCTTGTTTTACATCAATTTGTGTAAATAAGTTGCACGTCATGTCTCATAGATCAAATTTGAACAGGAGAATGGGCAAATGTAAATCTCTATAATTAGTAAAAGCTTGAAAACCACATGTAAATATCTATAATTAGTAAAAGCTTGAAAGTATTCCTCTGCAAAATATAGGACCTAGGATCTATATTACTAAAATAATTATTGGTATATTCAAATGTGAATTGTGAGTGTTGTATATTTTGTTGTGCCAATCCGGGCCATGTGCTTAAATCGTGAAATTCATACTTGAACCTATGAATTGTGTTCTCAAAAATTATTATTCATTCATTTATGAAAGAACTCTTTCAATAAACACATAACTGCATATGTACGTATTATACATTATAGTTGGTACTTAATTACCGTATCACACCATGTGAATGTTGTTAAGTTACGACACCAATATATTAGTTAATTTAATTTGCTTTCTTGTTGACTACGTACAAACTCCAAAAATGAAGTTCAATTTTTAGGAAAAAACAATCTTGTTGTCTCATTGACAAAATAATGCGCCATCATCTCAGTACCAACAACTAAAAAAACTGATAAAGGAACAAAAAGAAATTCTAGACAATTCAATATCCTAAAATTCTTCTAATTATGATACGGAGGGAGTATATATTAGAGTAACAATTTTCTTAACAACTTATCATGCATGAAAAATCATTCCCTTAATAAATGACATAGTAATTAAGTTATATTAATACTCAAGACAACAAAATTTAGCAACTTTCTTTTCAAGAGAACTGTATACATTTTGACTAAAACATCATATAACTTTGTATCTAAATTATCGATATCATACTATCATTTTAATAGCTTATCAAAAAAATTAATAACCATAAAGCACAAATATGTTTCTACATTGCTCATTTTATAAATAATAATACTAATAAAAATTGACTAAAGTAAACGTATATATTATGCCAACATGCAAATCACACAAAACATACTTAGGATATCATTTTTAATATTTTAACTAAAATGTTTCACATATCTATATTTATAATATAACCATTACTACATACATTGCTCATTTTATAAATAATAAAATAAAAACATATTGTGCCAACATGCAAATCTATATTTTTAAATATTTTAACTAATTTTTTGACATATTGCGCTTGAACTTATCAGGTCGGCTTATCAGCCATGGTATAGTATTTTTCTCACACAACAAAACAACATCAGTCGACTTATCATCCTAAAAACCACTAGCTAAACAGCCAGTATGTCATCACGATTACTTAATATAAACATAAAGTGAATACTAATGATTACTTAATATAATCTAACAAAAAGTGACATTATGTAGGTTTAAAAACTAATGATTACTTGTGTCATCATGATATTTAAAATTAAATATTAATATAAACATGTACTCCTGAGATTGTAACCCGTGCGATAGCACCGGTTGATGGGCTAGTGTAATTAAATAAGAAAAACAAAACTTATTTTCTTCGTGTAATGTAAATGTAAATCAACACGCAACTCCAGGACCAACACCATCTCTAGGGAGTACTTCGATATTAAATGTATAAAATGTAGTAGACTCACAATCGAAGTGATCATAGAGATATAGTAGGAAGAACAATTAAGTTGCACTATGGAATCTATTTTTCATCTTCCATCGTAATTTGTGAAACTATTCCAGAGAAACTACCATTCTCTCAAGACCGAAGAATATAAAACTTTCCACCTCTTTGGGTGCCATTGCTGAAAGATAGTACAGTAGCACTGCTTATTAACAAATGTCATTTGAATGGACACATAAATCAGTACAAACTTATACTCGTCCTATTAGGACGGCCCTAGCTAATAACAAGAATTAGTACAGGCGGCAATGTATGTATATGCTGTTGTTTGCTAGGCTTGGTAATTGGGGAAGATGAAGTGCAAGCTTGCATGTGCACATCAAACACAAGGCAATCTAGTCCATTTATCACTTAATTTTTGAACTTTATTACTTTCTTAATCCTTGTTATATAAGCCAAACACCATACATAAAGGAATAGATGCACGTAGTATTTTTAACTAATTAAAAGAATTGATTGAGCACAATGGGGAAGTATTTAGATTCATTTGTTAGGGAATAATTGATCTAAAATTTAACTCAAGATGTCGACGATGTAGGTACTATAGGATATATAATGAATAGTCAAGATATTTCTCTAATAGAAAATTTGCTACATACATACATATTTGACATGAGTACAACATGTTGGGGAAACTGGGTTTGTCACGACCGAGAAATAGGGCCCAGGAGGACGGGCCCGACAGGCCCAAGGGCGTCGGCGCCCCCCCCAGCTTCAAGGCCCCCCGCCGCCGTCCCCTCCCTTCCGCGGATTCTTCGGCAACTAATCCGAGAAAAAGGAGGAAAATATCTAGGATTATCTTTAGGTGTTTTGGTGTGCAAGGGGCTATCTCATCTATAAGGGAGACCCTTATTAGGAAATAAATAAATAGGATATGCTTGTAAAAGGTATTCCAATCTATAAGGAAATCTTTAGAGAGATTGCTTGAGATACAAGTCCCACTAGCCGGGCTATATAAGTAAGGGGTCTGTAATCTTTCAGGGGCAACAAGCAAATAAAGAAATTTTATCCCAATCTCTCTCCCTCTCCCTCCCTCATACAAGCGCCCCGCCGTCACCACCGCCGCCGCCCGGCAGCGCGCCACAGCGCCATCACGCCAGCGCCGCCGCGCCGCCCGTCGCGGCGCGGCCCGCCGCCGCCACCACCACCACCATCGCCGCCCTCCTCCACCTCTCCTCCCAATTTCCCAATCTACGGTCGGCCCGGCCCAATCTAGCCGAAACCCGACGGTGGTATCCGAGAGACCACTACGATCCACCCACCACCATGGGCGCCGAATCAAAGACGCCGGCCAAGAACTTGACGATGAGGTCACCAAGATCAACACCGGGATGGACAAGATCGATGATAGGCTCTCTATCTTCGCAGCGATGATCCAAAGAACGCTCAAACACCGTCAACAACTCCGTGAAGCCGAGATCGAGATGAGGACAATGTTCGTGGCAGCAGCCCGCGACTTCATCAAGAGACGGACCGATGGCAAAAGAACCAGGACAATCAAGTCACCGCAGGTGATCCGACGAACCCGATGAAGTGCTACTTGAAGCCACGCACCGCGCCCGGCCAGTAAGTCCTCGCGAGGGCACATGTGCCCCCCCACCACCTCCTCGGTTGACACCTTCCCGTGTCTCGCTCCCGCGCTTGCACAAGCTGTCCCTTCCCCACCTATGATGGCAAGGACGATCCCCTTCCATGGATCAACCGCCGCGAGCAATTCTTCAGGGGCCAAGGTACGCAAGCAACAAGCAAGTCCGTACGCCTCATATCATCTCACAGGTGGAGCACGGCAATGGTACATGAGGCTGTCCCGGGAGAAACCGGTGGCGATTGGGCAAGCTTCGCCCAATATGTCAACGAGCGCTTCGGCCCAAGCTGAACGGCGGAATCCGGCCGGGTGAGCTGGCCTCGCTAAGGAAGACAGGCACCGTCGATGAGTACACGGAGCAGTTCACGGCACATGTGGCACCGGGCAGGCAACCTAGACGATCGCCAGCGAGTCAACATCTATACAAAGAAAGCTTGGGCGAACCGCTCAAGACGGACGTCGAGATGCGTAATCCCAAGGACATGGAGGCAGCCATGTCTCGCCCGAGGCATACTGACGACACCTCGCCATCCTCTACAACACCGGAAGCCGCAGAACGGCGAAGGGCGGGCGCCCACGCCCCTACCACCGCCGCCCCCGAGCGCCCCCATCATCGGCACCGACTAGGCGTTCAAACGGCCGACACCGAAGGAGATGACCGAGCGACGCAAGGCGGGACTCGCTTCAACTGCGGACGAGCCGCTCACACGGGGTCACAAGTGCAAGCACCTCTTCGACATCACGATCTTCAACGACTACGCGCCGACGACACAACAAACGCCCCACTAGCGGACATCAAAGAGGAGCCAGCCGATCTGAAGGCCCTCACCGGGGACCCCCGACTCCCGGTACGTGGTGCTCATTCTCTCTACCTCGTCGGTATGATCTCGTGCACGGGGCGTCAACATCATCGCCGACTGGGAGCCACGCACAACTACATCGGCCCCCACGTGGTGGCCACGGCAGTCGGACTCGGCCAGTGCGTGCCGATCACCACCGCACCGGCGCCACGCCTATATGCCGCGCCGCCACCTTCGACGTGCCACTACGCCGACGCCGGCACCTTCCGACATCGACGCCTACGTCATGCCACCGGGCGAGGCGCCGACGTCATCCTTGGCATGCCTTGGGCGGGCAAGCACGGGGCAGTGATGTGGGACTTCGCGACCCACGAGCTACAGTACTACCGTGAGGGTCGCCCGAGCACGCTCACTTCGGCTCCACCCCTCGGCGTGGAGGGCGCCCACCGGCCCCGGCCTCCTCAGTCGCATCTTGCCGCATTCGTACACCCGCGACTCGGCTTGGGAAACGTTCGAGGCATACGACCGCCTTGGACCTCTACGACACATCGGCCGGAGTCTTCGTCCGGCCACGCCGCACTACATTGGAGGATCACACCTACGCCGCATCGCCCTCGATGTCACCACGGGCGACACTGCTCCAGCATGGACACTCGAAGACGGCCTCCTCCTCTTCGACGGCCGCTTCTACCTTCCGCCTCCTCTCCACTACACGCCAGACTTCTTACTGAGGCCTTGCTTCATGGCGGAGTTCGCAGGACGAACTTCCTCGCCTTGGGAGCCTACACGACGGAGCCAACATCCGCCGCACCAACCGCAATCCTGCTTGGCGGCATGTGGCCGAGGCGCCACCACATCGGCCTAGCCAGGGTCGTTTTCATCGACGGCATGGATCGCCTCTTCCTCACCGTTGACAACGTCCACATCGCCTACGACGCAGAGAGTGCCCATCGCTCTCTCCTTCTGCGCGACGCCGGCTCCCTTCATATACGGTATGATGTTGAACTTAGCGCCACTCCTCCTACCCGCCACGGCAGGCACCATCCGGCGCCTCCTTCCACTCTTCGTCAACGCTCCTCCCAAATGAGCGCTTTTGTTCTTGGAGAGCCCACCCAGCGACATGGTGCATCAAAGACCTTGAGGTAGGTGTTCCAAGGGAGCTCCTACTGGCGGCCCATCGCCAGACGGCCCTCACAAAGACGATCGTCTTTGTTCATCGCTACATCTACCACGGCTACATCGGCAATCTTCACTACCTCCTGGAATTTGATCCCAAGTGTACAAGGGAGAATATGATCCTCGAACCCGGTGCGGGGTAGGCACTTGCCGCAGGTTGAGCTCATCGCCCCGAGGGGTGATCTCCATCCCGGGGTGACCGAATGGACTTTCATCCAAATAGCGAGGACGCGCCGGCCGGAGAAGAGGGGGGGGGGAATGTCACGACCCAGAAATAGGGTCCAGAGGACGGGCCCGACAGCATCTGGCGCGGCGCCGCCCCGGGCTCCCGCCCGCCCCCGCCGCCCCCCCCTCCCTTCCGCGGATTCTTCGGCAACTAATCCGAGAAAAAGGAGGAAAATATCTAGGATTATCTTTAGGTGTTTTGGTGTGCAAGGGGCTATCTCATCTATAAGGGAGACCCTTATTAGGAAATAAATAAATAGGACATGCTTGTAAAAGGTATTCCAATCTATAAGGAAACCTTTAGAGAGATTGCTTGAGATACAAGTCCCAATAGCCGGGCTATATAAGTAAGGGTCTGTAATCTTTCAGGGCAACAAGCAAATAAAGAAATTTTATCCCAATCTCTCTCCCCTCTCCTCTCCCCCACTTGCAAGCGCCTACCCGCCACCACCACCGCCGCCACCACCCGCGCCTTGCGCTACACGCACCACGGCCATCGCCACAAGCCGCCAGCCGTCGCGCGCGGCTGCCCCGCCGCCGCCGCCACCACCACCATCGCCGCCCTCCTCCACCTCTCCTCCCAATTTCCCAATCTACGTGTCGGTTCGCCCAATCTAGCCGGAATCGACGGGGGTTTGTATTGTAGAAGGCATTTAATATGCTAGCCCATATTCATGTTGTTAACCAGATAAGGAGATTGGAGTTGATCTCATTTAGATATCTTTGTTATTGAGATTAGTGGGTCGGGTGTGAGTAAAACAAGGGATGGATAATTAGTAAGGAATATCCTAAAGCTCTCAGAAAGCCATCACGATCCATGCTCTAACCATGGGGATCAACCATTTCTTCCTCAACCAACGCCAAGAAATATCCTCAAGCATTCAAGCATATAAACAGAAGATGAATGGTAAGATAAGGTGAAAGGTGCACGAATCACGCACAAGGGATAGTGATGAAGATGAAGGGTTGGACTCAAGCATCTCAAGTGACAAAGATGATGACCGCCAAATTATTGAAGTCGCCTACAATTTAGAGGGGTGCATGTGGATAACCACACACCTCTTTTATTATTGAAGTCGCCTACAATTTAAAGTTCATGCATGGACTTGGATGACAATCCATGACAAGTTTGAGAACTTCATGCATTTCACTCTTGACAAACTTGATCGTATTGGTATATAGAGACAATAGAGTGTATAATAATTCAAGTTACACAAAAATTGTTCTTACTCAGAAAGGATTTGATCCATAATTCTTTGAAGCCTGGCATGAAAGGCACTTGGATTCATTGGTTCACCATTTGTAAATGATTTATAGTCCTGGTCATTAGGGAGGATAACAACATTACTAAGAATGATTTAGGTCGTACATAAAGAGTGAAGAGAGCAGATCGAAAAGTTTTGGTGTAACCTTATTTGATGGTAGAGACAAAATTTTCCTTGACATGATACCCTCACATTTTTCCCGACATGCCATAGCCTACAAATAATGTCAAACCCAATTATTGTTAACTTTGAAAAAATGGAATCTCTGCGCCAAAAAAAAAAAAAAAAACCCTGATGTTAGATCTTCCCCGATTAGTTACGTAATACATACCCAATAAGATGGCATGTCAAGTCTTTCGTTTTGTCGAATGCTCCTCCATAACTTTTCCGCAATAGTTGGAATGGTATCAATCGACCAATTATTTGGTCCATTATAGAACTCAGGACGACCATCAATCATATGTTCGCACTGCATGCATGGAGAAGAGGATAAGGTCCCGTTTAGATTCTTGGAATTGAATTCGTTTTAATAATTATAATTTAAATACAGATTAGTTAAGCTAATATGGTTATATCTGTAATATATTTGTATACTAGTGTGGGCCATATGAGAGAGATACTTATGTGTTGCATTTTAATACCTATGTGTTGTATTTCTACGTACCGTAGGGGGAGCAAACTGAATAGTGTATGATAAGTAAAAAAAAAAAACAAACATAGCATAATGATCTATAAAAACAATTTCCATCTCTCACCTATAAGTTTGAAAAGAATGTCAAATTCCAAGCCAAATAGCCTAGTCTTTTAAGTAGATTTCAATGTCCCTAAAATAAAAGGACCCAAACAGCCCCTATGGAAACTCCTTAGTAATATTTGATTTGAATGTTCAGCGATCTCATATACATATGTACAATAGTCAACACTATTATTGTTAAAGCATCGACAGTGAAGTCATAAAGGCAAACCTTTCTTTCAAATGCGTCTCGGCAAAAGTCGAAATGTGGAAAAAACTCAACAGATAACTGCAGAAAGTCAAAATAAAAGAGTGAGAATTTTAGATAGATTCAAATGATCACATTATTACATGGCAAATACTTGAGAACATTGGCAGTTGCACAGCCACCCGTCATTTACATGACACGTGCTTGGAAGGAATTAAAACTATCGGTTCCTCCTGGAAGAAAAAGTGGCACGGTAGATTATAAAAAAATAATTGCTAATTATAATTACGTTAGGGGGTACTTAAGTACTTTTTAGTCAAGATAATCAACTCTAACTTAGAGTTGATTATCTAAGCCCTGATCGAGCCCGTGCGCTGCCGCTCGCCACCCGCCTACACTGGGCCGTTGACGCCCACCTGTTGACGATCACCGTTGTCCGCCTGACCGCGTTCGTCGTCCCCCACACCGTCAGACCCGGCGTTTCAGTCAAGCCTAGGCTCGATGCATGGCACCATGAGGAGCAAAGGCTTGCCGCCCTGGACTATCCGATGCGCATATGACGCAGTCGCGCGCAGGTTGTCAGTAGGGGGGCTCGGGAGCAGCACGCCTGAACGCCTGCGCTGGTGACCACCTGAGGCCAGTGCAACTGCCCAACTCGCCCTGTCCCGCTCCCGCCGGCCCCACGTTGCTCCGGCTCCGCACGGTCGTGCGGCCCGCACGCTGCTGCTGCGCCAGCTGCAGTGCGGCAGTGCCCCTTCTCTTCCTCCTCCGACCTCCGTGGCTGCCACTTCTGAGTGCGCGAGGACGAGCTTGTCCTCTTCAGGCCTTCAGCGCTGACGGCTAATCATGGCACCCACTGCCTTGATCGCTGAGGCTTCGCTCGACACGGCAAATCCTCCTCCCGCGTGCGTGCGTCGGTGGTCCTACGCCAGGGGCCAAAAGCAAGCTCGCCGCGCCCAGTGGTGACGAGCTTGTCGCACGCGCTGTACGTCCTCTTCCCGTGTAGCGAACGAGGAAACAACATGTGCGTGGGCCGTGGGGGTGCACTTTGTGTGGAACCGGAATGTCGTTCGCCAGACCCAGCGAAATTTCTTGTTTATTATCTGTATTTCCTACGACTAGAATCATCTCGACACCACAAACTAAATATGATATAGTTTATACGTTCATTAATTTAGAAGTCAACTAAGCAAAATAGTAATGCTACGTTGGAACTTGGAATTAAAGAAGAGAGAGAGAGCAGCGTGCGATGGCAGCATCAAAGTAATGGTGGTGCACCGCTAACGCAATATACCAAATGTACTTGTCATACATGGTGAATATTAGTCAGTTTATTAACAAAACTTTTGTGCACGCCGGTGCCAGTGCACCGTGCAAACATAATGTGGCCTCGCCCAAGAGAGAGGCTAGGGGAGAGATGGAAAAAATAGTTTATTTGGCAACAAACTATATATCTACACGAGGATAGATCGAGAAACAAAGAGATGTGAGATAGATGATGGAGAAAGAAGATATGTGATTGAACCAAAAGTTATTTTGAAGAAACTATCTATTGGGGACATAATTTCTATGTGTGATGTTTGGGATTTGCTGCGGTACTCCTAAATAACTGTGGACCGTTCATTTATGAAAGTTTTAGATATAAAAGATCTTTTATGAATTTGATTGATGCATGTGTGATCTAACGTGATCCATTCATCACATTTGATTGAATTATTCTATTAATTCCTTCATACTAGGAATGAGGTGATGATAGATCAAATCTTATTATGTTCCGCAGACCAAACAAAAAGTGAGTGAGAAGTTGATGACTAACTATTCCTTGAACCAAGCACTCTATAAGTGGATATTGTGGTTTCACAAGAATGCATATTATTGGATGTGAGATATCATGATGGTGAGTATCCTCGCGCTTCTCCAGCAACATATATAGTTAATAAAAAAAACCTTTATTAAAAACATCTTGATATCAAACATGTATATAGAAGACATAGGGAAGAATATATGATCCATTTGGCATCTCTGCGCTCACCTCAAAGTATTGTCTTAATGTTAACCCATTATTTGCTGTCAAATTGTCCCATATCTGGCAATAAACTCTATCAGCTAAGTTCAAAATTTTGCCAGGGTAAGCACCTCAGTTAAAAACGAAGAAAAGTGCTACCTGATTCAATGTTGAAAATAGGCGTTCACGCAATACACGTTCAGGAGTCTGCATCATTAACAGAAGGTTAATAAATAAAAATAATGGATTTTACAATATTATCAGAACAAAGCATTATTGGATATTACAACTCTAAAACTAACCTGGTTGTTGTAATCTCGAACGGTAAATACCAGTTTTGTGTTATGCATCTGTTGACTTAATCTTTCCTGCAAAATATTTGCATCATAACAAATCCTCCTTAATCTTACCTTAATAATTGACTTTTAAACTTTGTATGTTAGAAGAAAGTTCCATAATGTTTGTTTTGGTAGAAAAAAAATGAAATTTCTCTGTTCCAAATTGTAGTTCACTTTGGTTTTTCTAGATACATTGATTTTGTTATGCACATAGTTATACATTATGTCTAGATACATAGTAAAAGGAATGAATCTAGAAAAGCCAAAGTGAACTACAATTTGGAACGGAGGGAGTACTATATAGATCAAATCACTTATCTGGGGACACATGTACGCCCAGTCGCGTTCAATGCCGAGCACGCGACGCGAGCCAGCCCACACACCGTGTCTGCGGTGGCACTAGAGAGGAAGAACAGGGGGTGCTCACCAGCATTAGGGTATGGGATTTTACCGGCGGGCCTAGAAGGAGGGTCGGGGTGCCCGCGACACGGCAATAATGGTGGCGAGCAAGACGGCGGCGTGACGATTTGGTTGAATGGGGCTGGAGGAGGATAATGGTGGTGTTAGGGGAGGGTGGGGTTGATGGGCGGAAGGCAGCGGGAACCCGTGACCGCTAGTGGTGGGACGTGGGTGAGGATGAGGAGGTCGCTAACACCACCATTGGTTGGAGGGCGGGGTCAAGGAGTAGGGGCGGAGAAGGTGGCGCTGTGGTGTAATGGTGGGGAAGTGGGTGGGGCGAGGAGGAAAATGAGGATAGGGACGAACAAGGAGGAAGATGAGGATAGGGTGAGGACGACGAGACCGCTTGTTCCTCAAATGCGTGACTATATCTTCGTCGTTTTATTTTTGAAGAAACAATTCCATGCACCTTTTACCATAGGCCAAGTGGACCATGGCTACTAGAAATTAATTAATAACCTCTAAAAAGATGACAAACTCTGGCGGATCCGAGACCACCTATACAAAATGTCATTTTACGGGCGGCGGTGGAGGGGGCCGGTGGGTTTGCGCGTCCGGTGAGGGATCCGGCCTGCTATCCCGATCCGGGGCCTCCTCGGCGGTTTGTGGTGGCGGCGGTGGTGGAGGAGGTGGCGATGTTTGTGGTGGTGGTGGTTCTTTCGGGCGGCCCGGCGGCCATGGCATGGTTGAAGCTAGCGGCGTCGGCTCTCCGGGCACCGGCATCGCGGTGGCAAGAAGGTGGATCGGACCGGTGGCGGGGGAGGTTCGGTGGCGCTATCAAACGTCATGGTGACGTGGGTGGTTGCACTAGCTGTGCGTCTTTGGTGTCGTGGTGGCGTCGACGGTGGCGTCTTGCTCATTTTTGTGTGTGCGGTGCCATGGTGGTGAGGCAGGCCTCATTGGAGCAAACCACTCTTGGCTCTCGCGGTTCGGCGACATTGACGGCAGCTTGGTGGCTTGGCGAAGTGGGCAATTGGGGTCGGCGAGAGGTTGTTGTGGTCTACGTGGCGTGGCTGAGGTGGAACCGACTTGGCGGGGGTTGGGCGTTTGGGGGCTGGGCGATCGGGGCTTCTTCGATCCCAGCCCTTTTCTCCCCCCTCGTACGCCTCCAACCATCCCCCGGTTGGTTTCGATGGGCGAGGCCGACCGGTTTCTCTTCTTGTTGGCGGCTTCCCAATCTTGGCGGGGCGCAGACGCTTTGGTTGGCTTCTCCCGAAACTTCTCTGGGCGGTGTCTCTAGAGGCGGCGGCGGCGGCGGGCTGTTGCTGATCCATCGCCCGGCCTTCGGTGATGACGGTTTCGGAGGTTCTTGAGATGAGGGCGAAAGCTTAGACGATGACGTCTGCGGACGTCATTCCCTTCTTGAAAGCGTCCTTTCCTATCTATCCTCCTTCTATAATGGATGTTGCGGTGAAAATCTTCCGTGGCGGGCTACCTTGTCGGCGCTTTGAGTGTGGTTTCATCCTTGGAGGCATGGCTAGGCAATCCAGTTCGACAGGTGCCCCATTTGGTTGTCGATGATGTTGCCCCAGGTTGTGCGGTTTTGGTGTTGTATGGCAAGTGGTGGTGTTTGTGTGGTTTCAGTTGGGTTGTCTTGACCAAGTTGCGGTGTGGTGGCTCGTGTCAACGTCCCAATCCGACCGGCCGTTGTAGGGATGGAGGCTAGTGTTGATGACCCAATCCAACCGAGCGGAGCATCATGTTTATTTCCTCTCATCCGATTCGTCGTTAGTTGTGTTGAGTTTTTTAGTTGGGTCGATTCGACCATTGAGCGGTTAGTTGGGGTCGACGTTTTTTACCAAGTTGAGTCGCTAGTTGTGGTGTAGTTGTACCAAAGTTGTATAGGATGAGCGGGGCTCTCCTCGGTTGTATGGTTTTGGCCCGATCTTTATTCAAAAACTGGGCGGGCGCGTTCTTTTTTTTTTTTTTCATCTAATAGAAATCGCGACAAAGCTTTTATCATCCCTCCGGGAAAAAAAAAAAAAGGTGGCCGTAAGTGATTGCCAGTATAGAAATACGGTACTGGAAAGAATTCTCATATCAGTATGGCCTCAATTGCTAGAAAAATTACGTATTATTCTATTGATGGGAGATAATCGACAGAATAGTTATCGACCCGTAAGAAAAAAAAATTCTATTTGTGGGTAATGTACCGATAAGGAAAATAATTTTCCTATCGATACGAAAAGTACAAACAAGATAGTTAATTTATTTTGTATCGGCGTGAATATTTCTTTGTCGAATTTGAACTACAATTTGTTCTTTTGGTGGTCTCCAGTCGGCCCCCCTCCCCCGCGTCGTCTCCGTACAGGCAACCCGGGGCGACTCGGCCCCCGCCGAGACCTCTCACACCGGCCACTCTCCGGCCGCCGCCGCCGCCTCTTCTCCGCCCGGCGGTGGCGGTGGCCATGGAGGCGCCCAACAAGGCTAACCTCTGCAGGAACTCCCCATCTCGCTCCCCCTCCCCTCCCTCCCTCTCCCCATCTAACTCGAGCCGGGAGGCGGAGGGCGGCCGGCCGACGCCGATCCGCGACCTCCGGGGCCGGATCCGCGAACTCCGCCCGGATCTCGCGGGGCCTAGGGCGCGAGGCCTGTGTCTTGCCAAGCAGCAACGTGCAAGGTGACGGTGGTGCTTTGGGCCCGGCGACAAAGTAGCGGCCGGCTGCGGGGGGATTGCCAACAGATGCGGATCGACGTCCCCGTGCCCGGATCCGCAGCCCCTATCGATCCGGCGCCTCCAGGCGGTACTCGCCCACACCGGAAGGGCGGCGCTGAGGACAAACCGGGCGCCGACGGCGCTGGCGGGGGCGCTGCACCTGCCATGGGGCGCCCCTCACCGGCGTCCCCGGATCCGCACCTCGCCCCAGCAGGCTCAACGGGCCAACGCCTCGTGGGGCAGCCCCACGTGCTCGACGACGGCCGCGGGTACAAGGTCGCCCCGAGCTCGCCGCTCGCGGTTGCACGACCTGATCCGGTGTGCGCTTGGCCGGGTACGCCACCACCGGAGCCGCCTTCTTTGGTGGGGCCGGGCCGAGCGCGGTCTCAAGATTGCCCCCGCCAACCGCCGGGTGGTCTTCACCTGCCTCGCCACGGCGGAAGACGTTCGGCTCCACACTCGAGGCGCGGAGTCTCGGGGCGAAAGCCATTCGAGCTTGGTGCTCCGGCTATCGATGGTGGCGCTGCGGGGCATCACTCCCCTTGTTGAAGGCATTGATACAAGCACACCTGCTCCCCCCCTCCATGCTCGGCGCTTCCGCCCTTTCTCCTCTCTTGCTCTTCCTTTTCCTTGTTCCGGTTTGACTACCCTTCTACCTATTTGAGCTCTTGCACACATTACTCCCTAAAGGGTGCTCGCTCTCAACGTCCTGCTCTGCCATCATCTAGATTGCCTGAGTAATGTTCTACCTCATCATATGTTGGGTTCACGGGGACCTTGATCTCCTTCTTTGGATCTCCCCTGTTCTTCTTACGGCTGTCCTCCCCCTTGGGGCTTCCTTCCCCAAGCGGGGCGTAGGTGGCCCGCCGCTTTGGCCCGGATGCGCTCATAGGCGGTCTTGCTCACTACCGCCGCCGTGGCTCCAACTCTTTGCTTCACGGCTTCCTGGCCGTCGTTTGTTGGGCGCTACTCAATACCTTACAGCTGCGTGTGGTCGGAAGCTCGTCGGAAATGGTCTTTGGTGGTGGCACAAGTTAGGAAGTGTTGTGTGCAATTGCTCGGTTGGTAGGTCAAGCGAGTGGTCGGATCTTTGCCGTTTTCTTTGATGTTGGTGTGGTCGCTACCGTTGTTTGTTTTGTCGTCGTCGATGTGTTAAGTGTTGTAATTTGTTCTCTCTCCCCCTCATGTAATCTCGACCTCAAGGGTCACCTTGTACTAGCTTTGGGGGAGCTTGACACCCCGGACCACCCACCGGGCTTCGCCTCGAATGGTGGTAATGGAAAAGGTGGGGGACTGTTTCGTCCCCCATTAACTCAAAAAATATATTTCTTTGTCGAGCTTTTCATACACACACAAAATTACGTGAAAAAAAAATCAGTCAACCAAATTCTCCCGCCAAAAGGAACCGAGCGTGAGCGCGAGGTAGAAGTTTGAAACCCCGATGTTAGGGCGCCGACACCTTTGGTGGGCGGCCCACGGCCCGCACGCCCCAAGGCCTGCTTGGAGCCCGCAACGACGACGCCGGAGGCGGAGGCCCGGCGACCCCCCGAGAGCGGAGACGAAGGCCGACAACGAGCGAAGTTCCGCCCGCGACAACGATCAAGCTCCCTCCCCTATTTCTGCCCCCCTGGGCCAGAATGAGCCCGGCTGGCTGGCCGCGGCCGCCAACACGGCGATGGCTCGGCAGTTTGGCCGACGGTGAGCGAGGCGGCGGGGTGCCACCGAGCGGGGCAAGGCCCGGAATAATCCGGCCCGTACGGGTAGGCGGCGGGGAGCGGGAGGTCGTCCATGGCAGCGGGGTTGGAGCTCGGAGGCGGCGGCGACAATGGCGTCTTAGGGTTTCCTACCGGGAGAAGAAGAGAGGGGAGGGGAGGAGGCGGACGCCGCCGGCGCCCCCTAAGGCTTCGCCAGAGCTCTCCCCGAGCCACCCCGGGGGCGGCGGGGGGGCGGCGGCGGGCGGCGGGGGGGCGAGCACGTCGGGGGAGGAGGAAGACGAAGGGAGGCGGGGGGCGGGCCACCTAAAGGTGGCCGGCGACTAACACCCCCACCCCACCCCCACCCCTAAACCCCCACCTCCCCTCCCGTGCATTACAATTACATGAAAACATGTTGCAATTGAATAACGACTTAAACGAAAAAAACATGTTGCAATTTTTCAAACTTCAACCAATTATATTTTAAAAATATTAGTATTTATAATACATAATTCGTATCGTTAGATAGATCATTAAATATACTTTCATAATAAACTTATTTGAAGATATAAATGTTGAACGTATTTTCTAAAAATTGTGTTAAAATTGAGGGCTTGACTTGCACGCTTCCCCATAACATTATTCGCTTGGGACAGAGGAAGTACGTGAAAAGCATGATGACAGGACTAGCTAATTTGGGTTTCAAAGGATATCACCAACTACAAGGAAGGAACAGTTTCTCTACTTAGAGCGAAATTTTCATCTGATGCTATAACAGAAGAAAATGTATATATTCCACATGGTGGAAAAGATATTTTAGCACCAGATAAAACCTTCATTAGGAGGGGGCTTCCAGTCATATGTGCCAAATATAACATGCCACACTATGGCGACAGGGTTCAAAACTTATAGATATTAGCTCTTGCTACTTGAAAAAATAAGAGCATCGTAGTATTTGATTCAAAATAGACCTGAAAAAAAAATTGTACGAAGAAGAGGAATGCTTGCAGCATGCATACGACCGATGTCCTGCAGATTGCTGAAAAAGAACATGCTCCTTAATTAAAAAAATGAGTCCAACATGGAGGACAAAATGTTATATGAAAGATTGGAAACTTACATATTAAAAATATGACATCAGAGATCACCAAGCCAAATAGTGCACATTGATTTTCGAATCCTGTATCATCCTGTGGAGAGAGTGAAATTTGTCTTGACATCCTAGAGTTTTTTTTTTTTTCGCGAGCAGGCAGTATTTCATTAAGAGGGTAGGAATGGTCAATAGACCTACACGATAAAAGTTTTGGAAGGCGTCGGCGAGGAGCCGTGGCACACCGCAACACACCCTAGCTACTGACTGAAACACTAGAGCTTATTACATAAAAGCTAAATTTTGCGACCAGAGAGCAAGGAACACGGCCAATGTCGAGTATCCAGCCTGACACGAGAGGTCACCTTCACTAACAGCTGCTCGCCTGATGGCTGGTAGACTTGAAGTCATTCGGTTGAGGGCCCTACTGTTTCGCTCCTTCCAAACTATCCAAGATACGAGCAGCAGCAGCAGCGTATCAAATGAAGGCCAGTCGTCGCTGTTCAGCCTGAGCCGCTGCCTAAGCCACCACGAACCCAGGTCGTCGTTGTTATGTTTACACACATCATACAATCATTTCACATTTTACCCATATATTATCAGTTTCTAGCTGATATATATCACATTAAAAAGGTTGTTAATTCACTTGTATGTTTATATTACGAAGTTTTGCACGCTTAAGTACAGATATATTCTCGGTTGGTCGTACCATACATAGCACTATTTTCTTTCCCATTGTTTACCCATGCCTACCCCGCTAGATGCGAAACTCTGTATATCCTCTTCCAATTTAAGGTTTGTACAGATTCAAAGGGGTAAATTTTTTATCAACGTTTGTGTTAGACGTGTGTGTCGATTTGAATATTATGTGCAAGTATGGTTACACTAGCACTTTGAGTTATGTAAACCATCTCGATCAAATTAATAAGTTATCAACTACAAGGCTTTCAATCTCATTGAACTCTATAATTTTGACATAAAGTTTATCACTTTATCTTGAACCAACCTCATGTGAAAAGGTTTTTTATGGAAAAGAGCTGTCACTGTCAGTTCGTGACCACAAATCAAAGCAGTGATAGGTGGCGCTATCACACTACCATTTCATGGCTTCAATTAATCGGCAGTGACATATCGGTTGACGCCACGAACCGACGGTGATTATCACTATCAATTCTAAAGTAATCAGCAGTGAAAAGGCCCAGAGATTGTCGGTATTGGTGAAGTGAGCCCAACAATATACATATTTTATTATTTAGAAAAAGATGTCAAGACATTACCTAGTGAATAATAAACCAACATGTGTAGTAAATGTATGGGATTAGTCACAATACATTTTACACAACCATCTACCGGTTATATACACGTTTATTATTAATTTTAAGTAATATGGCCAAATAATATCCAACAATTTAAGAACGAATATTAAAACAAAGGCGTTCGTACCTGATGTTCTTCACCATCAGAGCCTTCTATATCCAGCACAATAGCGCGAGGATGATTACATATTGCAGCCCAGATTCCTTTAGTAGTTGCTTGCCTAATAAGAAAAATATATAACACCATAAAAATGCATAATAATATGAACTCTTTTACAATGCTGGGACATCCATTATTAAGTGTTTGATGTGTCTATGATTGGTGAGCCCAAATGAAAGACGTTAAGAGGCGTCTTCACGGCGATTAAGTGTCTATGGTCGGTGAGCCCTTATGCACCTTAATGCTTCCCCACGCCTGGGGATTAGGACTCCCAATAAAAGAGTGGCAATTCTTTTTCTAGTTATTTTTTATTAACCAAAGGTAAGACGGTACATTCATAATTGTACCAATTATATTTTGACTAGTATAGTTGGAGAGTATGAATTCAAGTAATATAGTTAGATGAAAATCTTCTTTTTATTTTAAAAACTTGTTCTAGGGTTTCATCTGTCTGCCGTCCACCCGACGTCCGTCTCCACCACCGCTTGCATCAGCTACGGAAGCATGAGGGCAAGGGTGACGGCAGTTGTGGCAGTGTGTGAGGGCGAGAGTGAGGGACGGCGACGCAGCCGCGCGGGGGGGATCTGCAGCTGGTCGTCCATCTAGAGGTGAAGGTGGCACGAGAGAGCGGCGGCACCATGTCTGCGCGCCTCTATGGTAGTCTGTGGCAAGAGGTCTTCCTCCATCTTCGCCGACGAGCTCCACTCCCTCACATCCCACCTCACCCCCTCGCACCGCAATGGCGTTGGCACCGACGGACACCGATGGGAGGCGCCGTCCACCACCTACTTGCACTCTTCCCCAACATGGATCCCCGTGTCTGCCTCCACCGCCACCTTATCTTATCCTTTCCTCCCCTCCCATCCATTTCCCCATAGGCGGTGGTAAATCACAAGATGTGGTTTTTGCCTCCCCAGTACGATTTACTAGAGCCACCCTTTTTTGGTGATAAGCCGACGAGGATTTGTTGTTCTCTCGTCTCAGAATATGCGATCCCAATGTAATTTCTGATCTATGTGAAATCAGATACTACTTAAAGGGGCTCTCCTCTCATTGAATTAGTTTCATTTACTGCCATACTTGATATGAATCTAGATGTCTATCAGTTGTTGAATTATTGGCACTGGAATGGTTTGTTTCATAGGATTTTATTTCATTTGATTTCGAGCATATTGGCACTGATGGAATGGTTTGTTTCATAGAATTTTTTTTACTGTTAACCCATATCTGTTTTATTAACTATGCAAAGGATGGCTGGTGAGAGATGGATGTGATGTAGTTTCTGTGGCTCCTTTCGCTAGTGGTTATTCTTGGGTTTATAGATGTGAGTAACCACCGGTATACAATCGATTCTTTGGCATTAGTCAAAGGCAACTGACAGAACAAACAGGATTATTACAGGCGCTTCAGCTGATTTATCGTCAGAGGTAATACAGTTACACAAGCGGGCGGAATAGCTCGACGCTAGTGGTAATCTATTTTACACAGCTGGATGTTACTTGGAGCCCGCCAGTCGAAATACTTTTTACACAAGCGGCGGTTATAGGTAGCCGCCAGTATTAGTCCATTATCTTTGTCAGTTTATTAACCGCTTGTATTGTTTGTCATTATCACTAACCTTTAGTAATGGTGGCTTGATTTTATGACACTAAATACGGGACTAGAACCGCCTCTGTTAAAGGGCTCTGCACTAGTGTTTCTTTGGTAGTTATGCGAGTTCTGTATTGTAGCCAGTGTCCGAGCCTGCGATGTCCCCAGTAAGTGCACAAAATGAATTTGCCAGCAACAATGTGTAGACACACAACTTAGGTAGGATATTGACCAAATGCAATCGCCTTGCTAAGAGGACCATCACAATGTGTAGACACAAAATTCAAACACAACACGCTATCACAGAATTCCCTGACAAACTTCAAACACAATGCATTATTCTATCCTAGTACTCATAGTCCATAGCATCACTGGATACATACTGGAAATAAAAAACATATATATCCCACAGCTGAAACAAGCAAAAAAATCATTTTTCCATCATCACAGATTGATGCCGCATCATTCCAGTCAATAAAATAAAATCAATTGAACCATGCTCAACGACTGTTTAGGACCTCTGTTTTCCCTCATAATAAGAATGCTTTAAAAAATTGCTAGTACGACAAAATACTTCATTGCCAGTTATAATATTTCCCAAAAGGTATGGACTTACCTCCCTTCTGTTCTCTGATCCAACATCTGAAACCTTGTCTTAAACATGGTATTCATCAACGTACTCTTCCCTGCTCAATAAAAGGGAGCAACATGACTAGGTTATAGAAATTAGTAACTACTCCCCATACCAAATTATAAGTCATTCCCAAAAAACTTGGAGTGTCAAAGCATCCTAGTTTGACCAAAATTGTGCAAATAAAAATGCAGCTACTTAAACTCCATGTTCATTTCGACAAAATAATATTTCCAATGACTTCTGGCTTTTTGACACTTAGGCACAACATCATAAGTTTAAGAGCCGCCAATGTATGTAACTACTAAACAATTGATCACAACATGTATAAACTTTAAAAACACATATAGTTCGACTCATCAGGGTAAACCAAATCAAATCCAAAGATTTACATAGTGTGCAAGTTTAGTTGGTTGACAAAAAAACAAACTATATAAATAAAAATTTATATTTAAAAATAATAAACCCATCACTTATAAGACACAATGTTTATTACCTCTATATGTTGTAGATTTAGCGGTCTCTATTAAAAAAAAGAAGGCACTTTAAAAAATGATTTTGTAGTAGCGCGGTGGGACATGGAGGCCATGAATTGTGTGTGGCCATCGCGACCCCATGCCAAGGCGTTGCTGTACGTGCACATCAGGCAGGTGAGGGAACAGCGGTGTGATACGGCAAGGATAGGGCGCGCCAGGCGGCGAATGAGGAGACCGCGGAATGTGTGTGGGTGCTAGGTCGACCATTCTCTTCTGCTTAACGAAAAACGGATTATATCTCCGATCTTAAAAAAAAGACAGGGAGGAGACGAGCAACGTGGGTGTGTGGCGGCATCGTTTGAGAATTGCAGAGGGCGGCGGCCACTTTGTTTCGTGTGAGTGGAAAGTGCCAAGGATGGATGAGGGAGCGGAACGGAAGATACTACTGGGAAAGCAACAAAGATGACACGTGCACCAGAGACGGATGTCTGTAACCGTCACCCAAAAATAGTTCAGACGGGTTATATAAAAAGTCGTCTCTGATTTACTGGTCCACAGGCGGATCATATGAGATGACACCATATTCGAGATGGTTATTACTGTCAGCCATCTTAAATATATCCGCGACACGTGATTTTGAGGCCCCGTTTGTTCTATAAAGAATATATCAGAATCGGAGTTCACATTACCCTCTCCAATGTAGCACGTGTCGGAGACGGCTAATATGATAATATCAGTGTCTTTTCATATAGTCTTGCCACACTAGCCGTGTGCTAAGCTGTCATGTACGCCAAAACTTCAAAAATATAATGTTTCTTTTATCTCTCCGGTGGCACTTCGGATGTCTATGCACCTAAATCTAAGGTTAGGCGTGGGTTACTGTGAAATTTTAACTAACTTCCACACCAATCCACCTCAACATACATGGATTGATGTGGATACATGGACATCCAAACAAGGTCCGACAACGATCTGACATCTAAAGAGTGCTCCTCCAAACATGACAAAAAACAAATTCCGTGTGTGAGTAGAAAAGGAAGATGCATAGTTGTTCGCTTGTGCAGAATCAATTTTAGATTCGCATAACACAACTACGCGTCATCTTCTTTTAACTTTGGTCATTCCATGCATGTCTCCTCCTTTTTTTATCTTTATTACGAGGATGTATATGCGGACACTCTATAGCCTCACGATTCATTAAAAGTGTATAGACTATCACTACTATACGTGTTTGATCCATTTACCATATTTGAATATAAATTAGCTGGATGTGTATAAAATTTTCAATATTATTATTGTCCATCTTGAAGACCTATATTGACTACATATAAAATTAGTGCCCGTTTGAATCTCTTCATTTTGGAGAAATTGAGATCTACTTAATAAATTAGGCTATTTGGCTTGGAATTTGATGTTTCAGAACTTTTCAAAGTTTAGAAATAAGCCTATCTAAGATTCATAAGGTGGGAGATGAGAAATAAATTCTATAGATCACAATGCTTTGTTTGTAATCTTCAACTTAAGTAAAGTTATAGAAATTATATAGCCTATCTTAAATATGTGCATAAACTAATTAAAATGAATTCAATTCAAGGAGCCAAACCGACCTTATATTTATTGGACTTTTCATTTGTCATAAGCATATATATAGTGGTCCTTTTATCATAGAAGAATAGCATGCATACCTGTGCGTTTCAATAGATTTATATCTTGTGACATGCACTATTCTAACTCATGTGAGTATGGGTTGTGAAGACAAAAAAAAAGTAATTAAGACTCTATAATCGGTAATTCATTCGCATGCTATAGTCTTAGTAGGGAAAGGCGTCAGCCTCGCATCAATCTCAAGGAATGTTTTTCTCTATCCTTCGAACAATTTAAATAGAGATAAAGAAATTAAAAAAAATAAGAGTCAAGATAGTGTGAGATCATGTGTTTGTCTAGTTTTATCTACTACTACTAGGCTGGCGGCGCGGTGAAGGCCGGCGCGTGAGAACCCTGGCCGTCGCTACAAAGACCAGCTCACGGGATGTAGAAAAATCACGGTTAGTTAAGTGTGGGTCCACAATTTGGGATTTGCCAAGTATAAATTACCAAACCGTTGGAAATGACTTTTGATTTCACTTGGCAAACATGTTGGGGACTTAGAAAATTGTAAATTTTGCCAAGTCTATATTGCCAAACCGTTGGAGATGCTTATCCCTCCAACCTCCCCTCCCCTTGCTCCCTCACCGGCCCTGCCTGCACCGCCTGCAGCCTCCCCTCCCGTCACTCCCTAGCTCCCAGCGACGGAGCCAGCATCAGGGCAGGTTGGGCTCTAGCCCCCCCTATAGATCAAAATTACACAGAGCCCTACATAAGCCGCGCCTAAATTTTTATTCATAATTACATAGATTAGGAGGGCTAAGATATATTTGAGATTGATCAGCTCGTCCTAATTTTTTTCCTGCCTACGTCACTGCTAGCTCCCTTCAGCGCGTTGGCCCGCCTGAGCCCTCCAGCGCCACAGCAGCAACCCCAACGCCTCCACCTAGCAGCTCGCTTCCGCCGACCGCGCAGCCGCAAACGCCAGGGCCTCCGCCCTTCCCCTCGCATGGGAACTGCAGCAACGCCATCCCCTGGAGCCCCAACCGCAGGTATGCTCCGTCTTCACTCTTTGTAAGTTTTTATTTATTTGTGTGTGCAAACGATATGTACACATGTCCATCCAATATATATATATATTCAGTTAGATGTCAACACTAATTTTGCAGATATCGATTTTATCACCAAGTACATCTACTACAGGCGGCAGTGATAACGGATGCCCCAAGGGTATTCGATGAAATGCACGTTTGGAATGTTACGATTTGGATATCTTTTCTTACTTACGTTTCATGCCACTTCCTCTCATTTCCGTACTGTACTGCAATCTCTCTCTCTCTCTCTCTCTCTCTTTGTTTGATTCCATATGCATGCTTGCAAAATCTAAATGCTCATCAGTTATGTTGTCATAAAAAAAAATGTTCGATAAGCCTCAGTATATTCTGATTTTCAGAGAAGTTCATCTCTCCTTCGTGGCATGCTACTTTAGATCTCATTGAGGACTTGAAAAATCAAATGTTCAAATATCGTTGAATAGCCGATAGATTTCATTAAATTTTCTTTGTTCAAGTATGCCTATTATAGTTATTATAGCTTAGTTTACAGACATATCTATATGATGGCAACGATCATATGCAACCAAGATTCGTGTGCAACGATGCAAATCATCAATTAAGGCCACAAATGATCCATCCAACGCTCGGTGTTTTTCACTTAAACCCCTCCACCCGTGGGGTTTAAATCTAACCCGTGTGCATCGTGGTGGGAGGGTTTAAGTGAAAAAAAAAACCCAGACGTTAGATCTAGATCCTATGGTCTTAATTGGTGGTTGCATATGTTGCACACGTAGCTTGGTTGCGACAGATATGTAATCTATGCAATTTGTTCGATTTGTAACCTTTAATATAATCCTTCAAGCGTCCTAATCGACAATCGTTGTGACTATTACCAAAGATTAGTATTCTCGCCCCTCGCTTTGCGCGGGGGTCCAACTAGTTAAGTATATATATCCATATAGGTATATACAGATACAGACGTGCAAGTTAATTTGGGAGATCTGTTTTTTTTTTAATGAAACTGGAGGGGCATTACTGAGCCCCTACGCCTACAGGAAATTTATTAAAAAGTTCTGCTTGGGGCTATATATTGCCTCACAACTCATGAACATGTGTAGTGGGTGTGCATGTGGAGTTTTTGGCCGGTGTGTGCATCTTAGGCGTATTTGCCGTGAACTTAGGTCAGTCTCAATGTATGTTTCATGGGAGTGTCATGCACATTAAATAGGGTGCTACATCATCAAAATTGCTGACTAGCCGTGGTCATTAAATGAAGAAGTTTCATTAGAGCATGGCTAATGGTTTAGCCAGCTACTGGCGGAATGCAACAGCCACGTCATACTGAGCCTTTAACACAGCTCGTCTGTATAAGAGCAAGTATAATGGGTCCTAGTCAGCAGGCTAAATAGTTGTCCATGTCACAAAAATCCTAGCTGGAAGAGAGAGAAAGGAAGAGAGAGAGGAGAGCGGGTGACTAGTTACTCGCCGGTGCACAGCAGCAGAACTGAGGAAACGTCTCACTGCAAAAAGCGGTCCACATGCATTCGATTGGCTACAGTGAGCGGTGTTATTATATGATGAGCTATTTTTAACTGCAGGTGTTGAGTGATGTGGCATGCTCATGTGCCGGCTGCCGGCTGCCGGCGAATCCTATTATCCTTGCTCTAATGAGGTTGGATATTAGATCGGCTAAAAGAGTCATTGCATTTATTACATGGATGCATGTAGAAACAATTTGATTGGAGGGGACGGACTAGTAGCCAGCAGAATCGCCCACGACGGGCTAGGAGCCGGCGATTCCGTCTCAGGTCTGCCGCAACCAGCGAGCGAGTCGCGAGCCGTCCGTCTTGTGGTTCTCGCTCCTCCGCCTCGGATTGAGATGACGTGGTGGGCTGTATTCGCCGGCTGACTCAGCCTATTATACTTGCTCTTAGATGAGAGAGGAGTTTCATCCCCATGAAATTCATCCGGCTTGGTTACCTAGTTTGTAGTCTTGGTAATCGTGCGATGAAACTATGCACTAAGATTGGCCTTAGGCCAGTCTCGGTGGGATTTTTATCGAAGTTTCATTTGAGTAGGTTGTCACATAGACAGTTTTGATGACATGTCAGTATACTTAATAGGAGAGAGAATAAATAAGTGTCATCTAAATGAAACTCTCTCAACATGATTACTCACTAGAGTCATGAAATTAAATGCCATGAAACTCATGAAACTTTGCATTAAGAGTAAGAGTTTCATCCAAGTTTTATTATTTTAGAAACAACATAATAAAACTTATCACCGAGACTGGCTAAGAAATCGAGAAATAGCTAGAGATGGATATATACATACCGCTGCTTTGAGCACCAATGATGGAGAACACGGTGTAGTGGGCTTTCGGTTCGTTGCAGTAACTATGAATCAACCCTTTCAAGTCTTGTGTCTTGAACACCCTATCATGCTGTTCTCGTCCCACAACTTGACAACACGGGAAGTAGGAATTGGAACTCGAGTGGCCATAGAAGGACTGAAGGGTAGAAGGCTAAAGCAAACCAACAAGTTTCGCAAGGCGTGGGGTGCAAAAAGATGGCATGGGTACTAGAGCCTCAACACCCCTTTTATAGCCCACCAAATTAGAGCAGTATAATAGTAGGCTGTAAAAAGGCTAAATGCTGACGTAGAGGGAAAAGAGATGAGAGAGAAGGAAAACGGATTGTAAGGTTACAACCTACTTGTGCACAAGAACGGGTAAGCTGTGAGAGAGACAAGTGGGTCATATATAGTTATAAGGGCTAAGGGCAATCCCAATGGAAGACACTAACACGGTTTCCATAACAAAAAGAAATCATCTATAGAAACCATTCTTCATAGTGGTAGTATCTTTAAGTAATAATTGTTTTCTCTTTCTCTCTCAATTCCACAAATGAGAAGAGTCGTATAAACCCACACAGAAACTAGTGGTTTCTCCCCAATTGTAAATTTATAGTTTTTTGTGCATTGGGTCAAGAGTAGACATGATTTCTCCATAAAGAAACCATTTCTATGATGTGTGCTCTCTTTATTTAATTAGGTTGTCATATCACCGTTTTACTTAGTTGGTAAACTATTTAATAAATATATAAACTACCGGTAATACTCCATTGAAAGTGCCCTAGCTATTGTATGAGTGAGTTAAGAGGTTCCATGGAGCTAACAGCCGGCTGTATTATTAAACTTGCTCTTAGTTGAGTGTTGGTTTCTCCAAGTCGTCCCATTCCAGCCTCTATATCGACAACTTGGTACTATGTTTTCTGGCAATAGGCTGATTAAAATTAATTGCGTGATGCGACGACTTACAACTTGCAAAATCACGTACTAGCTTTGTTCAGTCGTCACATCATTTGTTCACTCGTTCGTCAGCTTATCGAAGTAGCTTGCTGGTTTGTCGAAACCGGTGGCGTGGAAACGGTTTCTGAAGAGTTGTTTTAGTAAAGAAAAAAATCCAGCAGGTCTAGACCACGACTTCTTGAAAATGAGCTTAGGCAACTTCTCACCTAGTTAATTAGTCGCATCTTTATCACCATTCCTCCTTCAACTTTGAAGGGGCTCACGGCGCGATGCCAAAGGTCATTGGTTTAGGGGTTCCCACCCAGCGTTCAAATTCTGGAGACAACACATTTATCCTAGATTTATTTCAAGATTTAACCTGCGCTTCTCTTTTAGTGGTAGGCGATGTGCCCGTCGACAACGAGGCGCCTGTGGTGACTTCGTCAATCTCGGATCTGCCGGCTCAGTCTCTCGAAGATGCTCGTAGGGGTAGGGTTACGTGTGTGTGCTCATAGGGGTAGGGTTGCGACGACTTGCAACTTGCAAAGTAAATGACTGACGAGTATGTCAAATGTGTGCTACAGTTACCAACGAGAGCTCCTCAATGGTAGATAAATTTAAGACGAAAGGCAACTACATAATTTTCTAGTTCTGAATGACTTTGTCCGTCGATGCTGACAGTAGAAACTACGTATTAGCTTGTTCAGTGGTCACATCACTTGTTTCACTCTCGTTCGTCAGCTTGTAGAAGTAGCTTGCTGGTTTGGTTATGAGCAGAACAGAGACCACCGAAACTGCTGGAGTGCAAAAGGTTTCGAGTTCTTTTAGAATTTTTGTCACATGCCGTCAAGAGAGGGTCCAAAAGAGCTTGTCACAACCCTAAAAGGTCGGCCCAGCAGCCCCAGAGGAAGGAGGGCGCTGCCTAGCCGCCGCCCGCCGCCCGCCCCGTCATCGCGTCATTTGCTTCCTCATTAAATAATATTATTTAGGGATGGATTAGGAAATAAAGGAGATCTACTTCTCATGCAAGTCTTTCCAGGACTATAAATACAAGGGAGATGTAATCAGTTCAATCTTAAGAAGAAAAATAAAGGTAACACCCAACAGCCTTCAGCTCTCCAGCCCCTAGGGCTTTCTCCCCCTCTCCCGTGCACGTGCGCCGTCGCCCCAACGCCGCCACCCCTTGCCAAGCCATCGTCACGCCACCCCAGCGGGCCGCCGCCCACGCCGCCTTCCTCTTCTTCCTCCTCTTCTCCAACGCACCCGCAACCCCGATTGCCACCAACACCCGCCGCCCCCAACAATTGCCGCCCCGCGCCAATCCTCCCCAGAACCCCCGATTGTCGCCGCCATCGTCCCAGCTCATCGCTGACGTGTCACCGATCGCCGGAATCCAACCGATGACGATACCGGTATCCGGAGACCGATACGATCCAACCACGCGCCACCGTCAAGATTCGATGGCCGTCCCGTTGCCGCCTTACCCGAGATGATCATGGAGGCCATCTACGCCGCTTGGACCCGACAACGCCGCCGACAAAGCCGCGATCTCCAACTACACCAAAGATAAGTACGGCCCAGCCTTTCGGGTCCATCACTACGCACAACGTTAGGCCACCTCTCCCGCATGAAGGCCACCGGTGAGCTCAACGACATCCTCAACGCCGCCCCCACCGTGGGCGCCACCGACGACAATGGAACTCCCACGGGCGCCGCCGACGTCATCCCCTCCACGATCACCGACGCTGCGAGCAACGAGCACACCTACCCCAAGGATGCACAAGCCGCCGGCTCGATCGTATCGGTTCAGAGGTTACCACCAACATCCTCTTTGACACTGGTAACACCAGGAGCATCCACACCAGCAGCAACTCAACGACGTCACCCGACATCGACGCTGACGTCAACAATCTCAACCCCGACGTCCTCGACACCAACAACACCCCCAAGAGCGCCCCAACAACATCAACAACGACCACGACGTCACCAACCATAATGTCCTCAACATCAACGACATCAGCAACGTCTTCATCAACATGGGCAACACAACGACGTCGCCCGATGTTCCCCTCGACGTCGCTGACCTCAGCCTCGACGGACTGGACATCGCCGACGCCATGCACACCATGGGCGGCAACCACGTCGCTGCGCCCTACATCACCATCACCAACGATGCTGCCAGAGGATCTCCAGCAAAGACGACGACAATTCCGACATCCACTATGTTGCCATAGACGCCACAAACCATGACACTCCCGATATCGACAACAACTCCAAGGGAACAAACAACGACGACCCCTAGCGGCCAACATCGACATCGGCAATCACGATGTCGCCCCCACCGGCGCCGCCAAAGATGAGAACACCAACGCCCCCAAGCGCGCCGACGACGACGGTCGCTCACTTGCCCAACTTCGATGACAAGATCAATCCGCCAAACTTCCTAGACAAGCCGACATCCATAATGGCGGAGAACACAATCAGCAAGTTGCATGTCTGTTCCTCATTCACGACACTTACAAGTGCATTGTGGGCACCCTCACTCCCAGCAATCCGACTCCTGATGACACCGGTGCTAGCTCCTCTTGCATTGCCAAGACCCGTTCTTCATCTTTCATGGCTTTGTCACTATTCTTCATCGTTCATGACTTTGTCAATGTCCTTTGGCTCTTCTTGAGACACAAATGCAAAGTGCTCACAAAAATTCCGCAAGTCTTCCTCTTGTTTGTACTCCACTAGCAATGTCACCAACAATTTGATCAGTTGGGTGATCTCAGAAGCAACACTTGAGTTTTGGAGTATTGGTAGTTGATTGCTTGAACTTGGTTGATTGCTTGTTGTGGTTTGCACTTGAGATGATGTACTACCTTGTTCATCTTGCATTTGAGAACCACTAGCTTGAACCATTGGAGATGGTAGCACTTGATATTTGTCATCTTGGACATCTATCACTTGAGTTGGCCTAATATGCCCAATGTCTATGTTCTTCATTGCTTCAACCAATTGAGTTCCACCAACATCATTAAGATTTTCTTCATCATCTTGGGACCCATTGGTTCCATCAAACTCAACATCATGTACTTCTTCAAGTTGACCACTAGTGCTATTCCACACTCTATATGCTTTGCTTGTAGTGGAATAACCAAGCAAGAATCTCTCATCACATTTCTTGTCAAACTTGCCCAATCTAGTGCCCTTCTTCAAAATGTAGCATTTGCAACCAAAGACTCTAAAGTAAGCAATGTTTGGCTTTCTTCCATTCAATAGCTCATAGGTGTCATGCCCATCATTGGATGACAATACAATCGGTTGATGTAGTAGCAAGCGGTATTGATTGCTTCGGCCCAAAAAGATTGACTCACATCATATTCACTAAGCATTGATCTTGCCATATCAATGAGAGTTCTATTCTTTCTTTCAACTAGGCCATTGGATTATGGTGTGTATGTGGGCGAGAATTGATGCCTAATGCCATAATCATCACATAGCTCTTCAATTCTTGTATTCTTGAACTCACTTCCATTATCACTTCTCACTTTATTGATGGTAACATCATATTCATTGCACACTTGCTTGAGAAATGTCTTGAAGATGAAATAAGTGTCACTCTTGTCATTGAGAAAGAATACCCAAGTGTATCTAGTTAAATCATCCACAATTACAAATCCATACTTGTTGCCACCAATGCTAGTATATGTGGTTGGTCCAAATAAATCCATATGCATCAACTCAAATAGCTTGCAAGTGTTCATGATATTCTTCTTAGGATGAGTGTTTCCCACTTGCTTTCCGGCTTAACATGCACTACAAAGTTTGTACTTTTCAAACTCAACTCCATTCAAGCCTCTTACTAGATCATACTTCACAAGCTTGTTCAATTGTTTCATGCCAACATGACCAAGCCTTCTATGCCATAACCAACCCATACTTGATTTAGAGATCAAGCATGTACTCATTTTAGCTTCACTAGCATCAAAGTCAACTAGATAAAGATTGTCATGTCTAAAGCCCTTGAATATCAAGTTTGATCTATCAACACTAACAACCTCAATGTCATCAACACCAAATATGCATTTGTATCCAAGGTCACATATTTGTGCCACCGAAAGCAAATTGAAGTTCAGCTTTTCAACTAGTGCTATATTGATATGCTCAAGTCATTGGTGATTGCAATCTTGCCAAGTCCTCTAACCTTGCCTTTACTATTATCACCAAATGTGATAGTGTTGCCACAAAGAGATTGAGAATCAATAGATTTGAACATTCTAGCATCACCGGTCATATGTTAAGTGCACCCACTATCAAGAATCAATGCCTCCCTCCGGCCATATAGTTCACCTACAAAACAAGTCAATGAGATTTGGGTACCCATCTTTGCTTGGGTCCTTGGAGGTTAGTCACCAAAGACTTTGGCACCCAAATGGACTTCTTATTTGGTCCCACAATTGGTGTACCAATGAACTTTGCCTTTACACCTTTCTCACCCTTGGTAAGCAAATAGCAAGAATCAAAACAAATAGAATGCACATTGTTTGCTTTCTTGTTGGTGTTCTTTTAGCACATTGTTTCTCTTGATGCCCAACTTACTTGCATCTATAGCAATAAGAACTGTTGCTCCTCACAAAGTTAGGCTTTGGGGTCACAAAGGCCTTTTTGCCCTTCTTGGGGATATACCCTAGACCTTCCTTTTAAGGAAAATCTTCGGCTACCCAAGCACTTTAGCAACTTGGCATCCCCACCATATGCCTTACCTAAGGCATGGGTGAGCTCATCCACCTCTCTCTTGAGAGTCTCATTCTCAACTAATAATGATGAATCTAAAATCTTTTCATCACTACTAGAGGAGGTAGTCTCTTTGTCGGCCCAAACCGGATACATTGGGTGTCTTGCGTATCTGAACTACCATCTAGATCTCGGTCTTGCGCACCTCACCGGATCAATCTACCTTCGTGGGTCACCCCTCGGAGGACCGCCGAGAACGTCTCTTCGACACCGAGACTCGGCTTTGCCACGGAGGTCCCCTTGGATGAACCAGTTGAGGAATGAGACCCTCCCAAAACCCCGAGGGTAAGTCCTCGGATGGGTTTGTCTCTATCTGCATGACCTCGGGTTCCCAGAACTGAAGGGGCCTCGCTTTTGTTGCCGGGCATGGGGGTTGCTCCATGTACTTTACTATGGGTTTGTGCAGGTCTTGGGAGAACACGACGGGGGGGTGACCGTGGTTTGCCCTAATACAATTTTGGCCAACTCATCAGCGGCTTCATTGTACCTTCATGCCACGTGGTTGAGTTCGAGCCCATGAAACTTGTCCTCGAGGCATCGGACCTCTTGGCAATACGCTTCTATCTTTGGATCGTGGCAGCTTGATGGCTTCATAACTTGGTCGATGATGAGTTGGGAGTCGCCCCCGAACGCCGAGGCATCGGACCCCGAGCTCGAGGGCGATGCGCAGCCCGTTGATGAGGGCTTTGTATTCAGCCACGTTGTTTGAAGCGAGGAAGTGGAGCCTAACCATGTACCGCATGTGGATGACAAGGGGTGAGATGAAGAGTAGGCTTGAGCCTGCTCCGCCATTAGAGACCCATCAAAGTACATGGTCCAGCACTACGCCTGGATCTAAGCAAGCAGCAGCTGAGTGTCGATCCCACTCGGGCGATGAAGTCGGCTAGTACCGAGACTTGATGGCTTTTCAGGGGCACGAAAAGAGAGGGTCTCTCCCATTAGTTCCACCGCCCACTTGGCCACTCTTCCCAAGACCTCCCGACTTTGGATTATCTCTCCCAGGCGGAAAGATGAGGCCACTATCACTGGGTGGGAATCAAAGTAGTTGCGTAGCTTGCGTCTAGCCAGGACCACCGTGTAGAGCAGCTTCTAGATCTGGGGGATAGCGTACCTTAGTCTCAGAAAGCACTTTGCTGATGAAGTACATAGGCCACACTGACCACCTAAGTCGTGGTAGCGACATAAAGCAGCAGGGGATCCTTTCTGGTTGGTGGTACGACGATGGAGGCACTTGTGAGTAACACCTTGAGCTTGCCGAGTGCTTCCTCAGCCTCGGGCGTCCAAATGAAGTGCTCAATTATCTAGAGGAGTCGGTATATGGGTAGCCCTTTCTCGCCGAGGTGGGAAATGAAACGGCTCAGGGCCGCGAGGCATCCCTTGACCTTTTGGACCCCCTTGAGGTCTTGGATGGGCCCGATGTTCGTGACGGCCGAGATTTTTCTCCGGATTGGCCTCGATGCCCCGGATTGACATCGAACCGATTTGCCGGTTTAAAGTTTAAACAGATTACCCATTCTGAGTTCCAGACACGGCTGACCGCTTTCCAACAGCCCACACAGCGACAGGAGAAATCGTCTCCGGTTATCCTATGCGGCGGCTCAAGATGTATCGATAATCCTACATCCACGACTGATGTAAGCCCCTGTACCCACAGTAGCACTTGTTTGTGCAAACATGGCCCACCCCTTTGACAAAGCAATATGTAGCCCTACACGAGCGTCCATTTTCCTAGTTAAAAATGCTTGTCCCTTGCGCATGGGCCCACCTTGCTCCTATATTACCAGTCGGGCTGCCCAGACCTTGTAGTAGACCTTGGAGCATGGAGGGAGCCTATTTAGTTCACGAAAAGTGAACCAAAAAAGTGTTACAGTACTCGTCACACCAAATCTCCTGACGCATGCACGAAGCATCAAATATAGGTAAATAGAAAAACTAATTTGCACAATTTGGTTGTAAAGTGTGAGACGTGTCTTTTGAGCCTTGTTAGTCCGTGGTGAGATAATAATTACCAAATACAAACGAAAAGTGCTACAGTAACCCAATCCAAAATATTTCACCGACTAAACACCCCCAATGGGTGTTCCTTTGCTAGCCAACACAATAGGGCGGTCTACTCTTTGAGAAACTGTGCAAGGAGAGGGCTAAAGAACGAAAGATGGGTGTTCCCATTCACGCATACCCACTGTGCCCACACCATGTATAAGGTACTACTATTGTTTGCTGAATTTTGAGGTCGAACTATTGTTTTGCTCCGTCTCTAAGTTGTTGCTTTTTTATAAAACCCTCAGCCAATGCTTAGAGACAGCAACCTCGTCTCTTCGTGAAAATACGATCTGGGCTCGTGCTCCAATCACTAGTAGAGAACAGACTTTCGATCCAGAGCTTTAGTCTTGGACATTTTTTAGCCCGGACAAAAGAATATAGTAGTCCCGATTGGTGGCTCCAATTGGAACTAAAGTCCCCTGTCTAACGGCTACACCAACAGCTTTTGCCGGGGAGGGGCTTTAATCCGGGTTGGTAACACCAACCGGGACTAAAAGGCCACCCTTAAGTCCCGGTTGGTATTATCAACCGGACTAAAGGTCCTCCAACCTTTCCCAGTTGGTAATACCAACCGCGACTAAAGGGTGGTCTTTTAGCCCCGATTGGTGTTACCAACCCGAACTAAAGGTCTTTTACCCGGGATTAAAGGCCTCATATGAGTCAATTCAAAAGGAGGGCGTCCAGGATATTGTCACATGTGGTGTGCGGCTGAGTTGGTAAGGAATCTACATGCTCTGCAAAGGGTCTTGGGTTTCAATCTCACACACTACAAGTGAGGTCTCCAAAATTTCCTTTTTTTTGTTTTGAGGACGGGCTCTAGTACCGGTTGCTTAACCCAGGACTAAAGGCTGGGACCTTTAGTCCCAGAGTGGCGGTCCTGGTTCCCAAAACCGGTATTAAATGGGGTTGGGAACCGGTATTGTAGCCCTGTTCTCTACTAGTGAATGTTTGAAGACGGCTTTGTCTTGCGTTGTATAGGGCCCGTAGAGACGTCCTGGGTTGTACATCACCTAAGGTCATGTTTGACTCACAGACGGGGTTTGTCTCTAAGCGCATGGAATTTAACATACAAACAAATTTAAAGAGAGGTCATACAACCCACGGTCTATCTCTGTGATGTTTAATGCTTTGCATGTAACTAGAATCAATTATAAATAAATAAATTTTATATGATACTATGTGGTTATTTGATAAGAGTGGACTACTACGCATTGTGTGGCCATAAGAACTTCATCGATTTTTTTTTTCTCGAGCACCCAGCATGCATCAAGAACACACACTAGCCTGCTACTCCAGTACGGTACTACTTAATTGTTTACTCTCTCCACGGTAGCCTGTAGAAATTGAAAACTTGCATGGCACTCTCTGCACTTCACGTTAAGTGCTACTCCCTCCATTCTAAATTTTTGTTCACTTTAGCTTTTCTATATACATCGATTTTGCTATGCACCTAGTTATACACTATGTCTAGATACATACATAATAAAAAGAAATGGATCTAGAAAAGCTAAAGTGAACTGTAATTTAGAACGGAGGGAGTACTACACTTCAACTGCACTTCACCCACGTGCCTCCGTGGAGCTTCGTCGGCGCGGCTCACAACAGCCAGGTGGGGCGTAGAGCCAACGGCAGATCTCGCCGTCGCGGACCTCTCCTCCACGCACCCACCCCCCACACGCCGCTGGACACGGCTCGCAACTGAGACGAAGGTTGGTTTCTTTATGGGCAAGTCTCGGAGCTCGGACGTCCGATCCCATCGGGCGCTGCGGCCCACACGACCGGCCCACCTTAGCCTCCGGCTTCCTCTCGCTCCGCACGCCCCCGCCTCCAACACACCCCCGCCGCCCCTCTCCACCACCCCCGCCGGGCGGCGGAGGGTCTCGCCGGACGCCGGCGGCGACCGCTCCCCCTTCCCTCCCCCCCTACCCCTGCCCCGATGTGACCATGGCGAACTCCGGCGAGCTCCACACAAGTCTGCCATGGCGCCCCCGCCACGACCTGGCCCGACCGCCCCTCGCCCCGCCAACCGCACCTAAGCCGTCCGTCCACCATTCCCACCGCTTTGTCCTACATGCCTCCCCGGGGAAAGGTCGTCGGAGTTGGAGAAGAAATGGAGAAAGTTCGCCGGAACCCTAGGTCGTCGGAGTTAGAGGAGAAGGAGAGAGGAGAAGAAGGTGGGGGGAGGGGAGGAGGCCACCGCCCCTCGATCTGGGCGGATCCGACGCCGCCGCTACGGATCCGCCGCCAGCGGCGCCGCCAGGGCGTGGGGAGGCGGTGCGCGAGCGTGGGGGGGAGGCCGTCCGATTTTTAGTACGTCGTTAGGGACGTACTAACCCAAGCATTACCATTTCTTTATATGTGAGAGGTTGTTTATTGTTTTTCTCTGTGTGTGTTGCATGCAGGTTGTTGGCACCAGCTGCCGAACCTGCTGGCTCCCCCAGTAATGGCGCCGCCGCCAAGTTGGGAGCCCAGCTTCTTTGAATCCTGGTACACCCTTAATTCTAGTTACACCCTTAATTATTTATGCTACGAATGGAGCACGTACTCTGCAAACGCTAGCGAGCTCATTTTTGTGCTTGTTTGCTTTTCGACAGCCTGGCAGTGTGCTTCTACCTCATCTACGAAAATTTCTGCGACAACTCATCAATAGATGATTATTGGTCGGCTAAAGACGACCAAGCTCCAAGGCGAAGAACCTGCTTCCATCGTGTGTGCACCAATCCCCGCTCTTTCGTTCCATCCATATATGAATCATCTTCATTCCCAGTGTGATATATACACCCCTTTTGTCGCGTACGTAATGGATGTGTCTCCATCGTGCCTTAACTGTACTGTAGTTTTTGCATTAATAATGTGTTTCTGAATCGAACGAAACAACACAGCCACACGGTCGATAGCAAGAACGCGGTCCGGCCGTCACCAAGAAAACAGGGGCGACGAATGATTTCATTAACGAGTTCGAGTTTTGGGAAACACTTGTTCGTGTCCTTCTCGGACGTCATCACACACATAGTTCACCCACTCGGGTCCTGTCACCTTCCAGCTAGGCCTCCGCGGCCTCATGGCTTCATGGGCTTCGCTGGATCAGCTTGGGCTTCGTCTTGTATATCCCTCTTAGAAACCGGTGCAATAGGCTGACAGTTTCCATTGCTCAAAAAAAAAAAAAAAAAAAAAAAAAGACTGACAGTTTCCCATTTAATTTCTGAGAAGATTAGTTCAAACGATTTTTTTTCTTTAGCGCAGACTGTCAAATAGTTTAGTTGTTGTTGGTTTTAATTTTCACACGTCTGTTAGTTGGAGCCAAGCATCATGTGATCAGCGGTGGATTTTTACAATGTGGGGCTAACTGCCAGTCTGCCACACCCACCCCCTATTGCCTTCTAGACTTGCTTTGCTAATGTGCTACAAGATTACAAGTTCTACTACCATATATTAGAGAGAAATCAGAGAAAATCACTCCACCAATAAATCAAAGATTAATAAAACACATCCTTCAGGGGCAATGGGCACAACAAAAGGAATGGGGTCGTCTTCCACGTCGCGACACGCCCGCAACCCAGCACCCGCCGCCATGGTCGCACCCTCCTCGGCTGACCACGAGGCCCCTCCCGCCACGCGGCAGCAAGGACAGGTGCGCCCCCACCGATCAGTGATACAGAGGTTAGGGGGCTCCGTGAGGATAGGGTTCAGAGACCTAGGGACACGGATTTTGGGGAGGACGAGACTATCATCGAATTTTTTGGACAGCTCTGGGCTGTCGACTCCCCACCGCCGCCGCCACGGGCTCGTAACCCTAGGGCCACAACCACCGCAGCCGCCTCCGAACCATCCAGCCTACACCACGGAGATACTAGCCTATTCGGGTTCGGAAGGACCTGCTCGTCGAGAAGAGCTTCACTCTTCAGGATTTGTATCTGGCGAGAAGCACTGAACGGTTGCTCACCAAGCCGGTCAACTGCAGCTTCGCGGAGGTGTGGAAGGCGAACGAGAATCGAAGCACCTACGCGGAGATTCTCAGGAAACCGATGGCAGAGGGTGGACGATGGATCTGGCAGCCAGATCGGCAACCAGCTCGTCCCCAACAGCCACCAAACCAGGCGGGATGGCGTGAACAGGGGCAACGCCAGGCACCTCGTCAACAACAAATCCAGCGTAATCCACCGCGCAATCAGGTTCCACCCCCCCGCAATCAGGCTCCGCCTCCCCGTAATCAGGCTCCGCCTCCTCGCAACCCGGCTCCACCACCACCTCGCAACTAGGGTACACAAAGCCAACAGCCAAGGGGTGGTAATCAACAGTGCAAGGGGACAAGGTAATGAACCTGTCAACCCACCTTTTGTCATTGATCCTCGCTATAGGAAGCTTATCTGCTACAATTGTGGAGATCCTGGACATTTTGTGGGGAATTGCACTAAACCAAAACTCTGTTTCATTTGCTCTGTACCTGGTCACCATATGAATGAGTGTCCTTCATGGAATCTGAATTACCACATGCTGAATATCCGGGAAGTGCCGGTCGTGGTCTTGGGTTCTACCATGTAGAGGTCCCTACCGCATGAAACTAGCCGGGTCAATATGGGCAACTCGTGGAGTGGTGAGAATCAAAACAGGTCTGTTACCAAAGAAGAATTAGAGAAGGAACTAGCTGACATTTATTGCAGATTGTGGCCTTGGCAAATCGTAGAATTGAGCCCCGGCCGCCTTCCTTGTCGATTTCCTCCACACAAGAAGGTGGAAGACATTAAGAACTATCCATCTTTCAATCTCGGGAAGGAAGGTGTTCAAGTGGAAGTGCTGGAGTGGAAGGGTGAACTGCAGCCCTACAGTGCTTTGCAGGAAGTTTGGATACAAATGTATGGGATTCCACCCAAATACTGTCATTGAAAAACCTTCTCCCAAATTGCTTCTAGCTTTGGGCTGATGGTGGAAGTGGACTGGCCATCCATCTTCAAATCTTTCTTTGAGATGGTGAGAATTAAAATTGCATGTAAGGATGCTGGAAAAATTCCTGAAGATAGACTATTTGAGCTGGGTAAGGAGATATATGCAATCAGCTTCAAAATTGAGGGAAGAATAGAAGGGACCTCCAGGACTGATGATAATAATGATGACAATGATGGTGGTGATGACAATGGAGATGATGATGAAGTTGATGATCTAGAGGATGATGATGGAGTGGAAAAACCTCCAGTGGAAGAATTTCAAGCAAACAGTGAAGCCAAAATGACAACTCCAGCTACCAGTAAGGTGCAGAACAAAAGTGGGTGCAAAACTGTGAGTGGCATAGAAGTGATAAGCCAGGAACAACAACTCATTATGGCTATGAAAGGCCAGCTACCACCGATGTTGACATCAGGAGAGGATAATGTGATCACACAAAGCCTTGAGGCTACTCAGGATGTCAGAGAGAAGGAGCTAACTCCTAGCAATAGTAATGTCGACAAAGGAACAGCAACAAAAAGTTTAACTGCCCTCATCTATGAAATCCAAGTTGAAGATACAAGCTTAGATACCATGGTTAAGAAGATACAAGTGCAGCCTGGAGAAGTATGTACCTTGAAGTACACAATACACGTAAATCTGACCGTGGAATTGTGGGAAACAAGTTACTGAACTTGGTCAGTAATGAATCTCAGTGTTCTAGGTGGGAGGAATTCAGGAAAATGGCAAGTGAAGGAGCTTCTGATGAATGTTCTCAGTTGCTGAAAAACATGGAGTTAGAAGATTCCGATGGTGATGAGGACCCGTTGGATACTTGATTCGAGAGGACAAACAAAATGAGATGTCTACATTGGGGAGATTGAATTCAGCCAAGAATCTGATGAAATAAGGATGGACAAGGTTGAAGAACTCATGAACAAGAATATGCAAAAAGAGAAAATCTAAGTGGGGTCCAAGGGAGAGAGTTCCAAGACCAAGGAGAGGAATGGATGATGGGAAAACAAAGATCGCAAAAGGCACAAGAACTAGTTTCTATCAAGAATCTGAAAAAGGTAAACCACCTAAATCCTTTGCTTTTGAAAGCAATGAGACTTTACTTCGAAGCTAGCTGTGTCAATATAACTTTGGGAAATGATGATATTGACTCTAATACGCTTATTGATAACTTAAAAGAAAAAGAGATTTTAATGAATGAACAGTTTATTAGTATTAATCCTGAGGTTAATCTGCCTCGCAAGTATTGAGCTAGAGTATGTGGTCTCTAAAGACTGCTCTCTTCCGAGTTGCATGATAATAACCATTTAAATGGGAATCTTTTCTTGATAACCAGCAGGGGCACAGATTGTCTCTCAAGACAATGCCCAAATAGAAAAAACAAAATAGTTATCCATGATAGGGGCCTTTTGGAATATTAGGGGTTTAAACAAAGAGGGTAGATTGCAATGTGTTACTGATTTTGTTAATGATAATAAGTTGGATTTTGTGGGCTTCAAGAAACCAAGAAGGAAATCTTTGAAGATTCTTTCTTGAAATATATTCATAAAGAGTTTGAATGGAATTTCCTGCCCGCCAATGGTACCGCTGGGGTATCTTGGTGGGTATTGATGGAAGGAAATTCCAAAGTATAGCTTGGAAAATAGGAAAATACAGTATTGCTGGAATCATTAGAAATATCCATAATAAAGTGACTTGGAGATTAATTACTGTGTATGGCTCTCCTTATGAGGAAGGAAAAGCTGACTTCCTTAAGGAAGTGGAAGATTTATTAGCTAACTGGAATGGTCCTACAGTGATTGGTGGTGACTTTAACATCACCCTACATACTAAAGAAAAGAATAATGGTCATATTAATCAAAGATGGGCTGATTCACTCCAAGACCTCATTAATAAATGGGGCCTAATAGAATTGAAAAACTCTTCTAGGTCCTTTACATGGACAAATAACCAGGAGATACCTATTCTAGCTGCAATTGATAAAATTTTTTGTACTGTGAATTTTGAGCAGCTCTTCCCCTTGGCTTTTGTGTCAACTAAATCCAGGGGTGTAAGTGACCATGTACCACCGCTATTAGATATGGGGATTAAGGTTCCTAAGAAACCTAGTCTCTATAGGTTTGAAAAATGGTGGTTAGAACAACCAGACTTTAAAGAGTCGGTAAAAGACATTTGGAACACCCCTTGTGCCTTTGATGATCCCTTGGATATCTCGGCAATTTAAGACCGATTATTGAGGAAAAAGACTAAAGGGTGGGCCATGAATAGAAATGCCGACATTAGGAAGCAAAAACAAAAGCTATTACAAGAGTTTGACTTCTATGATATTATTCAAGAAGATAGACCATTATCTAGCAATGAGAAAAAAAGAATGAAGGATATCACTTTGCTAACCTTGAGGCCATTTGGAGACTAGAAGAGATTAAGGCAAAGCAAAGGTCCGTGGATAGGAATATAGTGGAAGGGGATAAAAACACAGCTTACTTTCAAGCCGTGGCTAACCGAGACACAGGAAAAAGAGAATTATAGGCTTAGAAACAGAAAATGGGTGGATTGAGGATAATGACTTGATGTTGGACCATGCCGTGGACTTTTACAAATCTCTGTTTGGTCAGGAAGTTAGAAGCCCAAGTTAGATTAGATGATAGTTTTTGGGAAGAGGGAGAAAAAGTGACTCATGATGAAAATGAGTTGCTGGAGGCAGAGTTTTCGAGAGGCTGAGATTAGGGAGGCTGTTTTTTTGGCTCATATGCCGATGGAGCTCCAGCCCGGATGGGTTACCTTTTATTTTCTATCGACCTTCCGGGAGCTCATTAAAGGGGATCTTATCAAGCTAGTTAACAGCTTTGAGAAAGGGTCCTTAAACCTTGAAAGAGTGAATTATGGGATGATTACCCTAATCCCAAAAGAGCCCGAAGCAAAGAACCTCAAAAAAGTTCGCACCTATTAGTTTGTTAAACTGCAGTTTTAAGATTTTTGCTAAACTCCTAAACAATAGATTGGTGAGGGTGGCAAATAGATTGGTAGCTTCTAATCAAACCGCTTTTATTAAGGGCAGATATATACTTGAAAGTGTAGTTGCTGCTCATGAAATTATTCATGAGGTGCATAGGAGGAAGGAAAAAAGGAGTGATACTTAAACTTGATTATGAAAAAGGCTTATGATTGTGGTTAGTTGGAGCTTCCTTGAGGAAATGCTCAAGTCAAGGGGTTTTGGAGATAAATGGATTGGGTGGATTAGGAAAGTAGTTAGAGGTGGTTCTCTGTGTATCGGAATGAATGATGAGAACAGTTCATACTTTAAACCCGGAAAGGGCTCGCATTGGGAGACCCTTTGTCCCCACTTCTTTGTTTAATTTAGTGGCAGATGTCTTCTCAAGAATGCTTATGAAAGCAGCTAGTGTAGGTATGATTTCTGGGTTACTACCACAGGTTAGAGAAGGAGGAATAATCAGCTTACAGTATGTTGATGACACACTTCTTTCTAGAAAATGATATAGATAAAGCTAGCACTCTTAAGTGGCTATTAGTTTTGTTTGAGCAAATGTCCGGGATGAAAATAAACTATGACAAAAGTGATATGCTAACTATTGGTATGGAGGAAGATGAAACAAATGCTTTTGCAAAGTTGTTCATTGTAAAAAAGTGAGTTCCCAATTAAATATCTGGGGGTGCCTTTGCATTATGCTAAGTTGAGAAAACAGGACCTCCAGCCTGTAATTGACAAGATCATTAAAAGAATAGCAGGCTGGAGGGGTAGACTACTTTCTTATGCTGGCAGGTTAACCTTACTTAAAGCATGTTTGTCAAGCATCCCAATCTATCTTCTGTCTGTCATTAAATTTCCCAGATGGGCTATTGATATGATCAATTCGCAAATGGGGCATTTCTTATGGAATGACACTGTGGATCACCACAAATACCATTTGGCCAATTGGCAATTAGTTTCTCAACAAAAGGAGATGGGTGGTTTAGGGGTGCTGGATATGAGGAGTTTAAACCTCTCTCTTTTAAGTGCTTGGATCTTTAGATATCACTTGAATTCTAATGCCATTTGGACTGATATTATTGATTACAAATACAATACTAAAAACCCAAATATCTTGAGCTGTTCTACAATAGGGGCCTCTCCTTTTTGGAAAGGGGTCTTGTGGGCAGTAAAGGCTGCCCTATTAGGAATTAGATGGATTGTGGGTAATGGTAGAAAAATAAGGTTCTGGGAGGATGTATGGATTGGTAATCTCTCTTTAGCTACTGTTTTTTGGCCTTTGTATATCATTAATGAGCAGCAGGGCAAATCTGTAGCTGATGTGTGGAATGGTCAGGATTTAATGCTTACCTTTAGGAGATCTGTATCTCCTAGAGATATGAACTTATGGCATGAGCTAGTAAGTGCTGTTGAGGCAGTTCAGTTAACAGAGGATGAGGATCATATTATGTGGAACTACTCATCAACAGGAACATACTCAGTTCAGTCCTTATATGCTGTGGTTAACCACAGAGGGGTAACACCTATGTTTGTTAGTTCAATTTGGAAAGTGCTTATACCCCCTCGGGTGCAGTTCTTTTTATGGCTGTTGTCTAATAATAGACTTCTAACTAGAGATAATTTAGCCAAAAGAAGACCTGTACATGATCCAACCTGCTTGTTTTGTTCTGAGAATGAAACAGTCATACATTTATTCTTTGATGGATTTGTAGCTAAGATCATTTGGACAATTGTGAGTGAACTGTTGAATATACAGATTGGTTATAATTTCGAATCAGTGGCTGGGCTTTGGGTTGCTCATAAAAGACATGTCATAACTAATGCGGTTTGTGCTGCAGTGATGTGGTCCATTTGGAAACTAAGGAATGAAATGTGTTTTCAGGGTGCTGTTTGGACAGGTACAGAGAAACTGCTGATGAAGATTGCCAGGATGCTGAGAAGATGGATGCCTCTCTACAGAAAAGAGGTGGAGGTGCAAGTGGAAGAAGTAGCTCATCTGCTGGAAGCAAGAGCGTGCTTGCTGCCTCAACTGACGTGGACATTGGAGACAAGCTCATCATCAGGGTGGGATCAATCGGATGCTCTGCATTTGGCCTCGACCACTTCAGCTCAGCATAGCGGCTCATAGTTAGCGCTGTGGAGTTCTTTTTTTGTGTTGATCCTAGCGGCTCATAGTTAGCGCTGAGGAGTTCTTTTTGTGTCGATCAGTCTTAAGACTTGTCTGTACTGTGGCGGGCGCGCCGTTACGCTGCACTTTTGACTCGGCTTTGCTTTTGGTAATACAAAAGCGGGGAAACCCTTTTATCTAAAAAAAAAATATATTAGAGAGAAATCAAGAAAAGAACCACGAAGATCACGTATTTCCCTGATGATCGGTGAAATGCATGATCTCTGGAGCTCTCCCATCTCCAAAAGCTTCACTAGCTCTTGGCTGTCTGTTTCCATTTGCACTTGCACACGCTGGACATTTATCTCCCTGGCCAAGGCCACACCATCCCTGCATGCTGCATGTCCCCGGATGATCTCGAACAACCCCAGTTGCTCCCTGTCCCTGGTCAGCCTCAATATAGAGATTGATTTTCACTTTGCTCGTGATAGGGTTCACAAACTTCTGCAATCAGAAGCTGCTGGCTTGATTTCAAAAATAGAAGAAATTCCATGACCAATCTATAGGTATGCATGAGGTGATGAAGAAACAAATAATACAGAAAGAATTGCATGTTTATCAGTAAGTGAACATGTCTTCTCTGAACACATAACTGGAAAATGATTCTCAATAGAAACCGTAAGCAGAAGACTGACCACTACTTTGATAGGTGCTCTGCGTGGTAGATAATCTAGCTAAGAGAGTTGCATATATTTGATTTTAGATGTTCTCTGCAGCAGTCATGCTCTGATGACTAGTACGAGTGCAAGAATTTTGCAAGCAACACCGTAGTATATTTTGCAAATTGAACCAGAAACAGCAAGGCTACATTGTACACTTCTTTTAAAAAGGAACATACGTTGAAAATATAAACTTTGTTATTGCAGTCATTCTGGCGTGCTTATCACAAATGTGATGCAAGACACAGGCATACAGCAAACTGTCAATGCCAGCGAAGTCAGAGCACATTCTGTAGCACCAACCATGAGCAGATAAGCAACAGAACCTCCACATTAAAAAAAATTGACAGCGTAATGGTGGAAAAACTTGATAGTAAATCTTTGAAGTCGCAAGTTCAAGTTAAGACATACAGCCCATCATTCAAATGTGATGCAACCAATATAAACTTTGTTATTGCAGTCATTCTGGCGTGCTTATCACAAATGTGATGCAAGACACAGGCATACAGCAAACTGTTAATGCCAATGACGTCAGAGCACATTTTGTAGCACCAACCATGAGCAGATAAGCAACAGAACCTCCACATTAAAAAAAATTGACAGCATAATGGTGGAAAAACTTGATAGTAAATCTTTGAAGTCGCAAGTTCAAGTTAAGACATACAGCCCATCATTTCTCGAGTAATTTCTGACACTAATGATGTTTGGATTCATGGGCCTAGATGCAACACTGTTGAGTTCCTTAACATGAAATTCACCTCCATCTCGCCCTCCCAGTCGGATTACCTCTTCAGTTCCAGAATCCCTGTGAACTCTATCATCGCTGGCATCATTCTTTGTGTTTGTTGCGTCACCATATAGATCCTTCAACTTTGCCAGGTTGGATGATTCTGGAGCCCTACCAAATGGGCTGGAGCGATGTTTGTCGCCGTCAGTTCTGCCACGGACTGGACTCCTGCTCCTGCTCCGGCTCCTGCGGGAGCTGGAATGACTATTTCGGTCAGAATCCCTGTCCCTCTTTTCACGGCCTCGCCTTCATCCCTATCTGAATAACTCGGCCGACGATGATCCCGGTCTCTGTGATCACGAGCATAACGATCATGCTCCCTATCCCTGTACCTGCCACGATCACGATCTGAACGGTCCCTCTCAGAGTCATGATCGCGCTCAGAGCTCCGACTTCCGTGCTTCCTTGGTGGCGGTTTTGCATGGTCACCATCATAATTTCTTTCCTTGTCCTGTTTGGAAGATAATGTTCTTCGGACTGGGGAAGAATCCCTTGTGGATGCACGGTGTGGAGCACGCTGACCAAAAGAGACAGACAAAGAAGCCTTTACAGAAGGAGGCCTTCTGGCAGTATCATTTGATTCAAGCCTATTGGAATCCCCAGTCATTCCTGACTGTTTTGTTGGAAGCTTCAGCTTCTCAAGATGGCTAGTGACCTGTCGGAGAATTGGGAGAGGCACTCGTGGAAGAAGACTGTCGAAATAGTACTGCAAAAGAATAACAAATATCATTGACACTATGTTTTAACATGTGAAAAATAATAATCTCAATTGAAACTTATCTATAAGAGTAGTACATTAAAAATAGAAACACTGAGGAATTGCTTCAGAGTTGTAATACAATATATCAGAGCATCTGACTTGGAACAAATGTGGAGTCAAGCAGCAAAAAGGAAAAAAAAATGGTTTTACAGTCAACTATCAAATCTGTATTGGGAGTACTAATCTTTATTTTTTCTTTTAGTAGCATTTCAAAAAAAACTATAAGATAGTTAACGCATCGGAACCCTTTCGCTTTTCTCAAGAAAAAAACAGACCTATTTCCTGATAACATATCACATACTCCTTCAGCAAAGAATCATGTCCGGATGAAAAAGAAAATACTAGTAACTCTTGCCACAAGAAACTAATATGGGCAAAAGCGCCATGGGCATACATGCTTCATATGATATAAACCCTCAACAAGTAAAACAAAGAGGAGTAAATTATCTTGCGAACCATTTCAAATGTTATGAATCCTTCAACCACTTGAAACATAGGTTAGACTAGCGAAAAACAGTGAAAAAGGAACTTTTGAGCAACACATCATGACAAACCTTATACAGTGATGTTACTGGCGGAAGAGATGATGTCTCCTCTTAAAAGCAACTCCACAATTGAAATTTCCCTCAGTATGCGAAATCAACAGGTGAGTGATTCAAGAAAGACTAATGGCATTTAGGTTCAGAAAAGAATACGGTTAATGATCTCTGCCCTCAGATGTAATTGGGTAACTAAGGAGACACAGTGATAGCAGCTCAGGATACTGTTTTGTTATATGGAAGAATTGTGAAATAACTTCAAGAGATATACCTGACCAAGGAGGAGATCACGCACATAAACGCCCATTGTAGTCAATTTACCATTTGAGCCAGGGGCAAACTCCTGAAAGAGTAGGACATTAGATTAAAGACATGGACAATGGAAAGAACTGTAAAATGTTTTTTTAATTACATCATAAAGAAGCATAAATATTTTATAAACATGGGCAAATCAATGTTATTGTTAGTATAGGCATGAAATATATTTTCACAGATAGATCCACATGGCTAAGCAGTTAGTTCATACATGTGCAAAACGTTGTGTTCCAAAGAAGTAAAAGCTTCCCTCAAAAAAAAAAAAAAAAAAAGAAGAAGTAAAAAGCTAGGACAGGAATGGTGGATTCCAGAGAAACACCAATTTTGGTTCGAAGAGTGCACATTTCAATATATCCTTAAGTACATGTTTGAAACATCGGTTCTTTTCTAATTGTAGACTATGATACAGACATAGGAACCAACTATTGTCCTGCCTTCAGTTTTTTACAACTATATCTGACTCTTTCTACAAGCACTGCTCTTAGTACATAGCAGGTTCCAATATCAAAAGATGATCTTTGTTTATGTTACAAAAGTTTATCATAACATTTGAGTGGAAACAATTCAACAGAAACTTGGGATATAATTCAGAGACATATGGCTTAACACATGAACTAGCAGTTGTCCTGTTGCTGCTTAAGAAACAAATAAAATAAAACAGAAGAACAATAGAAGCAATACCTCGTCATCCTTGATATAAGGTTCATACCAAGTCCACAGTGTTTTCGGTTCTGCAACATACCGCAGGTAGAGGAATCCAATCTGAAATAAACCAACCATTATGTTCTGATAGCCAAATCCATTTGTTTGATAAACTGAACCTGACATGCTAGTGCCATGTGTGATTGAGCATATATATAAATCACTTGGTTCCATGTAAAAACAGCCTGCTAAGTCTATCACTACTACCAACTACTACATGTACTACCAGAGAAGCTTTAGGTAATGACAACTACAGTGAAGGTCATTTCTAGTCATGTGCAGAGTTCAACACTATGGCAAAGCCTGATTCCTACCTAACTAAATCCGCAAAATTGTAACAGTCAGCATGCAATAATCTGTTCCTACAGCCAGAAACAACAAACAGGTCATTGAACAGAAAACCTAGACAAGGGCAGCCAGAGGCTCACATACAGCTCTGATGTAGGGAGAGTCCTGGTGCTTGAGCAACCCGTGCATCTGCTTGACGGTGAGCTTCATGGTGAACAACTTGTATAGGAGGCAGAAGGCGGAGGAAGGTCCGCGGCAGTTCCCGGTCATCCATGGCTCGACGTGGTCCACCTGGTTGTAGATCTCGTCGACCACCTCGTGGTAGGTCTTGTACTTGAAGAGCTCCTTGAAGTAGTCCGAGGAGAGGATGTTGACGGACAGCACCTTCTCCATCAGCCCCTCGATGGCACGGCCAGACGACTGGATCTCCATCTCCCTCCCCCCTCACCTCTAGAATCAACAGAAATCAAATTGCAACCACGCCGCCCGGATGGATGCGGGAAGCAAGAGAAAGAGAAAGAGAAGATTCGAAAGGTACCTCTTTTCTGGTCCACCGGAACGCGGAGAGCTGAGCTGAGGGCAAGCGGGGAGAGGCCGCCGCCCCGGCGGCGTGGTGAGATCGAGACGGCGGCGGACCGGAGGTAGAGGAATCGCTTTGGATTGAGAGGAACCTAGACGATGCGGGTGGGGAGAGCAGGGGCCCGTGGGCGTTGCGTGGAATGGAATGGGTGGGTCAGGCCACCCGGACCCACACGCGCCTAGTCACTGACATCAGACCCATTCAGAAAACCGTATTTTCCATGGCTCAAAAGATTAAAATTTTGAAATATTCATAGTGCATCCATACATGTACTCACATGAAAAGACAAGGACATTTTTTGGAATATCATTTTTAGAAATAAATTAACAAATTTGAGGCGCATGTAGATCAATTTATTCTCTCCTACGTGATAATAATATTAAATCAGCTGAAATTAGCCGGCAGCAGAACTGATATTGTAAACAAGTGCATACTAGGCTAGATCCAGTCACAGTTAAAAGCCCAGAGCCCTCATGTAGCAGACCACTATCTTCTTTTCCCTGCCCATCATCTTTTTTTTTCTTCTCCTAATAAAAAGCCCAACATGGGTCCACAGCAAACCACCTTTTTTCCATTATTACTATCTTCCTTTCTCTCAATAATTAGTTGCTAATTCATCTTCATTACTCAATTCAGTCATTATTTTCATGACAAAGAAAATGCAGTCATCATTAATAAATGCAGCTAACATGTTTTCATTTCTCCTATTTTATCCTCTTTTTTTACATCTGTTTGTACCCAGGCCTAGCCGCTCCTTTGCCGGCGATGCCAACGTGACCCCCGGTTCACTTGAGATCGTCAATGTATGATACTATGATGTCGAGTCCAAGAGGTCTACGACCGACCCTTGATTACTACAGTAAGCTTTTCTGAACAAGCTTGGGCAAGCAACAGCACTACTACTGTGCAGGCACTGCTGCCGATCCACGGGCGCAGCTGGGTGAATGCGCAGGAAACAGCACTAGTAC
>JADLZK010008071.1:0-120104 GCA_015847255.1 Hyparrhenia diplandra | reverse complement strand
AAAGCTACAAATGCATTTCAAAGGCGCTTTATGAATCCTTTCTCGCTTATGCTAAGAAACGCCAACAAATATCCGGACGCAGGGGCCTAGATGGTCGTGGTTTGCCCTACCCGGGCTTAAAGTGATTCTATTTCCCCAAAGAGAGGGATGTCGCAAAATAGTTCCTAGACTTAGCTGATTTGTCTCTTGGCGCCAGGAGAGAGACGACACCCTCAGCGGATCTGGAAGGCACCTCGAGTCCTCTCATTATGGGCACAAAGTGTTCCCCCCGAGGTTCTCTATAGGCTCTGGACGCAGTCAATATTCCATACCCGAGGCCTTCACGGGCCTTGTAGCCTAAGTGGGTCGAGTCTCAAGTTCCGACTTTGAGTCTTACTTGGGCCTACTTGTGCCCAACGGTGGAGGGCATGACTCTAGATCCACGGTCCAGCATGACTATGGAGGAGATCCACATTTGGATCTTCTCTACCCTTCCAGAGGATGTCATATCTCTTGGGAAATGTATATCCAGAGTCTACACTCCAAATCCTATAGGACCGATGGCTCGTGAATTTCACAACATTTCTAACCTTCTATGCTGCTCTATCTTCAAAGAAACTCTTCTAGCACCTCTTGTGTGCACTATTTTGGTGGACTATGACACATAACGTATCTCAGTATGTGGAGGGTTTTCTCCCATAGAGAAGTCATATCTATGTGTACAAAAGATGGGCAAATCACAAAATGTGTCAAGATACATTGCAATGATCATATGTAAATGTATTAGAGAAACAAATATAAAATAATGTGTGAAGATACATACATTAATGTTAAACTATGTATAATAAATAAAAATAGAATCCACCATTCAGTCTACAACACATTCGTATGTTTATGAATAAAACATGGAATGACCTACACATTTAGCATTGAAAGATTCAAGAAGATGAAGTTGAAGATAAAGCTCACGGCCTTGGGCAAGAACTATTATCCATCAAGCAAGAACACAGATGGAACACACGTGCGAAGCAAAAACTAATAATAGAAGTGGCTATATAGTGTGCACGCTTAGTCCCTGTTGATAGAGTTCACCGACTAAATGATCAACCTCTTGTCCTGGTTGTAGCCACGAACAGGGGTAAAAAAAAAGATGTTAGTCCCAGGTTGAGGTAACAATAGGGCCCGAAAGTCTACCTCTAGTCCCGTTTAACCTACCAACCGATTAAAGGTCTCACGCCTTCGAAAAGACTATTGCACTATCCGTTGGGTAGGGATGTTAGTCCCGGTTTGAGATATTAACTAGGACTAAGCCTTTCTCTAGTCCCAGCCCAAAAATAGGCGAGACTAAAACCTCGTACCAAAAGTTTGTTCTCTATTAGTGCATGTATCACTATATCGAAAGTGGTGTTATTAGCAGAAAATGACGATGATCCAATTGACACCGGCTGTTTTTGTCTCTAATCGATAGTGTTATGCCACTGTCAGATTTGGGTTGAGCCAGGAATGAGTCTTTTGTCACCGCTGGATGATTAGGACTCCCCAATTATTATTGCCGCATCCTAGGCTTATGACCAGCATATAATCCGCTTCACAGTAGGGTGGTTCTGCAGTGTCACTTGTTTTGATGTAGTGTACAAATACGAATCATTCTGTAGTAGTGTAAAAACATCTCTCCGAACAATTGTTTTACTAAAAAAAAGATCGATTGCATCCACGCTATGGTCTGTACTCTGGCACATAAGAAGAGAAGAACATCTCTCGTAAAAACAAGAGAGAGCGAAGAACATCTTTGATTTTTTTTTTTTCTAGGAAAGTAATTCATTCTCCGTGCGAGCCATGCAGCTAACTAGCCGACGTCCTTTGGTTGACTAGATTCATGTAGCTTGGACCATTTGGTGCATCGGGCCGATCGAGCTCACTAGATAGCGTAAGGATCCCTTCAGCCTGCAATTATAGACCCAAATAATAGTTATTCTAACATTAGCACGTACGTAATCATGTTTGGTCAGACGGCGATCGCTAGCCCGCACATATATAGCTCATTTATTTTGTTCTATAGTTTAAGTCAAACTTTTCTAATTTTTTTTTTTTAGACCAAAGGCATTCACCCGTCTTTATTGAAAGCTTAACGAACACCCTTAGGCCTTGACCTGGGGTTACCAGTTTACAATACAAAAGCACTCTACAGTACTGCATCAAACCGAACTCAACCTTCTACCATAACTCTACCTCAAAAAAGATTACTAAAAACAGAGTTCAAACGACATCTCGACCAACCTTTTGCGCATAACAGCACGCAATCCAAAGATTCTCGACCTACTATGCGGCTCGAAGGCACGCATCACAGCACAAGTGTTCTTATTTTTGCGCACGAAGGCACGCACCTCAGCCCAACCAGTACTCAAAACACCTTCTATGCTTACAAAAACTCAGCCGAATGCCAAGAAGAGCTTTATGGAGCGCTTGCCGACGAAAGCCGGATCATTTCTTCGCCACCGGCTTCATCTTGGTCTTCAGTAGAGGCTTCCACGCCTTGATCAGCAACACTGTCCTTGTAGATAATCCCTTTAGGAGACGACACCAACTTCTTGTTGATGGCCATGTTGTTGCGTGTCTTCCATATAGTCCACAAAATACCCCGCACGTATGAACATGGTTACTTCTTCCTTAACTCTATGGCAGTCCTCTAGAAATTGGTATAAGAACTCAGCACTTGAGACCGGCGATTGTTGTCATCCCAAAGTTAATCCCAAGAACGTCCACAAATAGACAGCTAATGGGCACCTAAAAGAATATGGTCCGTGGTTTCAGGGATTTCACAGCCGGTAGCGATCTTGACCCGGCCAATTTTTCTTTTTTCAGTTGAACCCCAGATTGATGGTATCATGCATAGCCATCCATATAAAGATCTTGACTTTTAGTGGGATGGTACATTTCCATAGGTGGATCATTTGTCTATCCTCCACTCCACCTGTTGTCATAAATTTGTACAAAGGATTTTACAGAATATTGTTTAGATTGCTCTAAAGCCCAAATCATTTCGCTCTGTCTTCCTCAAGAGTGATCTCATCTAATAACTCTATTAATTGACCATTCTTCCTCGCTAGAACGCCATTTAGTTGTCTTGAAGTGGAATAACCCATCCATCTTCAGTTAGCACATTTGCTACCTCTATATTTTGATTCATAGCTACTTGATAGAGATTGGGAAATCTTATGCATAAAGGACAACCTTCTATCCGACATCCAACCAAAATCTGGTCTCACGACCATCATGTAGCTCCATCACTCTTCCCATTTGAAACCATTTTCCGATATCTAACAAAGGATTTCCAAAACTGAGAACCCTTCCTATTCCCGACCAAAGATACTCTTTTGTCCAAGATATTTTTTTCTCAAGATAGAACAACACAAATTATCATCACCTCTCCAATTTAGCAATCCATTTAGCCATAAGACAAGTATTCATAACTCTAACATCTAAGAAACCCAAACCCCCAAAAATCTTTTGGTCTATTAAGGGCTTCCCACTTTATCATGTGATATTTCTTTTATTAATGGTGCCCCGCTAAAAGAAAGTAGATCTATTTGTGTCCAAATTCGAAATTGCCTTCATACAGCTTGGTAAACACCCATGGTGTACATTGGGATACTTGATAAGCAGGATTCAATTAACATTGACTTCCCTCCACTAGACAAAAGTACTCACATTGCCATGTACTCAACCTCTTTGTTGTCTTGTCACCGACATAATCTAATTGGGCTTTTTGTAATCTTGTGATCACCGACGGGTAATCCCAAGTATTTCATTGGGAACACAACCGGTTTACATTGTAATATCTCTAGTGTTCTTTTGTTGTTGGGCTTCATCTATGCCCATTGTAAACATTTCACTTTTATCAAAATTTATCTTCATGCCTAACATTGCTTCAAAGCAGTTCAGTATCATCTTAACTCTTTGTAAGTTTTCAATGTCATACTTCAACAATATTACAAAGATATCATCTGTGTGCATTGTAAATGGGTTAGTCCTCCATCTACTAAGTGAGGAACTACCCCATGGATAATGCCACCATTGCTAGCTCTAGTTAGCATTCGGATAAAGCATCTACTACCAGATTAAACAAAAGAGGAGATAAAGGGTCTCCTTGTCTTAGGCCTTTAAAGCTTCTAAAATATTCACCTCGACCCCATTAAGATCAATACGGACTCTACCTCCTCTTATCGCTTCATTTATCCACTTTGATCCATTTAACTTGAAACCCTTTCCTATTCATTACTTCATCTAAGAAATCCCAACTTACTTTATCATAGGCCTTCTCAAAAACTAATTTCAATATTACTCGCGATTGCTTTGTAACTCTAAGTTCATGTAAGACCTCCCGTATAATGACCACACCATCTAAAAATGTTTCTTTTTGGAATAAAAGTCGTTTGAAACCGGTTGATCAGCTTATCTATTACCCCCGTTAATCGATTGTTAATACCTTTGTTATAATCTTATATATCACATTCAGCAAGCATATGGGTATGAACTCGCTTTATATTTGTAGCTGGCTTCACCTTTGGTAACAGAATTATCACCCCATAGTTTAATCTCCATAGATCAAGCTGGCCATCATGAAGTCCTGCCTAACATTTCTTTGACATCAAGTCTTACTTCTCTCAAAAAGTTTTGAAAAAAATGACACTAAACCATCCGACCAAAAGCAGTATTGTTCTTCATTTCTTTCATTGCATGGTCAAGTTCTTCCAAAGTAAAAGGTTTAATCGGTCTTCATTGTCCAAAGAAGAGAGTTGTTGTTCTATTGGTCACATATTTTGATCAAGATGAATATCACCGCCTCTCTCGACCAAATAACTCTTTATAATAATCGCTACATGTTTCCTTAACTCTTGGTCAACTCAAAGTTACTCCTTCCTGTTCTAGATGAGCTATTTTCATTTTCCTCTTCCTTCCATTTGCACACTTGTGAAAATAGCTTGTATTAGAATCTCCTTCTAGGATCCATTGTTCACCACCTTTTCTCTGCCACTGTAACTCTTCATCAGCTATAATGTTAAGCAGATCTCTTTCAAGGGTGTATCTATTCTCCCATTCTTCATGATTTAGTTCTCTGATTTCATTTATATCATCTAAAGCAACTATCTCATTTAATATCTCTACCTTCTGTCTCTTCTGCAAACTATCCACATTCTGTCCCCATCCCTTTATAGCCCTTCTAAGCTTACTGGATAATATGTGCCAATGATCTAAAGGATCTCTTTTATGTCTGTTTGGCCATTTTGTTCTCACCCATTCACAGAAACCCTCCTGTTTAATCCAGTGAGGGCTAAATCTGAAGTAGTATATCTTTGTAACTCTATCATCTATGGTATCAACAATCAGAGGATTATGATCTGAACCTAGTCTTGGAGCAGCTTAAGACCTAAGCTAGATTGTATTTATCCTCCCGTATTGGAGACAAGCACCCTGTCTAGAACATTTTGTGTTGATTAACCAAGTTAATTAAAAATGCATCACAATCACAATGCCAAATCGGGTTCTTCTTATGCCCTTTCAGTAGAAGCTGTTGGCAGACCTTGAATATCAATTGGGATGATAGCCTACTACCAATTCAAATGTTCCTCAAGGCCGGGCACCAATTCCAGACCCAATTTTCAGAGAGATCGCCATCACTTGCTAGCTAGAGCATCCGGAAGATAAGAAACAAGGCTGTATTTGAAAATGAAAACATAAGCCTAGCTTCCTGGAGAAGCTGCTTCTTGAGGAATTTAACTTGGTCTGCACCAAGGCAAAACCCTCTAGGAGTGTGTCACTCAAGTCTTGGAGAGATAGTTACATCTAGCTTCTTTTCCTTTTTTTCTCTTTTTGTTGGGCTTGGCTGCCTTGTAAGATAACTCTGTATCATTCTTTTATTTAATTAAAAAAGAGAGGCCGGGGCTCCCGACCGGTTCGGTCAAAAAAAAAAAAAAATCACAATGCCAAATCAGTTTTATTAAAGTCTCCGTTAAATTTGTGTTGATGGTACATTTTGTTGAACTTGTAGATATTAATGTATATATTTTTTGAAAAAAAAAACCTTGGCTGAGTAAGGAAGCTTGGTTTAGAACGAAATCAAAGTGGACTGTATATAATGTAATTAAATACTCTCCAGTGTATGTAGACATAATATATATCTGGGTAGCTCATTTAGTGTATGTAGTTCCAAATCAAAGTGGAGTAAGAGAGAATACATATAAGTGTATATGTATATAACAACAAGCAGGATCATGGAAATGCCACTTTTCAAACAACTACTGTAACTACTGGTTCGCTTGATCGAAAGCAGTAGTTTTACCATGCGCTTGATTATAAAACCCATATTCTACAGGCCAGTGCAAAACTTTCATGGTCTATGAATTATGATGCATGCGTGAAAGTTATCTTGATTCGTTGCAAATTGCGATCAATGCAAAAAGAGCCAAGCTATTTTAGTGCGTGAACACAACAAATGGCGCGCGGATCTCGATCTTTGTGTATGCATGCATGCGTGAAAGTTATCATGTCTTCGATTCCTGGCTTGCTATAACCGTGTCTTTACGTTGCTTGCTTCCCCGATGCATGACCTTGAGCACAGTGTAGCATTTCAAATAACAACCCTTTGTGGTTTTCAGTCCATTTGCTCCCTAACTTGGCAAATATAAATTCATTACTGTTTAAATTGACTATTCCCTCCATTTCAAATTGGATTTTTTTTAGATATATAGCTTTTACAATGTATATAGACAACATAAGATATATCTAAGCACATAGTAAGAGCTGACTTACAATTTAGAACGGACTTGTAACAACTAAATTTTGAAATTAAGGCAACTTTTGTTTATATTTTACGTAGCAAACATTTTGTTTTGAGACTACACAGTATAACGCGACGCCAACACGCATGCATGATCACCCCATGAACACGTGCGCAAAACCCTACCTTTATGAGTACCTTCAAAGGATTGAGCCGACAAATCTTGAATTCAAGTCACCACAGCGCCTCATTGTTGATGGGGACGTCGTCTATCACTTAAAGCATAGCGCCGAAAATTCTGGAATAAATCTAGGATAAGGTGTCGTATCCTAGAATTTAAACCTGAAGCAGGCAAGGCATCTACTCCTTCCTGTAGTTAAGTGTCAAGATCAGATGCTACGCAAAAGTCAGTAATTTCAAATTTACCTATAGCTAGGTTATTTGAGCCTTAGATCCCTAATTGGGACTAGTAAAGTAATATATATCAGCTGTACTAGTTAGTATATGTCAAACAGTAAATAAAAAAGATTGTTTAATCTAGAGTATCGTGGAATAATTTATAGATTTGCAGGGAATAGAAGAGGAATAGATACGTTGGGATTTGGAAAGAAGGAACAGGAGGTTTAATTCCCTTGTTCCCCTTGACTCCCTAGTGCTACACTACATTCCAGGTTAACTAAGTCACTCGAAATTTGCATATGCACCATTGCTATATCCCATATTACACACTGGGTAAATTTGTTGTAGGCTTAGTTAGGACATTTTCAGATGCACCATTGCTAATTTGCTATATCCTATATTACACATTGGGTGTAAATCTGTATAAACCATTTGTAGTGACTTAGCGTGGAATATAAAATCATTGGATAGATCTATAGAAACCATTTGCACTAGGGAGAGGCAGACAGTGGTCACTTTTAACTTCTGTCTTCCATTATTTCTTAGAGAATAAATTATATTAATAATAGTCGTAATGTTTAAGAGCCAACACTGAAAAGCATCAACTAGCTAAGATAATATTGATGAGTAGTGTTCATGAGATACCAATATTGATAGATGTCATTGTGTACAACAAATTTACGGACACATGCATTACCCAGGAATTAAGCCAAAAGTCCTAACCCGCAGCCCAGCTCAATATAATGCATATGAAATGATAAACTTGCCATGTTTCACAAGAACAAATTTGCAAGATAGCACAATAATGACAGTATTGCAGAAAGAGACGCCTGGTTGCTTGTTCTATGGCCAGTTTTGGGGCAGGTCCCTGTTCAAGGACAGCACACCCTTTTTTCATTTGGGTTTCCAGAACCAGCCAAGACACACATACGTGCATATGGCCATATACACGCATGCCCCTTGGCCCTCACTGTGAGTGAGCCCCTATCAGTACACATAGTCAATGCTCCCATCAATCAATCCAAAACTAGAGTATACAGCTCAAACCCATCTGCCAGGCTAAATACATTTTATAAACCTAGCGTTGTCTTTTGGTGAGCATCTTGGACTACTTGATATCCCTACCTCGCACCCCCACTCCATATAAGGCAGCCATACATCCGTTTCCCTTGTACCACCACCTTCCTCTTGTTTTTCTTGCATGTCTTCATCCCATCTCATCAGTTACTTTTGTGGATCTGAGTTACAATCAGGCAAAGGATATTTCCGAGGTTTGGTCTCTTCCTTTTTTAATTTGTTCTGTTAGCCTTGTCCACGAGTAGTAAAGTATATAAGTATGTTGCAATTTGAAGCATCTAACTTTGTTTCCCATTTCCTCCATGCATGGTGTGCTTCTCAGATCTTAGCTAGGTTTTGCAAGGAAGAATATGCATCCAGGAGGTGGACCACTGTCGGTGCCACCTGGCTTCCGCTTCCATCCGACCGACGAGGAGCTCCTCTACTACTACCTGAGGAAGAAGGTTGCTTTTGAGCCCATTGATCTTGATGTCATAAGGGAGATTGATCTCAATAAGCTTGAGCCCTGGGATCTCAAAGGTAAGCAAATACATGTATATATATATATATAGATGCCATTTGTTTTCTTCTGCAATGCAAACTGAAAACATACTTACCTGCAGCAAGCTAGATCTGATCTCAACCTGAAATTACAAGGAGCGAACAACTCCCTAATATATGCACGACGCACCAGCACCAACAAGTTGAGCCATGAAAATATATTAAACTAATGCGGCCACAATGCTAATCATATTATTTGGAGACTTACTTTAATTAAGCAAATAAATCGATGACGTGCTTTAGTTGGACTGCCAAAACCATAGCGTGATCAGGTTAGACTGCCCTTCATCTCCTCCAGCGTTTTTTTTTTTTTGAAGAAACTTATCTCCTCCAGCGTAGAGCCTGTATAGACATATCTCCAATTGATGGCATATTATCTTTTCTCTTAAACAATGTTGCATCTCCAAAACATATATCTTTGACAACAACCCGGTAGATGTAAATAATTCGTCTTTTCTTCCTATATTTGCCATCACGTATAAAAAGCACCAAATTGAAGAGGACTTACGTAAGAGATGCTAGTTGCCATATTAGAACCAATGATAAAATTTCCTGCATGATTATTTTGGATAGTCATGGACTAATCATTCTGACTCCCTTGAAACAAAGCTGTCCTCAATTTGTTATTATATTCTCTTGTTCGTCTACTGCACCAAATATATCTTGAGAATCCATGGGATCATCACTAGACCAAATTTTTTTGCAAAGAGCTATATATAGCCAACCCACACAAATCTTATACATCTGTGGAACATGGCAGAAAGATGCAGAATAGGCACGGGCCTCAGAATGAGTGGTACTTCTTCAGCCACAAGGACAAGAAGTACCCAACAGGGTCGAGGACGAACCGCCGCCACCTAATCGCAGGGGTTCTGAAGGCGATGGGGCGAGACAAGGCCATCTTCCTTGGCAACGCCAGAGAATTGGCTTGAGGAAGACCCCTGGTGTTCTACATCGGGCGAGGCGCCACACGGGAAGAAGATCGACCGGATCATGCACGAATACCGCTGGATGAAGAGAACGTTGACATTCGTGTAATAAGGGGCATTGTGTTGTACTATTATTTTTTCTACCCGACATCTATCAAATTGTAAATTCACTCAAATACACCGATATGGTCTGCAGGAAGATGGGTGGGTGGTGTGTAGGGTTTTCAAGAAGAAGAGCTATCACCAGAGAGGCCTCAATCCGGCTGAAATGGCCGCACTGGACGACGATGAGCTCCAGCCTTTCCCTATTCCTATCCCCGGCAGCTCCCTACCAACAGAGCACAATAACAGCCCTCACCTCATGCAATATGACTTCCCTTCCTTCGACCCTTCCATGCAGCTCCCACAGCTGATAGACACCGACCAGCCCGTGCCAACCCTCACCACCCATCCCGGCGTCGCCATGAGCATGAGCTCATTCGGCGTTGAGTGCTCACGAGAACCCGACGGCTCACATCCAACGTCAACGATGGGATGCTCCACCACGCTTCACGGTGGTGGTGCCGGAGGTGGTGTCGACCGCTTCACTGGCACGACAGATTGGTCGATCCTAGACAAGCTCCTCGCCTCGCACCAGAACCTCGACCAGCTCTTCCATGGCAAGGTCACCGCGACCTCTACCTCCCCAATGGCTGCATACCATCAGCAGCTCATGGAACTCGGTGGCTCATCGTCATCGTCCTTGCAGAGGCTTCCACTTCAGTACCTTGGTGGCAAGACGGCCGATCTGCTCAGGTTCCCCAAGTAGTTTGATCAACCTCAAGTTTAGCTACCTTGTTGAGCAGTGACCAGAGATCAGGTTTTTGGTTGACTACTAGACTGCTTAATTCGATCTACTTCATATGGAGTTTAGTGCTGCTAAATGTATATATGTAGTGCAACCGTTTGGGGGCATACAGGCATGGAATGCCATCTAGGTTTCTTGGTTGATCAAGACGATCATTTTTATGTTTCCATTTGGGCTTAGGGTTGCTCGTTAGGTGCTTTCAGAGAAAATATGTGAAGAGATGACCCGGTCAATCAAGAACTTCTATTTATTTATTTTTAGCATAAGAACTTCTATTTGTTATTTTTGAACATATTGCTTCTGTTTCAAACTATAATTCCCATTGATTGGTCTTTTTTTGTTGTTGAGCTAACAATAATATAGGATCGCAGCATATATATCTGTTCATGCCTTCGTGCTCACCACTTAAATCACAACACATTTTTTTTTTTTCTAATTTTCTTCTCATATGTGATTTGATGTCTATATATCCCCATCATTCATTTGGGTCTACCATCAAACGGTTTAATTAGAATTGCCTTACAAATTGAGAAACAATAACATATATAGGAGCTTCTGGTGGTGCTTATTTTGCTATATTAGTTCTACCTTATGTCTTGAATAGTCTAGGATGAGCTATTGAGCAACAAGAAACCAAGGCCAGCGACTATTGAGTTTTGATCTCATGGTGCTTTGAGGTGCGTGAGAGGTTGATAGGCAACACGCTATAAATTTACTCAAATATAGTATGGGCGCACATTTGTCAAATACATGCTAGTTTCCACTCAATTTTTAGTTGTCCTTAGTCAGCTCATACTATATTTGAGTAAATTTATAGAAAAGATTATTAACATCTACCATATCAAAGAGGTCATTAATTGAAATAGTTTCCAGATGTATCTAATGAAGCACATTTGATATTGTCAATATTATTCCCTTTTCTCTAAATTTGGTTAAATTCTGATAATTGGCGATAAACTAAAATGCCCTATACTCCCTCCTTCGAATGTATAAAGTGTTTTGTTTTTTAGATACATTGCTTTTTATTATGTATCTAGACATAGCGTGTATCTAAATGCTCAACAAAAGTCATGCATCTAGTCTAGAAAAACTAAAACATCTTATAATTGCTATGTGGAAGCATTTCATTTCATAAGATAGAAGATACTTAGTGATCAACCCCCTCCACCTGTAGACTGTATTTGGTAGAACACAAAGATTTCCTCTTGAGTTTTCTTCAAACGCATGGAATTTCCTTTATAAACAGTTCCATCTTCCTCCTTCCTTGGGAGGCTTTCATCCATACCATTTGTTTACTGTGACCAATGAACTATTTATTCCACGGAAAGAAGCTAGGCAACGCCGGAAGCGTTACGGTTCTTCCTGCATGCCATCACATCGCAATCCCGAGCTTGTAATTGCTCCGGGCACGCGCATCAAAGTTCGTGCGTGCGCGGAGAAGATAAAACTACTCCTATAATATGCCAACCTGTGTGTACCACCAGCCAGCACAGCCAGATTTTGTTTATAGTTTCTTGGACAGGAAACGCGTGAAATAAGCAGGATTAGGCGAGTTGCTGTTCCTTGCTGCAATGTTCGATGTAAACACATCAGTGTCACAACTCACAAAAGAAGGGGGGCATAAAGGTCATCTCATGACATATCATTCACTCCAATTATCGAAAAACAAAAAGATCTCAGCATATTCTCGATCATGCACTAGTCCCATTTCCAAAAAAAAAAAAAAAAAAAAAAAAACAGAATAATGTGAACCGAGCTTGGCATCTCTGACTGAAATAATCAATCGCATCTGTTATTTTTTTGTGTAAAAGTGTAATAACTAGTCTGTGCTACAGTGTCGCGTATATAGCTAAGCTTACAGCAAAACCTAACAAGGCGCCTACTGTGACCTCAAGCTCTGTGTGGCCAACAGATTCACTCAATCGGTAACCCTCCTCTATGTAAGCCTGCTTCAGCTCTGTCAACTCAGCTACCTCAAGTTCTGAACTACCTAGCCCGTTCACCCTTGATGATTCAGTACTAGAATTGTGCTTCAAGGAGGGGCTTACATTCGAAGGGGACGAAGAAATCACCTCCTCAGTAACAGAAACAAACTCGGAAGCCATGTCCACTTCAGAATACTCCACCGGTACCTTCTTTTTCAGGAGCCAAAACTTGTTCAAAACCTTTGCATGATTTCCCACTTCTCTTCTAACTCCCTATTGGAAAAAACAAATGAATATTATGAGCTTTGATCCTTGAAGAAAGACATGCCAAGTTTATAAACCAAAATACAGTATCACATATTCTGATTTATATTGTTAGTTTTCCTTTCATAATACATAGGCTGAATAGCTACTAGCAATATTTGGCTATTTCTTTCCGCACAAAAAATATTTGGCTTGCCCCTCATCATGAAAGAGATGAAATCACTGATCAGGATACAGACAAAACTTTAGTAACCACCTAGTGATTTCATCAAACTAATGTATCCAGGGCTCATACCAGATTAATAAATATATAATATTTACCAAGTATCGGCAAGGTACTAAAAAGCACTGATCTTAGACATCAACATACAGACAAAGAATGCAACAAGTTAACAAAGAAAAAAGGCCAAACCCCAGACATGTATCCCTGAAATTCATACTTCAGGTAAAGGCAGACATTGTGCTCCACAGTGCAGACTCACTTTTTGGTAAGATTACATGATTTGCTAGTGCTCAGGTCATTAATGTATTCGCTAATGCTCCGAGCATTAATGTATTTGCTAATGTTCAGGTCATTATGCTGCTTGCTGCACATGTGCATCGTCTATTAATCTATTCCACACCAAACAAAGTTATATACACCCACTCACAAATAAGAATCAACTTTGATTTTACTATTCAAACTTTGAATATTTTTTCACAAGTGCAGGTACAAATACTACAAGTATGTTTCTATTATATTTCTAATGGTAAACCCATTTTTTCCATTTTCTTATTTACCTAAATATTTTAAGAATTGTTGTCAGAATGGTAAGTGCCAAAATTGAGAGTTATCCGTAAACTGAAGACATGTAAAAACTTCGCCGCCCTTTTTCTAGGTATTGGGATTGCACAGATCCTACAAGAAATTGAGAATGAAAACAGAGCATGTACCAAAGGGCAGAAGCTAAGCAAAAATCCTGCACTGAAATCAATCTCTTTTAAAAACAATTCTTGTTCAAGATGTGTCGGGCTTTTCGGGCTGGCACGGCCCAAAAAACAGCGCGCAATGCCGTGCCTGGGCCATTGCTCAAGCCTGTGGCCCTATCAGGGATGGCCCAGGAGGCACGACGTGCAGTGCGGGGGCGGGCGGCCTGTTGGACATCTATTCAAACACTAGCACCATGCAGATTTGCAAACTCACACAATAATGGCAGTCTTGTAGATAGAGACACCTGATTGCTTGTTTTAGGGCCAGTTTTGGGGCAGGTCCCTGTTCAAGGACAGCGCAAACTTTCTTTCATTTTGTCCTACCATAATCAGCCAAGACACACTACGTGCATATAGCCATATAGCGCATGGACACGCCTTACAGTGAGAGTGAGCCTATCAGTATATAGTCAATGCTCCCATCAATCAATCCAAAACTAGGATACAACTCAAACCCATCTGCCACAGGCTATATAGGGTGTCTTTGGTGATCATCTTGGACTTGATATCCCTACCTCACAGGCTCACACCTCACTCCATATAAGGCAACCATGCATCCTTTTCCCTGGTTCCATCACCTTCCTCTTGTTTTTCTTGCCTGTCTCCATACTCATTAGCGAGCTCATGGATATTTCCAAGGTTCCATCACCTTCCTCTTGTTTTTCTTGCCTGTCTCCATACTCATTAGCGAGCTCATGGATATTTCCAAGGTTCCATCACCTTCCTCTTGTTTTCTTGCCTGTCTCCATACTCAAATCTATTTGATTTATTTGCTCCCGATTGATCTACTTCTGTCATGTTAGATGGGAACCAAAAACATTGATGAGAGACACCACCTTCTCACATACCATTTGTTATGGTCGGGAAGGTATACAAGAGGAAGAATCAAGGTGGCTGAGAGCAACGCGTGGAAGGAGGCGCTGAGCGCGGTCACCAGCACCGGTCTAGGTGCAATGTATCGAGTCAAGTCAAGAGTCCTAGGGTTGGAAGGAATTGAATTGGATTTAGTTTGTTAGGCTGTTAGCAGGATTCTAGCGTAAGTCAGTTATGTTTAGTATAAGAGTCCAACTCATTTGTTAATGGAATTCAGCCAGGGATTGAGATTTATATCTCCCTCTGGCCCCTGGGCAACTACGTTCCAAAACCCCGATCTCTCTCTCGCCATGCTGGCGCCGATCAGGCCGCCTGCACTTTGCCGTCGTGAATTCAAACCTCAGCCACCGACCTCCCATCGATACGCTCTGAGGTCCCTTGGCCGTACCACCATTTTTTTTTTTTCAAGAAAAAAAGGTCATACATTCGCTATGTGGCTTTCATTCACTACCAAGTTCAACCAATGGAATAATGTCACTCAAATCATGTAAATATATATCTGTGCATTGTATTGTTCTTTGTTTCTAGCTAGCAAGTTGTGAAGTTACTCAAATACTGATATGATCTGCAGGAAGACGGATGGGCGGTGTGTAGAGTTCTCAAGAAGAACTATCATCAGGAGCCCTCAACCTGGCAGAGATTGGGCAGTGGACACCAATGAGATCCAGCATTCAACAGTTCCAGTCCCCGCAGCTCCCTGCCAACAGACCAAAGGAACAACCCTCACCTCATGCAATATAACTTCCCTTCCTTCGACCCTTCCCTGCAGCTCCCACCGCTGATGAGCGCCGACCAGCCTGTGCCAACCCTCCTTGGCAGCCAGCCTGGCGTCGCCATGCCCATGAGCTCACTGACATTGAATGCTCACAGAACCTGGCGGCTGACATCCAAAGGCAGTGACGGATGCTCAAAGGTGGTGGTGGTGCTGGAGATGGTGTCAACCGCTTTGCTGGTATGCGACAGATTGGTCGATCCTAGACAAGCTCCTTAGCATCTTCCTCCCCAATGACGGCATACTATCAGCAGCTATGGAACTAGTGGCTCATCGTCCTTGCAGAGGCTTCCACTGCAGTACCCCGGCAGCGAAGCGGCAGATTTTCTCAGGTTCCCCATGTAGTTGGATCGACCTCTCAAGATTAGCTAGGATGTTTGGCAATGAGTGGATCAGGTTTTTGATTGACTAGACTGCTTACTCTAGTCTACTTCGTATGGAGTTTAGTGCTTCTATATGTATATATGGTGCAACTGTTTGGGCCATACAGGCATGGAATGCCATCTACACTGTGGTTGGCTGATCAAGAGGATCTTTTTTATGTTTCCATTTTGGCTTAGGGTTGCTCTTTAGGTGCTTTTGGAGATAAAATGTGAAGAGACGGCCCGGTGAATCAAGAACTTTATTTTCTTTTTTGAATATTGTACTTCTGTTTTAAACTTCCCAAATAAATTGGTCTTTTGGTTGTTGAACTAATAATAGGAACATCATATATATCTGTTCATGGCCACACATGCCATTTTTTCTTATTTTCTCATGTGTGGTTTGATGACTATATATCCTCCATCATTTGGATTGCCATAAAAATTGAGATACAATAACATAGGAGCTTGAGGTGCTGACTTTGCCATATTAGTTCTACCTTATATCAGTCTTGAATAGTCTAGGATGAGGTTCCTTATTGGTAATTATTAGACTACAGTACACACTAAATCCTTAAATCAAATGCAAAACACAATTCATTTGCAAGATAAACTTTTTCTCAAACTCACAAGAAAGTTGTGAACACAAGATAATCTGATGGTCATATTAGTTTTTATTGCCGTTTTTGTCACAGTTTTGTATTTTTGATACATCATTCTATTTTGCAAGTTACATGGACAACCATGTAAAATCATCTATTAACAATATAATAAACTTGATATGAAACTAGTTGGTAGAGTGTGTACTCAAGCTGAGTCCGTAAATACTAAGATATTGATTTATAAGGTATGCATCCCCAATCCCTTACTTAAAGCTCAAGACTATTAAGGAAAGACAGATCATTAGCAGATTTATTACATACTCCCTCCGTCCCCACAATAGTTGCCGTTCTAAGATTCAAAATACGTCCTCAAATGAATGTCGTTTTAGCCTTGCATGTGAGTACCACCCTATAGCAAAGTACAGAACCTGTCTATACATCATGTCGTTGTTGGCCATAACTTGGTTCTTGTTCTTTTGTTTAAGGCTAAAAATGCCGGAGCATGGAGTGTGAAAGCTGAAGCGTTGGCTGCAGTAATATTTTTTTTATTGCAAAAGTGTTAGTGTGTGTGAATGCTTTCCATCTACTGTCAGCTTCTCTCTCAATGCGTAGGGGTGTTACGGTATTTTACCTCAGGAATGACCTCAATCCTAGAACGACTACAAATGTGGGACAGAGGGAGTAAGGTGGTTCTTTTATGACATAAGAAACTTTCTTCCTAGACCATCAAAGCAACAGGATTATTTTATAGAAAACTGAAAATGCAAAATAATTTGTGGGGTAGAAAAACGAATCCTCATAAGATGATCCACGTAATGGCACATCCATAAGCTTACTGGTATTGATAAACTCCAGATGAGCAAATAAATGATGCAGAAGTGGAACCTCCTTTGCAGTGAACTTACAGATTTGTTTCTCACACAGTTAAAATTATAACTAGTCTGATCCAGTGGATTGAAAAAGAATACTGGATTGAAATGAGCTCTGAACAAATAAACAAACAGTGTACCTGAGCATCATACATAACAATGGCTGCAAAAACCACTGACATTCCGAATATGGAGTCTGCAAACCCCCTGCACACTAAATCAATAGTCAAGAAAAACAAAAGCATCGAGCTTAGGGTGAAAACAAACATAAACAACTAACTTGTGCAGCACAAATGCTCAGGAACTAACCTTTCTAGCCCAAGCGAAGTAGCAACTGCAACAACACTCTACAGGATAGGAAAGTTTGATTAGAACTCGGAGTTGTTAGAAGTGTCAATGCCAAAGGGAGTTCAAAGGTTTACATGAAAAGGTAAGGCTAAAACAGAATTATTACTTTACACTAGAATAAAAACAGCAGTTTCAGATAGGATCTTGCAGCACTTCTTGTTTGACAAACCACCACATTTGTTTCAATTCAATTCAATTTTATAGCCATGTGGGGTACGTTATATTTCAGAACTCCATAATGGTCAAATTCATTCTAGATACATAGCCATCCTCAATCATTTATTCATTCATTGTGCAAACTAATGATAGTTGGCGAGTACCGCAGAAACTGAAAAAGAAAAGGTTTTGGTAAGGGAGCGGGCGGGTAATCTCACCGCGGAGTGGGTGGAGGGCATCCCTCCGGAGCGGAAGACGGTCCTGAGGTCAAGGCCGGCGCCGGCGCTGGCGCCCCCATTCTGCCCGAGGTGAAGGGCTTGGACAGCTGCCCGATCGCGCTCGCCACCGTCGCCGCAATCAAAACCTTCAGAGACAACAAGACCAACAAGATTCAGAAAAAGAAAAGGAAAAGGAAAAGAAGTTGGGTACCCTATTGGCCGGGTACCAACCAACAGGAGAGCAACTAACCTTGTTGCGCGCGACCTCGGCGATCTCCCCGGGGCCCAAGTGGAGGGAGGCTGCCGGCGCGACGGCCCTGCGGCGCGGTCTGCACACCGTAATAGGAGAGGAGCTCGTTCTTGTGGTGAAGGCGGACGGCGAGGGAGGAGGAGCGCGGCGAGTCACCCATGAGGACGGGATGTGAGGGAAGAGAAGGGTTGGGCCATGGCCACCGTCGGGACGGCCTGTCTGACCCAGTTGCGTGCCTGCTGTCCGGAAATGGCTCTCCATTTTCTTCCTTGTCCTGTGGCCACCGTCCCGGGACAGCCTGTCTGTCCCAGTTGCCTGCCTGCTGTCCGAAATGGCTCTCCATTTTCTTCTTGTCCTGTGCTTGCTGCTGTTTGTCACGGCGGGTCAACAGATTACACGTGCAGAAGACCAACGGACATGGAATCAGAAATAGAGTACAGGCTGGCACCAACTGACGATGCATACCGGTAAACTATTACACTGTCTGTTACAAAAATGTAACTAGGGCCTCGTTTAGTTGGCTAAAGTTTCTAACTCTTTTTCACTCTCTCTCCATCACATCACATTAAATACACCAAAAGACGTATGTTCGGAAATAAAAATGTAGGGTAAAAAAATAACTAATTACACAGTTTAGATGTACATTCATGAGGCGATTCTTTTGAGCCTAGTTACCCCATGGTAGAATAATATTTACCACAAACAAACGAAAGTCTTCTGGGGAGTTCCTTTTGCTAAAATTTCTAACATCTAAACGAGGCCTAGTTTAAGAACCCCTTTCTTTTTAGGATTACACTATAGCAGCAATTTTAATATTTTCTACGTTATCTAAAAATAATCTGCTTTTTTCTATAAAAATTCAAGTATGGTCACTGTGAGATCTCTGCGTTCTAAGAACGCCGTTGATTTTATTCTTTTCACTCTAGTTAAGTTTAGAAAATATGGACCTTTTATACACGGTTGTTTTAAGCAAGTGGCTTCTAATCTTAGGTGATTTCATCAATCATTTTTGTGGTAATTTGAATAGAGGAATGAAGTCTGGGACATTTCTTCAGTCGAAAACTCAATAGTGATGACCATGGCAAGAGATGTCCAAAAGTCCAAAGAGGTCATCTTGAAGATATGCTCGTCTGACGCAAATAAACATATCTCTGCTCAGCAGGAGCGCACACATAGGGTATGTATGGTGGTCTACCGCCACACATAGGGTATGTATGGTGGTCTACCGCATACCCCGTGGGGGCAGCCTTGTACTACTTAGCATTAGATTATAGCAACCAAAGTAGCAAATACATGTTGGTAGTGTAGTGTTTCATGTAATAGAAGGTTTTCTGGTTCAATCCCCTGCACCTGCAGTTTTTTATATTCCCATTTTTATGTTCCATTTAAAATTAGTTAATTATAGATAATATATTTACTTTATGGAATTCTGTATGTCACACCCCAAATGGACAGTAACAATTTGTTCTTATGGTGGCACCAAGCAAATAATCGAATGAGTAACGATTTGCGAGATGATTTCAACACCTTGGTCGTTGTAGGAGCATTGACCCTTTGGAAAGCAAGGAATGATGTGGTATTCAATGGGATCACCCCTAGAGTGGACAGAACCTTCCTAGTGGACAGGAGGAATATGAATTCTGGATGCTTGCAAGTGCGAATGGTCTTGGTGTAGTGGTTAGGGGTGTGTTTAGTTGATGAAATATTTTGGGTTGGGCTATCAGAAGCAATTTTGGTTTGTATTTGATATTTATTGTTCTATCATGTACTAAACTAGGCTCAAAAGATTCTTCTCGTCTTTTTTCAGCCAAACTGTGCAATTTATTTTTTTGTTTACCTATATTTAATGCACCATGCATGCAACAAAAGATTCGATGTGGCCAGTCTGTAGCACTTTTCGTAAGCACTTTTCATGAACTGAACATGCTCTAGGGACGCATGTCCTGTAGATGTTTGTAACTTGTGTGTTTTTTTGGCGCCAATATAAGATTTAAAAAAGTTAGCCCATTGATCTCGGGTAAGTGGTGTAGGTGTGTGTCCGTGCATGTACGTTGTCTATGGCTATTTTGGCCTAACTCCTCTTGATGCAATGATATGCAGTCCTACTGCATAGTCGAGAGAAAAAAAGCTTCTTTAGTTTTCTAGTATTTTTATCTCATCTTGTTGCAGTCGTGAGTAGTTTTATAATCCCTCTTATAAACAATATACTCCCTCCGTCCCTAGAAAACATACAACTATGGGAAGCGTGTCGGTCAAACTTTCTCAACTTTGACTAAGTTTGTAGAAAATACGTGCAACATTTATATCTCTAAATAAATTTATTAAGAAACTAGACTTAAAGATCTTTCGATGATACTAATTACTTAGTATAAATATTTATATATTTTAATATATAATTGCCGATAGTTTGAAAATGTTGACTTCTTGATAAGCAAGAAAATTGCATGTTTTCTGGGGACGGAGTGAGTATTTCATCCTTTGTTTTTTGCACTTTTTTTCATCCCAACTTGTAGCCTGTGAGATAAATCATGAAATGGAACGGAATTTGTAGCTATGTATAGTGTCATGTCCGCTTTACAAAGTCTGCACTCCAGGGGCGAAGCCACATTGTGGTTGTGGGTGCCCAGGCACCCCCAAAAAGTTTGAAAACCACTAGTAAAAATAAAATTTCACCATGTTGGCACATAAATTATTCAACCCCTAACTTGTTTTGGCTTCGGCCCTGCTGCACTCCAAATTACTTTTGAATCAGGAAGGTTAGCCAGATCACCACTAGGCGCTATGAAATTCAATTGATATGGTTTTACCGAACTGCACAAGAAATTGTTTTTTTGTGCCATTGCTGCTCAGCCGGACTAGTTATGGACGAGTGAAATAAACACATGGGAGCTGTGCTCAAGCTAACAAACAGGTTGTGCAGGACGAGGCACAAACAGACAGGTTGGGCAGGACATCGTGTTCTATAAGAAAAGTGCAAGAAATGAGTATTGCCATACATGCTAGTCTTTTAGTCATTTACAATCAGGACATCAAAGATTTGAATCATATGGTCAATGAAAAAGAGGAGAAAGTGCGAAGGAAATGGTTTCAGAATTTTCAATGCGAAGGAAATGGTTTCAGAATTTTTCAATGCGAAGGAAATGGTTTCAGAATTTTCAACGCCCATTTTCTGGGGACTGGACACTGGAGTCACTTGTTGGTTGCACGGCACTAGGAAATCAAGCACCTCGTCGGGCATGCCCGAGACATGTCTTCACTCTCCGTATGCTCAGGCTACTTGGAATTTTGGGTTAACTGCCCGCTTGCCGTGCTCCCAAGCCAGAAATGAACCAGCACAGTATAGAGGTTGATTTCTTATGGTGCCTTAAACCGCTGAAACGCCCAAACAGAATTGAGAACTACAGACGCCAGTACGGAATCAGGAATCTAAAGCTGCAGCACGGCGTCACCAACGGCACAACTTATCCAAAAACACATGGATCTTGTGGCCTCGTGGGCTCACAACATGCATAAGAAAGCCATGCTTTCATCAGATCTCATGGTGGGGCAATAATTCAAAACATCCACGACAAAATAATCAGATATGCAAAGCCATTCCATAATCAACACTTCTTCCACAACGAACTCAATGTGTTCACCATTTGGTCAGTTACATGTGCAGAATACCGGAAATGGATGTCTCAACAGCTGACTTCCAGACAGAATAAAAGAAAAAACCCGATTCATGTCAACATGGCTTCAATAACACTCTTTCGGGGGTCAAAGCAAATAAGTTCCGGTATAGGATCTTATTGATGTTCCTAGAATTTCAATCCACATGAGGTGATATCAGATGGAGCCCCCAGCTGCAAGGCAATGAGCATTTTCAATGTTAACGAGCATAACAAATTCCATATAGTTAAATAACCAGCAAGAACAGTTTTATTATTGACACACAATCATGTTCCCTGAGGTGAAATAAATAAATTAGATTAGAGTAATGATGTGCCATGTATAAAATATATAATGTTATTATGTATGCAGTATAACTTTTAACATTCAATATGAAATCATGGTGGACTATTATCTGAATCTATATATTTAAACAAAAAGAAAAATATGTTACTTCAAGTGAAATATATTAATTTAGTTTGACCATTTACTTGTGATTTTTGCATTGAGTGGCCCAGAAAAAAGACACCCACTTTGTCAAGCCGGCAACAGGATTTTGCAAAATTGCAATAGCAGATAAGAAATTTGTCCCATTTCTATATGCACAGATCAATATAGAAGTAAACGTGGGAGCCTAACAAGTTTAAAAAAATGTGAATTATTGGAAAGCAAGATTGTGAATTATTGGAAAGCAAGATAAAGATTCATTTAAGGGAAGTGGCAGTGAAACCATGTATGGTTTAATATTTGCACAATTATATCTGGTGGATTACAAAGTCCTTAGCAGGTAAGCCTTAAAGCAGACGCTGAGAAAATGCAAATTTCCAATAACATATTGTATGGTTTTGCAGACGCTGAGAAAATGCAAATTTCCATTGTCTTGGCCTGGGGACAAATGCAGTTAACTTCTCTGGCCAGTATTCTTATATTTGATATGCAAAGTGGTTACCAACATACACATGTCAAAAGGAATGAAGTTGAAACAATAGCGCAATAACTCCACAACCAATTCTAGTATCTGTGTAATAACTGGCCTAGTGACCACTGCCTAACAGTTGCAAACAAACACCAAAGACTACATTGTCAGAATCAAAAAACAGAAACAGTTTTTTTTTTTTAAATATATATAAAAGACACAAACAGCTTCGATCATTGGAGAAAAAGGTTTCATGATAAGTTGTTAGATGTAATAATGATTGGCCTCTATATGCACATAATGTTTTTTAGGGCTTATACAGAAAGTCAGTGAGCTGCAACTCTAGACATCAAATTATCAAAATGGCAAGATTTTAAGCAACAAACTAAGTTTTCCCATCTGGATTAAGCAACAAACTAAGGTTGTATTTTTGCCTTTAAGTAACATGCATGCCGAATGACAACATTATAAACAATATGTAAATTTGATGTATAATTTATATGGATTGAAATCCAACAAAATGAATTAATTCAATAAACCAAAGGCTAAGAATAAACATAGCATTCGCTATTTATATTCAGCTTCTTTGAACAAAAGGCATACCATGATAGCCTCAATCTCTTCTTCAGTCAGGGGTTTACGCTTAGGAAGGAGTGAAGCTGGACCTCCTACGGCAGTATGAGAAGGTGGAGAAGGCACATCTGATTTAAAGCGGTAATTTTTAATCCCTCCAGAAGAAGGTGCCTCTGCTTTAGCCCCTAAAAAAACAAATATAATGTTATGCAAAATATTTTACTTCAGAATTATGAGATGATTAACTAAGCATTCAGCACACCATATGTATTCATCCCCCTAGCAATATAAGTACTCCAAACAATTCCAAATGTAAACAGAAGTAAGGTCATTCATGGTAACAGTCATAGATCTCACGTGGGCAAGTGTATATGTGCATGTCATTCAAATTCACAAAACATCCAAATATAGCACTCTATAAATTTATAGTAAGGCAAAATTATTGAAGGGCTATTTGCGAAGGGGAAACAGGGTTGGGAGGCATAAATGCATCATGCAACATTCAGTATATGTTACTCAAGTGTGCCAAAAGATTTCAAATTTGGGCACAGTTTGGTTTGGTGAGAAATTTTGGCTGGCATTTAGTTCATTTTGATGGCCAAGGTCACCAAAATCAGGGCCACAAACTTGGTGACCATAATGTTGGCTGGAAAACTAAACTTTGCCGGGTTACTAGGTGGCAATCTTGGGGCAAAACCAAACAGGACCTAAGGTGCTAGGTTGAGATCAGATGAAAATGCACACAGTAAGGAAACATGGGTAACTAGCCAACAAGTGACTCTGCAAGAGATCTCAAGCAAAGCAAATCCTTGCAGTATAATTAGAAACACTCAAACACCAAGTGGCAACAGATGTGGCTGGATGCCCTAGCGCAACCTCAGCACCAAGTGGATGCTAGATGAGGAAGATTTCCTTTTTGTTGCAGATTTAGTTCAAAATTGGTTTTTAAGAATTCGAAATTTCAAGGGCAAAGGTTGGTAACTGAAAAGTTAACACTAGTAAGAGCATTTCAAGACAGTGTGTCCTCTATAAACTAAATATTTAAAAAGATCAACTAACCACCAGCAGCCCTATACCTGAACGCAGCACAAATCTTATGACAAACGATCACCCAACACAACTAAGTACTTGCTCTAAATACAATGTAGAGCTATGAATCTGACATAAAGAACCGTTTATTATTTGTCAAGGTCATTAATAATTTGTCTCAACTATACCCAAAATTTTAGAAGGGGTCAATAAACAAATAAAAAGAGTGTAGCCACTTGAGCAGTGATATGATGTAGCCCAACTCTTTCTTTTGGCAAGCAAAGCCCACAAAAAATAAATTACAGCTGCAACACAATGCAGTTGAATGGATCTCACACAAATCACCACAAGCATGTCCGGTTGCCATCTATGCTAAGTTAAGGCCCTTATAGATCCATGGTCCAAAACTCGCATCTCACATCTGAATTCCAAATCTACACACAGATCCTACTACTAGTAGTGAACACAAATAAACACAAGTACGGTTCCATTTGGCTTGCACCATTAAGAAAACATGACCCTCCCCACGTTCCTTCCCACATACATATGCCACAAAATCGATGCAATTCACTGTAGGGATCAACGAATTCGCGCATAATGAAAGACGTAACTAGGCGTGTGCCCACTCACAAATCACTACTCAAATCAAACTAAAAGGCGAGACGAATTCACCCAAACACTGCTTCGCCGTGGAAATTCGAAGGGATCTGGTGCTTACCCAACCGGGACATGAGGGTCGCGTGCTGATCTGCGGGTTGCGACGGCGCTGTAACAACGGAGGAATGCATAAGAAATCGAGAAAAGATAGGAAAATCGAGAGAAATCTTCTGACAAACTGGACTAGCAAACCGTATAGAAGAGGAAAATACTGGGGTAATCAATAGGGAGAGCACCTGGCGCGGATGGGGCTTTCAGATTCCGCTTGGGGAACTTGATCATAGGGATCCGCGGCATCTCGTCGTCCGGATTGGAGCGATAGATTTAACTGACTTCTTCCGCTCCCTCGCCGGATGGATGCGTCGCCGACGGAGAGGAAAGGCTAAAAACAGGGGGCAAACAGGGGCCTAGCGCCGCGTCGGGTTGAGGAGACGAGACGAGACCTCCCTCAGGTTCGCTCGACGCTGGGCTGGCGATTTGGATTGTTTTCTGTTGTTTTCTTGGACCAAAAGCCGTTCTCGCACTAATAGATGGAAATTATGGACCTATTTATATATTTTTCTCTTTTTCTGTTATATACAACATAAAAAAACAAAACTAATACTGCAATTTGGTGCGTTAAAAGTTTCGCCTCACTTTTTTACCCTATGTATGATTGAGCCCACCCCGCGCTACAACAAATTGGAAAGTGTGATCCTGGCTCAAATCTCAAGCGCCAATCTGAAAGGTCCTCTTCCTCACCCGCAACCACCCTCCCTCACCCGAAATCTCTCTCTCTCCACCCCGTCCGATCTCCTCTCCACGCCCGCGATCTCCTCCACGCCCCGAACACATCGTCCTCTCCGTCCGTCGGCGCCTCCACGACGTCGCCTCCACCCCTACTCCTGGGCTCCCTCGGCGCTGCCCGCCACCTCTACTCATGGTCTCCCTCGACACGGGTGTCCTCCAGGCTCGGCACGGACACCACATCGACACGCCACATTCCCGACCGTCCGTCCGCACTAAACCGGGCGGCCCGACGCTGCCACAATGTCATCTCCATCCCGCTCCCGCCCTTCCTCCAGCGACCGTCGGGTGGAGGACTACCGCGCCGCATCATCACCATCGCCGCAGTCTCACCATCGAGTTCCTCGTGAGTCCTAGCGTCAGCCCACCCTCTCTGTATGTTCGTCCCGTTCACTTCATTTTCCCACGACCGTTTACTCGTGAGTCGCCATTGCAATTTGGGTAGAGTGCAGTTGGATTGGATTTCTTCAATGATGTAGTGGTGTTTAGCTGTGTCGATATGGTGTTCGGTTGGGGATTTTTGTATTGCGTTTTCACTGTTCTTTGGCAGCACCAGATCATACTCTGCTCTTTCTCTTTGTGCTAACAATAGAGCTGAACCTAGATGTTCCTCTATTTTTCAGATGGCTTAGCTTCCTAGATGGTATTTATGTTGTGATAAAATGATAACACTGATAGTTGAAGTGCCTATCATGAACGTTTCAGATGCTATGATAGTTAGATCATGAACGTTTTTTTTTCTTCATAGCAAGTCAGTCCTTGTGAGTTGTCATGTTCTACTTTATTCACTACCTAGGAGGGAGGACTGAGCTACTCGTGTTTCAAGTTATCTCTTAATGCTAAAGATGACAATGGATGCACATTCACAAAACAAAGTGGTAATCGCCAAGTTGCTACAGACAAGCGTACTCTCATAATATGAGACGGGGCATCTATGACAAGGAGTCAAAACGCGTGAAAGCACTAGACAAAAAGTCTACGATACAATGGGTCGGGTCAAAACTTCGTTTGATGGGAAGACCATTGTCTTTGGCGGGATTTCGCATGTGTCCTCCCCTTGTGCGGAAAGGATCCGTCATATTTGGGAATTCATGCGCCACCTAAAGCTCGTCCACAACATGAGGGCTCAGAGTGACCCATGGTTTGCGAGATTATCTGTTGCACATTGGTAATGGAACGGAAGAGGTTAACGGAGATGGCGATGAACGAACTCCGCATTTAGATCCGGTCGCGTACTCGGGTGATGCCGAGAAGGATCTTCGCACATTGATTGACATCATCTTTCCGCACCTTAAAGCAAAAAGGGACAAAGACTACATCACCACCGTAGCGATTTTATCTACACGCAACAATTGGGTAGACATGATCAATTTAGAAATGATTGATATGTTCCAAGGTGGCGATACTTAATATAAGCCATTAGTCCTTTAATTGTACTTCCTCCGTCTCTCAAAGAATTAATTTCTAGAGCAAAAATTGTCCACAAATAAATTGATTTCTAGAGGTCGGACCATTTAATACTCCTCGTATTCCTATCTATTGATTATTGCAGCCTCCCATCTCCAATCATCTCCCATTCTCCCATCTAGCACCTAACCCATACAACGAATATTGTGCAACTTAATGGTGAGACTCGAACTAATTAAGGGTAATATGCTCATTTGGCAGTTATACTGATATATCTGAAACTTATTAGAAATTGATTCTTTTAGGACAGAGGAAGTATGATCAATATCACTAAAATCCACTTAGCACTTGATTGCATTACATTTCATTTCAAAGATTGAGCTTTTAAAGGTAAGTATACAAGTGGCCCCCTTAATGTATGCAAGTTTATATTTGAATTCTCACATTATCCTAAACGTCAAGTATCATTTTGCATACATCAAAGCATATTGTGGGATGAAGTTTTTATTCTCTCGACACAATCATGGGGTGCAAGAGCCCGTGTCAAGTGAATACATGACGCGAATGACGAGATCACACACAGGGCTTTTTGTGCAAACAAATCGTGGAGCCTACGCACAAGTGCACACATAGCCTTGCACCCTGACGCGGAGCCTCCACGTTTTGTGCACAAAGACCACAGAGAAAGCATCACAACAAACATAAGTACACAAGAAAGGCAAGTAATAGCTAGAATATAAAGTATGAAGAATATGATGAAAACACCATCATAAGTACACCAAAGACTCCCTGAAAATTGTTGATGAACCTTTGTGTAAACGGTTCGATTGTTAGTGAAGAAGGCAATTTCTCCTGAGTATATCCGGGTGATGATATCTGCTGCAAGGGATATTGGTGCTGCTTCAGCCATTAAGACTGAAGTGCAGTTGTTAGGCTTTGCTTGAAGATGGGATGTCAATACTAAATTCTTTCACCTAATAGCTAATGGTAGGCATCGAAAAACTCGCATTTTTCAGCTAGAGGATGGAAATAATCTGATAACTGGTGATGCCCAACTCAAGAAGCATATCACTAGTTACTACAAAAATCTGTTTGGTCCTTCCTCAAGATTCATCGGTCTCTTTTAGACGAATCTTGGACTACAGATATTCCTCAAGTCTCTAGTCGGGAAAATGAGTTCCTAACTGAGTTATTTTCCCGAGGAGGAAGTTAGAGCAACCATTTTTCAAATGGAACATAATAAGGCACCTGGTCCTGACGGTTTTTCCTCCGAGTTTTATCGACGCTTTGGGGAGTAATTAAATATGATTTGATGGCACTATTCTCTAAGTTCTACCAGGGAAAACCTACCTCTTAATCGCCTAAACTTTGGTAATATAATCTTGTTGCCCAAAAAGGAGGATGCAAAGATCGGCCCAACAATACAGACCTATCTGCTTGTTGAATGTCTCTTTCAAAAATCTTCACTAAGGTAGCAACTAATAGATTAACTACCATAGCCCCCAAAAAAAATAATTAGACCAACTCAAAAGGCTTTCCCACAAGATAGAAATATTATGGAAGGTGCTGTCATCTTACATGAAACAATTCATGAACTTCACTCAAAAAAGAAGGATGGTGTAATTTTTAAAATAGACTTTGAAAAGGCGTATGATAAAGTTAAATGGAGTTTTCTACAGCAAGTGTTCAATGAAAAGTTTCTCTGATAAATGGTGTAATTGGGTAAAACAATTCACACAAGGAGGCAATGTTAATATTAAAGTAAATGACCGCTAGGTCCCTACTTCCGCACAAAAAAAAAAGGTTTAAGGCAAAGGTGACCCTATGTCTCCTATACTATTTCACATAGTAGCGCACATGTTGGCCATACTAATTGCCGGGGCAAAGGAAGCAGGGCAAGTGCAAGGGTAATTCCTCATTTAGTTCAAGATGGACTATCAATACTTCAATATGGATGATAATTTGTAATCTTTATGAGCCATGATGTTGAAAAAGGCGCTAATATGAAGTTACTTCTTAGCACATTTGAACAATTATCCGCCTTAAGATTAACTTTCATAAAAGCGAGGTCTTTTGTTTTGGCCGAGCTAAAGAACATGAAGATTTCTATTCGCACCTATTTGGTTGTGCTATTGGTTGTTTTCCATTCCGCTATCTAGGGTTGCCCATGCATTTTAGGAAATTAAATAATAAAGATTGGAAAACAATTGAGGAAAGAATAGAGAAAAGACTAAGTGGGTGGAAGGGTAAACTCCTTTTTCGTAGGGGGTCGGTTGGTCCTTATAAACTCCTTACCGATGTTATGTCCTTCTTCGAAATACCGAAAAGGAGTTTTGGAAAAAATTGATTATTTCGGATCACGATTTTATTGGCAAAATGATCAAAGACAACAAAAAAGTACAAAGCTATCCAAATGGAATTTTTAAGACAACCTAAAGATCAAGGGGGCTAGGGATTCTAAATTTGGAAATCCAAAATAAATGTTTACTTAGTAAATGGTTATTTAAGTTATTGAATGAGGAAGGGATGTGGCAAGATCTTTTAAGAAATAAGTATATTAAGGACAAAACGTTAGGAGACCGTAAAAAAGAGCAACTGACTCACATTTTTGGAAGAGTCTAATGAACGTAAAAGATAGTTTTTGGGAACTTGGCCACTTTAAGGTAAATGATGGGACACAAACGAGATTTTGGTTAGATACTTGGTCGGGTAATAAACCCCTAAAAGACAGATTTCCCGGCATTGTTTCATTCCGAAGGAATTTTAGTGGGAGCAAACTTAATTAATTGGAACCGTATTGTAACTTCTTTACAAAATGTTAATTTGCTTGAGGATAAAGATGTGTTTGTTTGGGGTTTAAAAGCCTCCGTGTCCTTTACCAAGTCTATGTACGATGTGTTAATTAACAATAGAGTGAGAGTGTCACAAGATATTTGGCATTAAAAGCTACCAATGAAAATCAAGATTTTTATGTGGTATCTAAAACGGGTGTAATTCTAACCAAAGACAATTTGGCTAAGAGAAATTGGCATGGGGATCTTAAGTGTCCCTTTGTCATTCATTAGAATCGATTCAACACCTCTTTTTTGATTGCTTCCTTGCTAAATCTCTTTGGCGCTCAATTCACATACTCTTTGGAAATGCCCCACCTTCAAGTATTCATAATTTGTTTTCCAATTGGTCCAAAGTGGGTAACAAAAAAAGTATAATACATTGTTATTAACAGTAGGGTGCAGCTCTCCTGTGGGCAATTTAGTTAACAAGGAACGAGGTGGTTTTTGACAAATGTAGACCAAAAAATCTTTTTTGCGGTCTGTCGTTTCGAGGAACGCATTGGCTACGCCAATGGGCAAGGCTACAAAGGCATGAAGATCTTCAAGACCAATTAATCTTTGTGGCATCGCACTGAAACGCGGCGTTTCAGTTCTTCGGGTCCAATGGATGGCTTTCACATAGATTTATTGGTCATGTTTAGTCAAGAACTTTTCCATCCCGTTCCGGAGTGTGAGTCCTTTTGTGTTCGGGGCGTAAACTTTATTAGTGTGTGTTTTGTAATAATTGATCCGATTCTATCCTTGGATAGATGAAGCCGGATATTATTTATCCTTTATCTAAAAAAAAGGCTTTGCTTGAAGATGAAGCTTGTCTCCACCCTGAATATCTTCAATGTAAATTCCTAGTCCTGCTTTCCTTGATTCATTTTGTTATTTGTCCGGTTCCAGAGATGCATCAGTAAAGCAACGAACACCTGCAGAGGACGTTGAGAACCTGCAAGAAATACAATAAGGGATATTTGGAGTTAGTTGTTATGGAGTACGTTGCATGGAATTCTCGAAGTTCTCTGTCTTCTTAATTATTGTGGGTCATGGTGGCTGTGGGTGGATAGATTATCCTAGGGTATGTATTGCATCTTTGTGTAAGCCAAATCCATCTTCTGCTGCTACTACTGTTTGTGTTTGACCCCAGAGGAATTATTTGACATGTGTGGAGATTATATCTTATTTTACTGGTCCATGTAAGCACCGTGGGAATTCTGTGCTCTATCTACTCATTTCGGCCGCATATATATTGAGATCTGGTTGGTTCATGAAAGGCTAAATTCACATTGGTCTTTTGTCGTGTTGATGTCATTGCTTGCCCGAATAAATCAATATATTAACAGAATCAGCGATTTGGTTAATCCAGCACATGTCCCATGGGATTTCCTGGTGAGCATCCGACAATAGCGTTAATTGGTGTGTGCTAGGATAACTGAATCTAGTGTGCTTCTAGTTCGCTTCAAAATTCAGAAGCTGCCTTTTTTCTAGATTATGGTACTGTGAAATATTGAGAAAAATATTGAACATCGCAGGTGCGTCGTCCTTATCACCGAGACCGAACAAACTTCCAAATCCCAACAAATCACTAGCCAAACATGCAAATACCGCCACAGTATCAGGCTTTCAATTGATACAATCACCAAACAATACTAGTTGATGAATCCATTATTATTAGGTGATACCAGCTAGTGTAATACAAGCTTGTTGGTGTAGCACCAGAATAATATATGAGTTCATTCCAATCTGCCTAATCACCCTAGTTTGCTGGAGACTGCACTATGCTGCCGATCATGTACAGGGCAGTGCAAGGCTTGTCCACAGGAACCTGCAGAGCCCAAATGATACAAGCGCTTAAGCTTTGGTTTCAGAAGATATTACATTAATCTTGTCATTTGGATAAGTAGCTAGGGGACTTACCGTGTGTCCAGCTCCCAGGATCCAATAGAATTGCAGGTTCTTGTATGATTGGACGAAGCCATTGGTGAGATAGTAAGGGTGGCAGTAATGCAAAGGCTTCCTTGGCTGGTTCAAGAAGTTATGCAGACCCTCCCACCTGAATAAATGCAGGTCAAATGAGGAAATTATATTACTCGCTTGTCTGAATTACTCTATGCAGGAACTAGCATATAAATGGGCAGATGAAGCCTTACTTGAGCCTCTTCACCCATGCTTCTGTGCCAAGCGTTGAGCAGATCACGTCAAGCTTCAGAAGAGAAAATATGAGCGGTGAGGAATGCGATATATGCTACATATATATGTAGTTGAAGACATGTCTGTAAACTTAGTGTTCTCGCTTTTTTTTTAGGGTGTCAACTTAGTATTCTCATTCTTATAACAAAATAAATAATGCAAAAATCAGCGAGTTTCTTAATTTGCTCCAAACCTGGCCCTGGTACACTGTCACATTAACACCATAATATGACAGCAGCTCATCAACCTGCAGCAGGATTGATCGAGTCAATTCGTCACCATTAACAAAATTTAAAAGACCGCCAAATTAATCAAGTAGATTGAATAATCCCAGTTTCAGTTCACCGAGAAGCAAAGCTGAACATGTAGATGGTGGATAGAAAGCTGCCAACCGTAGCGTAGCTTACATGATGGCCTTGCCGACGGCGTTACCATCCAGCCTCGAGACGTCCTTCAGCAGCCAAGGGTAGGATAGCTGCGTGCATTGAGCAATCAATTCAGTGGCTATTCATGAGCTACCATTATTGAACTTGATGCGATGCTGATGGATCGAAAGATGTCAAGTGCTAAAATACTCACCGCATGATCGTCCGGCGAGATCCAGCTATCACCGAGCACCACACCTGTGGGAAAAAGAATCGACCAACTTATCAGACCAGTGGATGCTTCTTGTTATCTGCAGGTGAGTAGGAAAATTAGAGTTTACTAACCTCCAAGCATGATCTTGAGGGTGCCAGCACGGATGGCCCTTGCCACAGAGACGCCGGTCATGGCGGCGAGCTTGCCGCCATAGGACTCGCCGACGAGGAACAGAGGGCTGGTCTGCAGGGTCGTTAGCTCCTTGACCAGCGCCTTGAGAAGCTCAGTCAAGTCCGCGGCCGCCTCCAAGTCAGTCTTCACTAGCGCGCTCTCGTCCTCCACGTAGCTGTATCCAACGCCCACCGGGCTGTCCTGCCGCCATTTTCAGTTTTCATCACGAAGTAGATGAGCATCAGCATCACGGAGTAGATCAGAATCGTCAAGAGAGAGGTGTCCTCCTAGTCGGACCACAAATATGAGGTCGGCTTTCTGCAGCCATGTCGAATTGCGTGGCTTGAGGTCTTCATCAAGAGGTCCGATCTCTAGGAAGTTGCCGTTCCCGACGCCCGATTGTCCCTGATTCACAAGATGACGACAATGAAAGGAAAAGATTATTCTGCCTAAGAAACATTACATATTTGCGCTAGCTTGCGCGTGATCAGAGGCGAGGTGTAACCGTGGAAGAGGAAGACTATACGTACCGGGCCACCTTGGAGCCACAGGATGGTTGGCCATGGCCGTTCTGGTGTCGACACCCGTTGTGGGCTCTTGTAATACCACCAGAAGAGGTTCGCCTCTGAGAGGAAGAGTCATTAGCACAGAATCACAGATTGATGAACAATTGGAAGCAAATCAAATAGTGGTATGTAGATCATAGAAAGCTGACTCGGGCGAATTTCAACGTATCCCCAGCGTTCCTTGCCGTCAGTAGTTCCACTCGAAATTGTAGCAGCCTCCCCAGGAGCAAGCTGGCTGAGAAACATGAGACAGACAAGGGCAGTGGCACCGATCCCCATGACGATCTTCCTGAGAAGCAGCAGAGTAGGAGCAGGAAGAGCGAGAACCGGTAGGAAGAAAAGAGAACCGTAGGCGACAAGAGCTGGCTTGCGGAAGACACAGTGCTTGTGCGTGTGTGTTTGTCTCCCTGCGCTTCATGCGTGCCAGCAGTGGAAGAAACAGTGCACGACTTGATCCTGACGTTGGAATCATTGAGCTACGAGCAAGGTAGCGAGCACCCTGCAGACTAGCTGTAGGTATACAATACCATACGCACTTGGTTGCAGTGGTTGATGGTAATAAGGCACTTTTACCGTACCAAAGCAGAAAAGGGCGGTGTCCATCCCATCTATCTTTCGATCATTTCACTAGTCTACAGCAATTAGCCTGTACAAGGCATGGCTTCCAGCTGGTGGCCTGCGCATTTCTCGTTTTCCAAAGCTTTAGAGAAAAGCCGAACTAGAAATGACAGAGCTTTTGCTTATTTGTTTTAGTCGTCTCCATGTCTATTATTGATTCACAAAATTTAACATCAGTAGTTAGTCTTGGAGCTATCAGATGGAGCCAGATTATTGGTTACCCACAGTTGTTGCATTGATTATATGTAATGTGGGAGGGTAAACACAAATCATGCATCTAAGTATGACAATTTCTTCCTCACTCCCAGATCCCGTCCCATTACCAGCACTTTTGGCCACTGGATTGTCGACATAGCTATTTTGAAGTTCTTGCAACCACACAGGTTGAGAAACAAAGATTGCATTATACGGTGTGACTCATAGTGTGGAGCCATGGAACATGAATCAGCTGCACAGTTTGTAGCACCTTTCTTGTATGTAATTCGGTACTGAAAACTAATAAGCTTGTTCGACACCTTTTGTTGCCAATAAGTATGTGGTCTTTAGTCAGTGAGGTGTGTTAAGCTCTTTTGGTCTGTATGAATCACAAACTCAGCAGGCATTAGGTAAGCTTTCCACTATTCCAAAGCAAGCAGTATAGCCAAACTCTCCTTTTCATAGGTAGACAAGCCCTGATGTTTAGGACCTAGAGATTTGCTAACATAAGCTATGGCATGTCCATCTTGCTGGAGAATAGCTCCAATCCCTGTATCTAATGCATCTGTTTCAACTACAAATGGTTTAGAGAAATCAGGGAGTGCTAACACTGGGGTAGTGATGAGAGCTTTCTTTAAGAGCTGGAATGTTGTATCACATATATCTGTCCAGATAAACATTGTACCCTTTTTGAGCAGCTCATTTAGTGGGTTGGCAATCATACCATAATTTTGCACAAATCATCTATAATACCCTGCTAAACCCAGAAAGCATCTCACTTGCTTAACTGACTATGGAGCAGGATAGTTAATCACATCTTCAATCTTGGTTGGATTGATAGAAACACTATTAGGTGAAAGAACATGGCCTACATAGTGAAGTTGTTGCTTAGCAAAGAAGCATTTGGATAGCCTAACTTTAAACTGATGTTTCTGCAATAGTTGGAACACCTGTCTGACATTTTGAACATGTTCTTCAAATGACTTGTTGTAGATGAGAATGTCATCTATAAAAACTACCACACACTTCCAGAGCAGAGGGGCTAAGATGTGATTCATGATTGATTGAAAAGTGGCAGGTGCACCAATAAGGCCATAAGGCATGACTAAGTACTCATAGTGACCACTGTGGGTTTGAAAAGCCGTCTTTTATCTATCTTCCGGTTTTACTTTAATCTAATGGAAGCCAGATGTCAGATCTAGTGTAGAAAACCAAGCAGCTCCATGTAACTCTTTAAAGAGTTCTTCAATAACTGGCATGGGGAACATGTTCTTGATTGTATAGGCATTTAACTTTCTATAGTCCACAATGAGACGCCATTCCCCAATTTCTTCTTAACTAATAGTCTTTGAGATGCAAAGGGGTCAGTAACTTTCTTGAATCATATTGGATTTGATGAGGTGAGCAATTTGTTTCTCTATCTCATCTTTCCGGGTAGGAGTATACCAGTAGGGCCTCGAAGTCCGAAAAGGCCGAGCACCCTCTAGTAAAGGAATGGAGTGAGAGATAGCTCCAGAAGGTGGTACACCAGATGGTTCTTCAAATATCTCGTGGAATGTGAAATCTCTTGTTTGGTTTTAGAAATTGATGACACACTTGTGGACCAATCCTTGCTCTAAGTGTATGACTTGAGATAGGATTAGATGGATGACAAGGAGCATGATGATCATGAACATGGACGATGATGATGGACATGGTGGATCGTCAAGCTCGGTGATCGGCTTGAGAGAAACCCGGGAGATCAAGGCAAAGGTATCTTGATAGGGTTTTTCTTTCGGTGATCAAGACACGATAGAGCGTGTGATCACATTATAGGATAGATAGCCGACTATCAAGAGGGGATGTCGCGACAATCCTTTGGTGAAGTGCTTCTAGGTCCAATTGACTTGCATATGCATTTAGGGATTGAGAGCACTAACTTCGTTTGTCTAACCGACGCGACAAGCTAACTCTTGTGCTCACGGACACATTTCGAAGTGTTGGCAACTCAAGACAAGAAGCGAAACTTGGAAAGATGGAAAGACGAAGACGCAATAAAGAAGAGGAACTTTTTCATCTTTGCCGACGCTTACGCTGCGCCCGGGCGCCGCCAGCGCAAAGGTAAAAGTTCAAAACCGGGCGCCGACGCTGGCCCCGGGCGGGCGGGCGACCGACGCTGCCAAATCCAATCCGTAAGGCCCGGGCGCCAGACAAGTGAAATCCGACAACGCTATGGACAATAGCGCCGGCGCATCCGACGCGCGCCCGTCTGGGTCCGTAGAGCATGTCGGGAGGCCCCCGCCAGACGCGCCCCGGGGCGGCGTCGCTAAAGCGTGCCCCGCATTGTGTATTTGCGGGCGCTGGCGCGTCCCGCGCAGGCCCCGGCGCGTCCGCCCCGGCCAAGGCGACATGAGAAGGGAACTTTTGGCCAACGGCTCTATTTCGACTTGGGGTCTATATATAGTGGCTTGGCCGGTCCTTTGAGGTCTCTCTTGCACATTTCAACAAACTAACTCATTTGTGAGCTTGTGAGACTCCTCTCCACTCATCCCCTCACTCTAACTTCGAATCTTGAGTGAGATTGAGAGTGATAGAAGTGCATTGCTTGATAGTCTTGCATCTAGAGGCACTTCATCCTTGGAGAAGCCGCTGGATCTTGTTTCTCTTTGGGAATTTGCTTGGTTCCCTAGCGGCTTGGAGCAAGAGGCGGTGTTGAGCCTCGAGTGGAGCTTGTTCGAGGCCACACCGGTGGTGATTGTGAGGGGTCGTTCCTTACCCCGCGGGAGATTCGCGAAAGGAGCACTAGTGGATTGCTCGTGGCTTGTTGGACCCTCTCTTGTGATCGTTTGTTTGAGCTCCCATAGGGGATTTGGCACCGCCATTAAGCTTAGCATACGCCAAGTGAGTGTGTCGCCACAACGGGGACTTAAGCGTCTTTGGCAAGCACGCGTGAACCTCGTGAAAAATCATCGTGTCTTGTGTGCTAGCTCGTTGGAGATTTCTTGTACACGGTGATTGGCTTCAACCTCGACACTACACCGGTGGTATTGTATCCTAAGCACTCCTTCGCATTACTTTGGTAGTATATCTTGTTAAGGTGCTTAGCTTGAGTAGCTTGTTAGCCTTGTTAGCTCCTAGTGGTAAAATAGTTAGTATATCTTGTCCACCTAGGAGTAACTTAGCAACCTAGCCTTTGCTTGTGTTTAGAGATATTAGAATTGCTAGGAGGCTTGCATAATTAGCTTGAAGCTTTTTGCTTATTCGCTCACGCCATCTTATTTACTAACCGCCTTTGCTTAGTGTTGTTTGTAGAATTTTTAATAGGCTATTCACCACCCACCCCCCACTCTAGCCATTAGGACCTTTCAAGCATGGACTAATTTTCTGAATTGGAGTAGGAATAACATACAGCTCACATGACGCATTGTCGATACTAAATCCGTTCCAAATTATAAGACGTTTTTGGCTTTTCTAGATACATTGCTTTTTACTATGTATCTAGACATAGTGTATATCTATGTGCATGGCAAATACAACATATCTAGAAAAGCCAAAACGTCTTATAATTTGGAATAGAGGGAGTACTTCATATAATTCTACCATACTCCAGATTTCACCTTGTTTTTCCAAAGCCAACAACTGACTTGGAGAAATTTCATGCATAGGCAAGACATCATCTAGGATCCCTTGTAACTTCACAAAGACAGTCTTGGGCAAGAAAACTCAACCACTTGTTCTTCCAGTCCATTTGCATAGGACTAAGTGCTTCCAACCATTCCATTCCAAGAATAGCATCATAACATTAGAGAGGTAAAATCTTGAATGAATTAGTAAATAGAACCCCTTGAGCAGTCCAAGAGCAATGCTAAATTTCATGTGTGCATTGAAGTAGAGAACCATCAACTACTTTGACTAACATTGGGTGTGCAATAGGAGTCTAGGGCTTAAAAGCAGCGCAGCTATATGTTCACTGATGAAGTTGTGAGAGCTACCAAAGTCCACAAGAATAATGGCAGGTTGTCTATGTATAAAGGCATGCAACTTTACAAAGTGTGGTGGACTTACACCTTTGTGAGCATAGTCCGACAAAGCCATCAACTCATTAGGGTCTGAATCAGAAGTATGCACCGTAGCTTCCATAGGTTCCTCAAAACACTCTCCCAATGCCTCCAGACTTCAATCATATTTAGGGGAATAGTAGTAGGACATTTGTGTTGTGGCCCCCATTTACCTCCACACTTGAAACATAATCCTCTAGATCTTCTATAAGTCATCAGTGCAACAAGTTTTTCATCTCGGCTTGGCTCGAGGTTTTAGCCTTGGAAGTAGATTGAGCTTTTGACTCCCCCACTACTAGATCAACAACCTATCCAAAGATGATGCTTTTGATAGGACTTATAGCTTGAATATTGATGATCTAGCTTCTTGAGATCTTTAGTAGCAAAGCCAGCCAAGATGTCCTCCCCGCAAAATGCAAGAGAACTAGTAGTATCCAAATCTTTTGAGCAATGTCCTCCTACAAAATGGCAAGAGAACTAGTAGTATCCAAATTTTTTGGGTGATGTAAAACAATAGCAGCTCAAATTTTAGGTTTAAGGCCATCAATGAATTTGCCAAATCAGAAAGCTGGGTTAACTGAGGGATCATGAGCCGAAGTTGGTGCATGAGGTCATCAAAAAAAAGAGCTATGTATTCTAGAGAGTAAAATCCACCCCAGGTCCCTAAACTTGTCCTCAAGTCTCATCCAGTCCATGTACTTAGGAAACTAGGAATCCAAGTCCCCCGAACTTGTTCAAGTGTGTCATCCAAGTCCAAAACCGGGTTTGGCAAGCGGTTTGCTACAGTAAAAGAAAAGCAGTTTTTTCTTTTCCTTTTTTTTTTTTTGGTTGAATCTTTGAAAAATCATAGTAAATTATAGGAAAATCATAAAATAAAAAATCCAACTTTTTTTGACTCCACATTAGTATATCTACAAGTGAACATATAATATGATATGTTTTAGTACAAAATTTTTGCTACTGAAGCTTTTTATCTTTTTCTTTTTATTTATTTGTTGAATCTTTGAAAAATCATAGTAAATCACAGAAAAAAATTATAAAATAGAAAATCTAATTTTGTTAGACTCCACATTAGCATCTACGCAAAGGCATATATAATATGATATGCTTTTAGTCCAATAAAATCATATTATATGTGCTTTAGATCTATGTTTTTTTTGTAATTAATTGAAATAATTGGATTTTCTATTTCTATTTTATAATTTTTCTGTGATTTACTATGATTTTTCAAAGATTCACCCAAATAAATAAATAAAAAGAAAAGAAGAAAAGCTTCAGTAAGCAAAAACTTTATACTAAAGCATATCATATTATATGTTCACTTATAGATATACTAATGTGGAGTCAAAAAAAAGTTGGATTTTTTATTTTATGATTTTTCTATAATTTACTATGATTTTTCAAAGATTCAACCAAAACAAAAAAAAAAAAAAAAAAAGAAAAAAAACTGCTTTTACTATAGTGAAACCGCTTGCCAAACCCGGTTTTGGACCTGGATGACACACTTGAACAAGTTCGAGACCTGATTCCTAGTTTCCTAAGTACATGGACTGATGAGACTTAAGGACAAGTTCAGGGGACCTGGGGTGGATTTTACTCTATTCTAGAACACTAGCAGTTTGTTGCACATGAAAGATTGCCCGATAAATTGATTGAACTGATCCCTATCAAATCGATCCGTAACTAACGACACAATTGTTCCCAGTGTGTAGTACTTAAGGTTCAGGTCTATGGTTTGCATCCAAAAGGCAAAATGAAGCTAGCTTAAATTTACTATAGCTATTTTGACCCAATTTTCCCCGAGGCACTCTATAAAAATTAAAGTAGGTGTCACTTTGCTTTATCCATAGCTTAGGATTGGTTCCATCAAATTTTGAAAAATTGACTTAGGAATAGCCGGGCCTAAACATGAATAATTATGACAGAACATCCATGGGAAAATTCGAATCTATGGGGTGAGGGGTGAGGATCCGTTTAGCACCTTTGGGAGGAGGCAACTCGTGGGTGTAAACACACCCCAAGCCACCTCGCCATAGCCGCGGCCAAATGGCCCGTGTGTTGCCTACGATGAGGATGCATCCGGATGGGAGGACGCCAACACCTTTGTCGAAAGTGATGTCCAAAGTGGAGCATCTTCTCGGGCTTGAAATCCAAAGCCGACACCACCTTGGAGAGCGGCCCGAAGCCGAGGGAGGTCGGAGACGAAATTACGCAGATCCGCGACTTGCTTTCGGCCTTGGGGTGCCATCCTTTGAAGTCCTCCTTGACAAATACAAGCAGTCATCAGCGGTAGAGAAGACGTTGTCGAGGTGGCCACTTATCTCGCGGTGGCGGTCGTGACATCTTTGCCCGGTCATCCATCTTCGCCCAATGAGGAGCGCCCGGTTGCTCTTCAACCATCATGGCAACTTGGACACGAGTTTGGTGCGGATGCGCTAGCGTGGTGTGGAAACGACGAACGAAGACGAAGTGAGGCCGAGAATAGGGTGGATCGAGCGACAATCAAATACCAGATGTAACGCATGATATGGGTGGCTACGTACTACGATGAATATCACTTTAGAACTGGAGTTTACAGGTGGCAATGGCTGCCACTGGCCGCGCGGGCAGCGCTCGTCCTCAGGTCCTAACCGAATGCTAAAATATATAAGACGAAGAAGCAAAAACGGATCCCCTCTCCTCATAAAAGCGTTACAACGAATTGATTCCGCGATTTCCCGATGCAATGGGTATGGCCTTGGGCTTCACACACTCCAATCTGGGCCTTGCGAATCCTGCATTGGGCTTCCTGGACCTCTTCCGCTTGGGCTTCTTGGAGTCATCATCTGATATCATGACACCATTGTGGTACAAATGGACTGCTCCAGATAAACCATGGGCGAGATTGAAAATCAAAGCTAGTGAGCAACGCTGAGGAACAACTATATTCAATACTTGCACAAGAATCACACTAGAAAATGGGAACAGGGCAAGATTCTGGAAAGATAATTGGTTAAACTGGAAAGCTCCCATGGACATCGCTCCATTGCCGCTACGCTCCACACGCTTGATGGCCACCTCCCCCGCCTGTCCGGGGATGTTGGCGCCGTATACCGACCCGAAGCCGCCGCCGCCGATCTTATCCTCCGAGAAGCCGCCGGTGATACGCTTGAATCCACCGAGGGCGTCGATCCACGGCTCCGAATTGGATGCTGAGGTAGGGGAAAAGTAGCTGGCGGCGTCGATCCAGCACCGGGTAGGGGAGGAGATGGAGTGATGGATGGATCTAGTCGGAAGCCGGGGAGAGGGGAATAGGCCGCTACGGAGGGGAACAGATTGACGCAGAAGAGAATTTTTCCGTCCGGTCCAAGCGAATGGTAAGGGAAGGAGATGACGATGTGTCATGCCTGCATGTGCGGAGAAATCCCCTAGTGAGGGTTAACCATATACTCCCTCCGTCCCTTTATAATTGTCGCTGAAAAACTAGACCAGGAAACAATGCAACCCTATATAGCAATTTATTGCTGTGAGGAGACATGACCCATCCACCACCGTTTTCTGTATTAAACAAATCAGGCTGTGAGAGGGAGGAAGAAGGGATAAAGCTGCATCTGGTGTCTTGTGGACGACGCCTGCTTCCATGCAACAGCTACAACCTACTATTAATAGCCAATGACACATATTTTGGGACATGCAACTGTAGCTCAAACTACAGTTATAAAGGGACGGAGGGAGCAGGTGTAGTAAATACTTTTTTTTTTGCGAGGAATGCAGTAGATACATGTGAGTAGTCAGACGGAAAGTATTTGGCGTGCTCTACGCGTCCATGACCTTAGATCACCAATCTGAGCATTAGATCAAAATTCAAATTTTCTCCTCTATTTAAAGTATCCAGTCAACCTCCATAAAACTTATTCATATTAAGTTCTCATTCGTTCCTCATATCTGGGTGTTACGTATATTCAAAACAAATAAACGGTAGATGCATTCATCGCCCTTAGTTTGCAAATAGCATATGAGTTGGCCACGTTTTAAATAGCGGACTATGAAATTTAGCGCTCACCTATAGCGGCGCTATGGTCACGCTATAGCGGCAGCTACACGTTGTAGCTTTAACTTCCTGTTCGCTCTATTTAATTTCAGCCACAGGAAAAATCAAATGAGCAGTTAACGAACAACAATTCTGCTACTGAACATTCAGAAATCGCTAACTGCATTCCACTATTCCACCAAGGTCAGTGTACAAGTATGTACTATCTAGCACTAATCTACTGTTGATAAGAACATCAATTGATGGATAATCAATTGATAAATGATGGAGAGAATCAAAGTATGGACAAAACTGTTGGCGCACACTCATCTGGACTTGGGTCAGCCATTGTTAGACTTGGGCGCCCGTGCCCGCTGCGACGCAGCGCCAGGTGCCGCGGCCGCCCGGCTGCTGCGCCCGCATCGCTTCGCCCGCCCGCAAGACGCCAAGGTCGCCCACCACCACGCTTCGCCAGCCGCCCAACCGCCGAAGACCCGCCCGGCGTCTTGGCGCTTGTCCAGCCACCGCTGCCGCGTTGTATTGTGTCGGGGAGTGAGGGAGAGAGAACGTGAAATAGGGTTACAGCTTCAAGCAACCCATTTTTGGTGATCCACAACCCACACTTTATTTCAGGTCATCGTGGAAATCAAGAATAGTGGCAAATTAGTGGTGCTATCGGCGCTAAACCGAATAGCGCGGCGCTATAGCGTAATAGCTCAAAACAGGCAATAGTTTCGTGTCGGGTTGTTCCACGCTGCTATAGCGGCGAAATAGCGCTATTTAAAACAAGGTGAGTTAGACATCATTGCTATTTTGTCATGATCCGTAAAAATAGGGCCCAGAAGGACAGTCCGGATAGGCCCAAGGAGCCGGGCGCCGCCTCGGCTCCTACAAGGCCCGCCTCCGTCCCTCCCCCTTCCGCTGGATTCTTCGGAACTAATTCGAGAAAAAAGAGGGAAAATATCTAGGATTATCTTTAGGTGTTTTGGTGTGCAAGGGGATATCTCATCTATAAGGAGACCTTATTAGGAAATAAATAAATAGGACATGCTTGCAAAAGGTATTCCAATCTATAAGGAAACCTTTAGAGAGATTGCTTGAGATACAAGTCCCACTAGCCGGGCTATATAAGTAAGGGGTCTCAGAATCTTTTCGGGGTAACAAGCAAATAAAGAATTTTATCCCAACTCCCTCTCCTTTCCCCCCCCCCCCCACCCCCACCCCTCCGGCCAGCCGCCACCACCCACCACCGCCACCGCCACCATACATCACCGGCCAGCAGCGCCCGCCTTTCCTCCCTCTTCCTCCTCTCGACGATCAAGAATTATGTCAATTCGCCCAATCTAGCCGGAATCGGCGACACCGGTATCCGGAGACCACTACGATCCACCCACCACCATGGACGCCGAATCCAAGAAGGCTGGCCAAGAACTTGGGGAGATGAGTTCGCCAAGCTCAACACCGGGATGGACAAGATCGACGATAAGCTCGATATCCTCTCAGCGACGATCCGGCAGACGCCAAACACCGTCCAACAACTCCATGACGCCGAGATCGAGATGAGGGCGTGTTGAGCGACAAGCCACTTCGCCGACTTCATCAAGAAGCGGACTGATGGCAAGCGTAACCGGGGACAATCAGTCACATCACCGGACCGAGAACCTCGATGAAGGGCTACTTGAGGCGAAGGCCGCGCCAGCCAGGGGCGCCGCCATCGGGGCGCATCGCCGCCCACCTCCACCTCCCGACGCCGCAGCTCGGCTCCCCGCCCGCACAAGCTGTCCTTCCCGACCTACGATGGCAAGGAGGATCCCCTCCCATGGATCAACCCCGTAAACAATTCTTCGAGGGGGACAAGGTACGCCCCTACGAGAAAGTCCGGTATGCTTCCTATCATCTCCGCACGGGAGGAGCACGGCAATGGTACATGAGGTTTCCCGGGAGAAACCGGTGGCGGGTGGGCAAGCTTTGCTCAATATGTCAACGGCGCTTAGGCCCGGTTGAGCGGCGCAATCCGGGTGAGTGGCATCACTAAGGAAGACAGTAAATCGATGAGTACACCGGTTCACGGCACACGTGCGCGTGCGGCAGCAACCTCGGCGACCGGCAACCAGTCAACATCTACCGCAATGAGGCTTGGGCGAACCGCTCAAGGCGGGCGTCGAATCTTGAGAACCCCAAGGACATGGAGGCAGCCATGTCTCTCGCCCGAAGCGTCTGGCGGCGCCTGCGCCATCCTCTACATCACCGGCAAGCCCGGCCGCGAGGCAAAGGGCGGGGCCCACTGTGCCCAGGCCTGGCGCCCGCGCCCCGGCGCCCCCCTGTCGGCCGACAGCGACTGGCCGTTCAAGCGGTTGACACCGGAGGGATGGCGAACGGCCTTGAAATTTTGGACTGCCTTCAAGCGGGCGAGCGTTCTCACGGGGTCACAAGTGCAAGCATCTCGCCGACATCACGATCTTCGCGACTACAGATGACCGCGACAAGCGCACCACTAGCGGGATCAAGAGGAGCTAGGCGATCGAAGGTCTCAGCTGGGGACCCACGCTCCCGTGCGGTGGTGCTCATTCTCTCTACCTGCATCGGTATGATCTCGAGGCACGGCGTCAACATCGCTCGTCGACTGAGGGAACAACACAGCCACGACCCCGGCGTGGTGACCACGGCGGGCTGGGACTCAACCCGGTCGCGTGTCGCGTCCCGCTGGCACGATTGCCCGCGTCTATGCGCCGCATACCACCTTCAACAGCGTGCCACTTCGGCCTTGGCGCCCGGCACCTTGACATGCGGCGCCCTACGTCGTACCATTGGGCGAAAGGGCGTCGGCGTCATCACGGCATGCCTTGGTACGGCGCGAAGCACCGAGACGCGTGGCGTGGGACTTAGCGACCGCAGTACGCGGTACTACATTGAGAATCGCGCGAACACACGTTCACTTCAGCTCCAGCCCTCGGTGTAGGGCGCCCACGGCCACTGGCCTCCTCGGTCGGGCATCTTGGCGGAGCGTCCGTGCGCTGCGACTTCGGCTTGGGGAAGCGTTCGAGGCATGCAAGCGCCTTGGACCTCTACGACCTCCGGCCCAGGGTCTTCGTCCGCCCTACGCCAGAGCTACATTGGAGGATCGACGATCTACACCGCGATCGCCCTCGACGCTCACCACGCGGCACGCCGCTCCAAAGCATGGACACTCGAAGACGGCATCCTCCTCTTCGATGGCCGCTTCTACCTTCCGGCCTCCTCTCCCACTGCCGCGACTTTACCGGAGGCCTTGCTTCGTGGCGGAGTTCGCGGGGCGAACTTCCTGCGCCTTGGGAGCCTACCGCGTGAGCCAACATCACCGCACCAACCGCCATCCTCTTGGGCATATGGCCGCGGCGCCACCACGTCGGCCCGGCCCGTGTCGTCTTCCTCGACGGCATGGATCGCCTCTTCCTCACCGTCGACAATGTCCACCTCGACTCACGATCGAGAGGGCCGCTCACCAACTCGCCCTCCCCTGATTCGGCGTCGGCTCCTTCATGTACGGCACGATGTTGAACTTGGTTGCTACTCCTCCTACTCGCCCAGCGACATCACTATCGGCGTCTACTTCGCTCTTCATCAACGCTCCAACCAATGGCGTTTCTTGTTCTGGAGAGCCCCCACGCGACATGGTGCACGGCACCTAGATGTGGGCGTTAGAGGGAGCTCCTGCTGGCGGCCCGTCGTCGGGGCGGCTTCACAGCGAGGGGCGTCTTGTTCATCGGTACATCTACCCGCGGCTACATCGGCAACCTTCACTATCTTACGGAATTTGACCCCAAGCGAACCAAGGAGAACATGATCCTCGGGAACCCCGTGCAAGGTCGCCTCATGCCGCCGGTCGAGCTCATCCTCCCGAGCGTACCGATCCCCATCCAGTGTCAATGAATGGACTTTCATCCAGCCCGCGGGCCTTGCCGGTCGGGAGAAGGGGAGATGTCATGATCCAGAAATAGGGCCCGAATGACGGTCCGATAGGCCCAAGGAGCGCCGCCCCCCACCCGGGCCTGTGCCCGGCCCCCCACCTCCGCCCCTCCCTTCCGCGGATTCTTGGCAACTAATTGAGAGAAAAGAGGAAAAATATCTAGGACTATCTTTTAGGTGTTTTGGTATGCAAGGGGATATCTCATCTATAAGGGAGACCCTTATTAGGAAATAAATATATAGGACATGCTTGTAAAAGGTATTCCAATCTATAAGGAAACCTTTAGAGAGATTGCTTGAGATACAAGTCCCACTAGCCGGGCTATATAAGTAAGGGTCTCATGTCTTTTCGAGGGGTAACAAGCAAATAAAGAATTTTATCCCAACTCCCTCTCCTTCCTCCCCCACCCCCCACCCTTTTGCCTAGCCCTAGCGCGCCACCACCACCCGCCACCGCCCGCCCCTCGGCTCGCGCATCCGCCGCCCTTGCCGCCCGCCTTCCCTCTCTCTCTTCCTCCCTCTCAACGATCGCGGACTGGGTGTCAATTCGCCCAATCTAGCCGAATCGACATATTTGCTTAGTTTGCCTTCGATTTTAAATTAGCATAAATCTCAACTAATATGGGGCATACGTAGAGAACCAGAAGCTTCTAAGGAGTTTAAGTCCAGAATTTCCAATTGAAACTGGCTTAGCCGGTTTCAAACAAATCAGCTAAGCCAGTTTTGGCACTTTGTCAAAATGCATACTAAGATTCTAGCATTGCGTTTCTTTTGTTAAGAAAACAAGATATCGGGGACTCATCTGTTAGAAATTGGCATGGCTGATTTTTCAAAACCAGCCAGACCAAAATTTTCAACATCTTCAAATTGAAGAATGGACTGCATCATTACATTCCCTTATCAAGGTGATCAATTAACACATGTAGATAATTTAATTTCGAGTCCAAATGAAGAAATTATGGTTTTCCGAAAGGTTTCCCCAGGACCTGCAAAACCCGGTCTATCCTGTTTTGAAAATCAGCTAGGCTGTCATTTCCATTCCCGTCCTGAATTGAGTTTTACAAATGGAAACTCACCCGAGGTCACAAGAAATTTGTATATTTTTTTTGAAAAGGTTTCTTATTGGTTTAACACCACTCCCTCAGTATTTTGATCGTATAAAGGTCAATAGTGCTGTTTCTAGATGCTCTAAAATGGTGCTTTGCATCCCTGGAAATCCCAGGGGCAACTGCGGCTCAGACGGAAGCGCCTGCCCAACAGCCTGCATCACCGACTACCAACACGCTAGCTGAGAGCTTCCAGGCTCTGTTTGCAGGCGCTGCTGATTTCTTCGCCAACGTGACGACGCCGATCATCCAGGGCAACCCCAGCCCACCGAAGGCACCGCCAGCAGTAAAACAGCAGCGCAAACGCCAGCGCCGAGTCTTCGACATGTCATCAGTGCGTCGCAGTGCACGCCTCGCCAAAAAGCGACCGATGACACAGATGTAGCATGCGCAACAGAATTTATGCAGGAAGCTTGGGATACTGCAAGACGACGACCTTCAACCTGTTGAAACTGCTTTGCAGGAATTTGTGGCCATGTTCAATGGACCACTGCCGGACCAGGTGATTGCGGTGCTAGCAGAGATGTTCAACCTGGACGACGGCCCAACAATGAAGATAAATGATGCCCTCATCAACCTGGCGGGTGAAGGAATCGCCGACCTCCAGGAGATGTTGCTGCCTGCTGCAGCCTGAATCAAGCCAACTGATGGCTATCGAGTTCAACTCTGTTTCCAATATGTATCCAGACTCCAAATTTCGTTCGTCGCAGTATTTCAGTTCCAGTTCGTGTGATGTAATGCCTAAGACAAGATTGTCTCGCAACCTGAAGACCATCTGCAAACGTTTGCTACAATTATCAAGAATTAGTTGCTTATTCTTGCAATTCCCAACCGTGTACCTGCTGCATGTGAGTGTGATGAGAAACTCCATGTGTGCTTGTGCAAAGAGACCTCCAGCATGCTCCATGCTGTGGCTCTTGCAACCTACAGTGTTCAGCTGCATCTGTGATTCTTCATTCTTGCATCCTGGCTTCAGCTTCATTGCAAACGGTTGTTGCAGCTTGCATTTTCTTCGGGCCTGGGAGCCTACAGAGTCCTTTGAGTTTCCCAGATGATAGGACCAAATATGGATCTTTTATGCTGGAACGTTTGCGGTTTAAATCGCAGAGATAGAAGAGATGTTGTTCACCAGACAGTGGCAGGCACTAGATGCCACATCGCCTGCCTGCAAGAATCAAAGCTATCCTCTCTGGATCAGCACACTGCAGCTTATCTAGGTGGCTATCGCCTGCGTAATTTTGTGTTCAAGCCGGCAACTGGTGTTTTGGGAACGCGAGGAGGAATTGTCGTTCTGTGGAATGATGACTCCATTGAGTTAACAAACTGTGTCATGGGAGAGTTCCACCTCTCAGCCGACATCGAAGTTAAAAGAGTGTTCAACAAGCTTTCGACTCTCTGTTGTCTACGGGCCAACTAGACACCGTGCAAGGCAAAGGTTCCTGGAGGAGCTGAAAGCAATCAAACCTGAAGCCAATACACGTTGATTGATTCTAGGTGACTTCAACTTAATCTACAAAGTGGCTGACAAGAACAATAGAAGACTAAACAGTAGACTTATGCGGCAATTCAGGGATGCTCTGAATGAATGCGATCTACAGGAGATTCATCTCCAAAATCACAAATTCACTTGGAGCAATGAGAGGCGCGATCCAACTTTGATGAAGCTAGACAGAGTTTTTTGCAGTGCCGAGTGGGACTGCACGTTCCCCTCACATATCCTCCACGCTTTGTCCACCTCTCTATCAGACCACGCCCTGCTACTACTCTCCAATCAAAGTGGCCCGCGGCGACCGAGAACATTCCGCTTTGAAAATTTCTGGACAGAACTCCTAGGTTTCAAAGAGGTGGTGACGAGGGCTTGACAACACCCTCAAATCACCATGAGCCCTTCCACATCCTTTACAACAAACTGCATGTCACAGCTCAAAACCTAAAAACCTGGAGCAAAGGGATCATTTTAGATGCCAAAATGAAGCTGCTCATGGCTCAAGAAGTCATCCTTCGTTTGGATGTTGCCCAGGAAAATAGAAGCTTGTCTACAGCAGAATTTGAACTCCGAGCTAAACTCAAAAAGACGGGTCCTCGGATTGGCGGTCATTGAGAGGGCGAGAGCTAGGCAAGTCTCATGTATCTCCAATATCAAGCTGGGCGACGCCAACACGAAATATTTTTCACCGAAGGGTGAACGCGAGAAGAAGGAAAAACCACATCCAAAGACTTCGGATTGGACAAGGCTGGGCGGTCTCACATGATGAAAAGGCAAGGGTGGTTCAGGATCACTTTCAAAAAATCATGCAGCGTCCACCGCAGAGACATGCTGATTTAAATTGGGAGAGACTGCAAATTCCAGCGCATAACCTGGACATGTTAGCAGGCGATTTTACAGAATCTGAATTCATGAAGGCCTTAAATCAAATGCCATCCGATAAGGTGCCCGGACCAGATGGCTTCACGGGTCTTTTTCAAGGAATGTTGGGACATTGTCAAAGGGGATGTCATGAACGCAGCCAATGCCTTCCATAGACTGCGCATCTCCAATTTAGCTATCCTAAATACAGCAAATGTGGCGCTTATCCCAAAGAAGGATGGGGCAGACTCAGTTTCGGATTTTAGGCCCATAAGCCTAATCCACTCCTTTGCCAAGATCATTGCGAAGGTCCTGGCAATGCGCCTAGCACCTCACATGAACAAGTTGATTTCCAAGAGCCAGAGCGCCTTCATAAAAAAAAGAAGCATCCACAAAAACTTCATGTCGGTTCGGTGTGCTGTGCGTCGATTTCGGAGATCGAAGACCCCGGCCTGTTTTTCAAGCTTGACATAACTAAGGCTTTCGATTCAGTACGGTGGGAATATCGATGTGCAAGCTAGGCTTCCCTCCAAGATGGAGAGATTGGGTGGCTGCCCTCCTATCATCAGCATCTTCTCACATCCTGCTTAATGGAGTCCCTACTACACCCATCAAGCACGGCCGAGGACTGCGCCAAGGCGATCCCCTTTCACCACTACTATTTGTCATTGCCATTGACCCACTCCAAAAAATCATTGACCCTGCGTCGAAAGAAGGACACTTGACCAAGTTTAGGGGAAAACACAATGTCATACGGACATCCATGTACGCTGACGACACAACAATTTTTGTCAAGCCATATGAAAGGGATGTCTCCACGCTCGCTGAAATTCTAGCCAAGTTTGGTGACGTGACCGGACTCAAAACAAATGTGCAGAAGTCATCTGTCATCCCTATCAGGTGCCAAGGTGTCGACCTGGATGGGGTCTTAAGCAATTTCCCAGCACGACGCGCTCGATTCCCAACAAAGTATCTTGGTCTACCTCTAACAAGCACCAGATTGCGCCGGATTGATTTCCAGCCTCTTATTGACAAGGCAGTGAGCAAGCTCACTATTTGGAATGGCAGGAACATTAATCATGTAGGACGGTCCACCTTAGTCAAAGCAGTTCTCACCTCCCAAGCTGTCTACTCCCTCACATCCCTTAATGCTCCTAAAGCCACACCAAAGGAAATCGACAGCTTTACAAAGAGCTTCCTCTGGGCAGGATCCGAGAAGCTAACTGGGGGAAAATGCAAAGGGAACTGGCCTCGTTCCGCAAGGCCAACTGAATTGGGAGGTCCGGGTATTCTACATCTTGGAAAATTTGCAAGAGCGCTACGTCTTAGGTGGCTATGGAAAGAATGGGAAGACCATGGAAGGCTGTCGGCTAACCCTGACCTACCATGTGACACGACTCGACGACTACTATTTGCTGCGACAACAACAACAATCACGGTTGGCGATGGTTGCAAAACATCCTTTCCGTGTGCAAAGGCTTGGCTCCAAGGTCGAGGCCCCGGATCTAGCACCGGGCATCTTCAAAATTTCAAGAGGCAAACACAAGTCAGTCAACAAAGCTTTGCACAATAGGACATGGATTAAGGACATAGACCTGAGACATGCAACTTTCACCTCCCAACATTTCGTGGAATATGTCCAACTATGGCACGCCATAAACCACTTTCAGCTCCAATCAGACAGGGAAGACAACATCATCTGGAAATTCACGCCTAATGGAAAATACACAGCAGGATCAGCCTACCGTGCACAATTCATTGGATCCACGACAACAAACTTCAAACGATTGATTTGGAAAGTCCGCGCCGCCAAAATGCAAATTCTTTGGGTGGCTAGCCATCCAAAATAGAATTTGGACCTCCGATAGACTACAGCAAAGCGTGGCGGTTACAATGGCGTGTGTCCCCCGTGTAGGTGCCACCAAGAGTCTGGAATACATCTTTTCCAAGATTGTCGATACACCAAGCGTATTTGGGAGGGTGTTGCGGTATGGCTAGGCAATGGAAACTTGCGACCTTCAGCCTGGGTGTTGGGAGATTCAGTACAAGTTTGGTGGGAAAATCTGGACCGAACACCCTAGGCGGCGAGACGTGGACTTCGCTCTATCATCATTCTTGTTTGTTGGGAGATCTAGAAGGAAAGAAATGCAAGAGTTTTTTAGCACAAAGAATCGGCACCAATGCATATCCTCCAGAAGATCAAGGAAGAGGCTGCCCTTTGGGAAATGGCAGGAGCAAAAAATATCTCCAAGCTGTTACTGCAAGTGTGATTGTGATTGTGATCCCCTGATGAGTTTTTGATGTTCATATTTTTGTATATATATGTACTCAGCCTTTCTGGGCTCTCTTCTTTTTAATACAATAGGCAGCTCTCCTGCCTGTTCCGTTTAAAAAAAAATGTACAGTACGGTATTCCATGGAAATATTGCTTTAGGACATCGGAGAAACGTCGAGTTAAGCAATTTACACTGTGACGGACAGAAGTGTTTGTGTTAATTCCATTATGATAGCATGGTTATTTGTCCTTTGTGGTGTGAATTTTGCAGATTCCACGTTTCTCCTTTGTCTAGGACAAAATTTCCCTATTTGTTATGGTACCAAGCTGCGAGGGCGAAGACACATTTCGAAACTCTCACACGCTTTATATAACAAAAAAAAAAAACAAATTATTCAGACATGTTCTTTACAGTAAAGACAAATTAGACGAAAATTCAACAAAATGCTCGCCCGCGGCTGCTGCGGCATCCGCGCATTGGGATCGACCGGCGCCTCGATCAGCTGCAGGAGTGACTCACGGCGAAGGCGCTGACAGGAAACGACTGTGTGAATTGCTTGGCCTGAAATGTGAGCTGATCACCGGCACGGTCGACTTGTCTGATGCCGAGCCAGCCGAACTTGACTTGCACATCCACGCCGTACACCTCGTGGATGGAGCCGGGCTCGATGACCCCTCCGACCGTGCTGGAGAAGCGGAACTTGAGCTGTTGGCCGCCGAAGTTGACTGGAATCTCACACTGGCCGGCGAGGGTCACTTCTAGTTTGCCGTCCGGGTTGAGAACGTACGATCGCACGCCCTGGGGGAGGAGGCCACGCGGTAAGTTGTTTTTGTCGAGGATGTCGTATGCCGTCGCAGCCGCCTTCGAGCTCGCTGCGTACGCAATGTGGTGGATGCAAGCCACGGTGACAAGGAGGAGAATGTACTGCTTCGCCATGGCTACTGATCCACTCAGAAACTTGCTAACAAAAGCGCACACGTAGTATGTATCAAACAATATGGGATGTGAATGGGAATGTCTGTCGATCGTCTCTGGATCCAGTATATATAGGCACGTTTGCGAGTCCAAACGAATCAGAGTTTAATTGCGCAATCACTCCTACCAATTCTTTCCATTGAAACGATCGTCACAGTGAATACAAAATAACCTAGATTTAAGTTACAGTCATTTCTTTCCTAAAAGACATTACATTCCAAGAAAACGTACGTTCATCATATCCTACCAAATTAATCGGGGTTCAATTGCATATATATTTAGTTCTGCATGAATTATGTTTCATCAAAGCATTTTTCGTAAGAAATACTACAAATAACCAAGGTTTTAATTGATTTGATTCTGATATAATGCTACCTGCTAAATGGCATTTCACTAAGGGCACTCACAATGCTTTCCTATTTTTCTGAAATACTCCCTCCGTTCCAAATTATAAATCGTTTTGACTTTTCGGTTCATCTATTTTGTTTTGTTTACATATATTATTTATCCCGGGCGCATAGCAAAATCGGGTGTGGTGATCGATGTACCTAGATTTTGCTGCAAAACTACCTGAATTTTAACCCAGCTCGATGTCCACCGTTGGTTGTTTTCTTCCAATCTGTTCTGAGAAGAGAGATACAAAGGAACAAAAAGCTAAGAAGCTAAGTTGGAATTAGCTCTCGACTCTTCTCCTTTCCCCTACTACAGTTGCCAAGGGCGAAGGGAGCCGTCCGCCATTTCCAGCAGCGATTTTGCGGGCCCTTCTCCTCTCTGGAGGCCAGAGTGGCATTGGAGAGGGACGAGGGCTGGGGAATCACCGTGCGGGTGTATATAGAGTTGGTAGAAGTCTTCCTTGGTCTAGGTTTTGCTCGCTGTCATTTGATGATGGAGCTAGTGGTTAGCCAAGGGGGCTTTCCTCCAAGGCATGCTTTTCTAGTCGTTATCGGCGAGGTAGCGGCATCGACTACACTAGGGAATAACTTCTTTTGACCTTTCCTTTGCCCTTACCACAATCTATGTTTTTTACAACAACAACAACATATATTATATATTAGAGCGGTGCTATATCTCGATGGAGGATCTGTTAGCAGATTGGAAGTAGATGGGGAAGAACAAAGCATGGGAAGGAAGAATAGACAGCTAAGGGATAGGAATCTACGACGAATCTTAAACGAATTCAAATGTCAGTTACAAATGGCATAAGCCACTTCTCCTCGACAACTCTCCCTTAAGTACTCTCAAGGCAACGAAACAAAGAAATACAAGTGAATACAATTACTGGGCCCAATTCTTCCCGGTGAACTTTGGGTTGGGCTTCTTGGCTCGGCTGGGCCAGCCTCTCTCTCCCATGCCTTCCATCTCCTATTCCTGATGAGGTCCTAGTGCAGTGCTTGTAACAATCCCTCCCTTTTGAAAACCGGTGTGCCCCCATGCCTGTGCTCGGGGGTACTGCTGACGAAGCTGCTCATAGTTCTCCCATGTAGCAAGTGAAGTAGGCATGTGGGACCATTGAATCAATACCTTCTCCACTTGGTGATCGCCAGCTTGATAGCGCCTCTGTATGTTGTGAAACCTACAACTCAGTCAATGGTGAAGGCAGAGAGGATGCAACAGGTTCATTGCCATGTGATGCCTTAAGCTGAGAAACATGGAAGACATCATGGATAAAAGCATCTGGAGGTAAGGCTAACCGGTAAGCCACATTGCCAACCCTCTCAGTGATGCAAAAGGGGCCAAAAAACTTGAAGGCAAGCTTGTTGTTAGGTCTGTGACTGAGTGATGACTAAATATATGGTTGGAGTTTCAAGAACACCCAATCCCCCAACCTGGAACTCCCTCCCTGAGCGATTTTTGTCAGCCTGTTTCTTCATTCTCTGTTGAGCTCGACTAAGATGTTGTTTGACAATATTCTGCATCAGAGATCTTTCATGGAGCCATCCTGCAATAGACTCAGGAGGTTGCTTGACTGAATCAACAGACAATCCAAGTTGTAAGGGCTCTTGGCCATAGAGAACCATAAATGAAGTATAGCCATGGGAAGAGTGAAAGGTCGTGTTATACCAGAACTCAGCCAAAGAAAGCCACTGGTGCCATTTGGTGGGGCAAGCATGCACAAAACAACGCAAATAAGTCTCCAAACACTGATTCAGGCGTTCAGTTTGGCCATCAGTTTGTGGATGATAAGTTGTACTCAGCTTTGAGCTCAATGGCGGCATATCACGAACAGAGATTGCCAAAATTGACTTGTAAAGATAGAGTCCCTATCGAAATGATTGTTTTTGGAAACCCATGTAATTTGTAGATGTTGTCCAGGAAGATCTTTGCTATATATGGCTTGAGCATTATATGGATGTTTCAATGAAATGAAATGACCATATTTTGAATATTTATCAATCACCACAGGAATTGCATTAGCATTCCCATACTGTGGAAGACCACTAACAAAATCCATAGACATGACTGACCAAGATGATTCTGGGACTGGGATGGGTTGTAATAGACACGATACTTGGTTCTATCAGGCTTAGCTTGCTGACAGACTTGACAATTTTGAACCCAGTTGAGAATGTCAGCTTTCATCTTTGGCCAATAGAATAACCGCTTGATCCTGTAATGAGTGGCTAGAGCTCCAGAATGCCCCATAATGCACTAGAGTGCAATGCTTGGAACACTTTCTCATGGAAGGAGACATAATTACTGAGCCATACCTTGCCTTTGTACCTGATAACCCCATCAGTCAATGTATAATGAGTATCAGCAGTATCATAGAGGGGCTAGCTTGGCCAAAAGACTCTGGGTTGTAGGATCAGCAGGATAATGTGCAACCACTTCTTCTAGCCACTAAGGAACCAGAGAGGATGCAACCAACAATTCTTCAACATGTGGCTTCCTCGACAGGGCATCACCGCACCATTTTCAATCCCCTTCTTATAAACAATAGTATAGTTCAGACCCAAAAGCTTAGTGAATACTTTTTGCTGGCAACGTGTATGGAGCCTTTGCTCATTCAAGTGGCACAAGCTCTTCTGATCAGTGTGTATGAAAAGCAGTCCATGCAAGAAATAGTGTCTCCATTGGTCCACTTTGCTACAAGGATAGCTAAGTATTCTTTTTCATAGGTAGATAACCCTTGATTTTTGATGCCCAATGATTTGGCGATATATGTTAGAGGATGACCATTCTATAAGAGGACTGCTTCCACACCTAAAGCAGATGCATATGTTTCGATATGGAATGGCAGTGTGAAATCAGGAAGTGCCAAACAAGGAGCTACTGAAAGAGTGTGTTTCAACTGGTTGAAGGCATCCGTATGTATGTCTGTCCCGAGGAATGGTACATTCTTGCACAACATTTGTGTTAAAGGTTTAGCAATGACACCAAATGCTTAACAAATTTCCTATAATAGCCAGCTAGGCCTAGGAAACCCCTCACTTCCTTCACAGTCCTAGGAAGAGGCCAATCCTCGGACATCTTGAATCTTAACGAGTGGTCACGTGGAAAGTCCATCAACACCGATAATATGGCCCAAATAGGATATGGATTGGCAGTGCAAACTTGCATTTACTCATCTTGAGAACCCACTGATCATTCTCAGTAGCCAAGTGAAAACTTGATGAAATGTAACGAGTGCTCTTTAAATGATGCCTTTGTAAACCAAGATGTCATCAAAAAATACAATGACAAATTTCCTTAATCCCGAAGCTAAAGTACAGTTCAATGCTCCTTGGAATGTTCAGTGCTCTAGTTAACCCAAATGCCACAACATTAAATTCATAGTGGCCCAAGTGAATCACGGAAGGCGATCTTATGAGCATCGGCATTGTCCATCAAAATTTGATGAAAGCCAGCCGAGATCCAAGGTTGAAAACCACTTGGCATTGGCGGTTCATCCATAAAATTTGGTCAAAGATTGGCACTTGAAACTTGGATTTCGGTGTTATAGAGTTCAACTATCTATAATCAACACAAAATCTATATCCTCCATCCTTTCTAGGCACTAGCAAAACTAGGGAAGAAAATGCTTGAACTAGGCATGATGAGTCCTTGATGTAACATATCAGAAACCTGTTTTTCTAGCTCATCTTTAAGCTTGGGAGGGTAGTGGTATGGCCTAATGGTAACTGGTTTCGAATTTGGCAAAAGTGGAATAGTGTGGTTACAGGCTCTTTGAGGAGGTAAGCCATTTGGTGGGGTCAAACAAATGGTTGAATGTAGAGATGAGTTGTTTCAGTTACGGATGCGCCTTCAGGTAACTCTTGTGATTGAGTATCATTGTCAGCTGAAGCATAACAGTTTGTAGCGAGAACTTCGAGAGTTACTTGGAAGCAAGCCTTGCAACATAATAGATGTGCTATTGTACTTTGGCTGAACCCATTTAAATTTCCAATGAATTAACATAGGACTATGACTTTCTAACCAATCCATGCCAATAATCAAATTATAATGTACTAGTAGCAGCACTTTTCGGGATGCGAGGTGAAGGTATGGTCATCAATAGTCCAAACAATATTATGTAAAATAACAGAAGAATGCAAGACACCTCCTCCGGCTAATCGACAAAGAGTAGATTGATGAATAATAGCTTGAGAGCTCAAGCTATTGGAAGACCTTGGTACTAACAAAGGAAGATGTATTGCTGAATCAAGGAGTATGGTGATAGGCAAACCTTGTATGGCGAGGGCGCGATCGGGCGGTGGGCGGCGGCTATAGACTTGGGTTGGCGGAATTCTTTTATTGCTTGTCCCATGAGATTACATCTCCCTTGCTTATATAACCCTCTTATGGGATTTGTAATGCAAGCAATCTCTAAATATTTCTTTATAGATCGAATACCTTTTTACAAGCAAACTCTTATTTTTTTTTCATAATAGCGGACTTCCTTATAGAGTGGAATATCCCCTTTACAATCAAAGATCTAATCTTATCACAAACTCTATCCGAATTGGACACGACGAAGATGACGTGGGCGGCGGCGGCGCGGCGATTGCGCCCCTCCCTCTTGGGCCTCGTTGACTCGTGCCTAGCCCCTCTAGGCCGGGCCAAATCTGTACCGTGACAGTAGATCTAGGATTAATTGGTCTATACTGTTTTTTTTTAATGTTCGAAATTCAAAACCAACTAGTTTCAATGGTTATCGTGGTCAACAATGAGGGCCAGTTTGGTGGGGCTCTAGCTCCTTCTAAGAGGGTTCTATAGGTCTAAGCTCGTTGAGCTATTTTGTAGCGAAGCTAAATATGTTTTAAAAACATTTGACAAAACAACTCCAGTCGAAGTTTTGTATAGGAGCTAGGAAATGACACATTTTAATGGTTCTTTTTTTTGGAAATGGGAATTTTTATTAATTTCAAGAAATTACATCAAGGTGATACAATGTCTTGAAAACATTCCCGGCCTCTGCCCTTAGGCACACAGCCTTTGATAGTTTTAAATAACCATACACACTAATGACTAATGACTGTCAATCCTAAGACTAGACCGCCACCCATGTGCACAGGAAAAAAAGTCCTTCGCCACCCGCTCCAAGAACCGAGAGGCCGCTACAAGCACCTCCTCGGGAAGAAGGCCATTGCAGGATAGCCCACGTCTCTGAGGAGCCTGTTGTGATCGAGTAGAGTACCCGCAAAAAAAGAAGAATGTTTGTTTTGCATTTCTGCAGAGCCGGATGGACCAACACAAGGTCGGCTGCGCCAACAAGAACAAGTGATTTAAATTCTTTTGGTATTCCATTCAACCATCCCCCAAAAAGGTTATTTATATTAGTTGGCTTCCTTAGACCCCAAGCTGCGTGGACCGTGGCCCATACCATCCTTTGTAAAACGACAATCAAGGAACAAATGTTGTATCGACTCGTTTTCTTGACAAAAAACAACATTTTAGAGATCCTTGCCAGTTTCGTTTTGCGGATTATCTTTAGTGAGGACAACGCCTCGCCTAAGATACCAAAAGAATATTTTAATTTTGAGGGGTATTTTTAATTTCCATAACCGCTTGTTGACATTAGGTATGTTTTTGATTGATTAGCCCCCCTCGATAGTGTGATTTAACCGAGAAGAGACCTTTGTGGTTAAGGTCCCACTTGAACTCATCATTCTCACACTAAGATTGATTTGTGCAAGGCGATTGACCAAATTATTCCACATTGCTAATTTATTGCCAACTAGATCTCTCGCCAAGATAGATTAGGCGTTGGTGAAGCAAGCACCTCAACCACCGTATCTAGTGACTCACATTTTCATGCTTATAGTTTCTGGTGACTCGAATAACCTCCTCCCTCATGTCACGGTCTCATGAATATTTATGCGACCATCAGCTTATGTATTATCTTTTTTTAGAAAAAATAAACAATGATTGGATCTCTAAAAACAACAAATAGATGTTTAATTTTATGGAATTCTTGGATTTTCTTTCATGTAATGTGTCTTGTGAGGATTAATGGAGATGACAGTAAAATGCTTATATGGTTTTATGGCCATGCAACAAGAACAATATTATCATATCAAATAAACTTAAGGGTAAAGGATCATATCCCAAGGAATTAAAAACAAATTTCCTACCATAGAGTCCAATATGCAAATTCCTTTTGCCTTGCTTGTTTTCAAAATAGACTACTAATGTTCCCTTTTTACAAACATATCTACGATTGCACCAACTCATGAGCTTTTCCCAATTAACTACTGTATTTCCTTGTTCTTATTTCTGATGCGGTTACAGAAAACGGTAGGCTTATTAATTAACTTGAGGGGTTATTATTATTTGACACGCAGTAGCAATGATGATAGTTGTTCGTTGTTAGGAGTATAGTAAGCATCAAGTTGCTCCTGCTGTGGCTTAGAGATGACAAACAGAAACAGGTTGGTGATTCTATAATGTGCGCAACTGACACCAACCGATTGCATGCGGCACTTTTCGCTTGGAGCCAGATGCAGTGGCCGTTGCAGTACTATCACAGCAGGAAACAGCACCGTCTCACATTCCATTCCAATTCCGCCGTGCAAAGTGGAGTAGCAGGGCTTTTTGGCTGTGCGCGTCCCCATCGAGCATCAAACCATGCAATGCACAATCGCACGGATATATCGATTGTTCACCGTAACGATGGAAAAGGTGGTGATGGATCGGAGGAGCCGAGATCTAGCAAAGCACGCACTAGCAACTTTATTTTGTTGTCCTTGCTTTTCCCCTCCCAGCCATTCTCCTGAAGATTTTTTTTGTCCAAGGAACCACCTCTAGCTGCTACAGGATTCAGACACTCCTTCAAACCGATGGAATGCAACCATCGAGGCAACAAAATGCAGGGAATAAAATGCCGAGGAACACATAGGAGTTTTCATAAATAACCACCACCTTTTCAGTACGATCCCTTTTCATAAATGCCTAGCCCCCTCGGTGGTGGATAGAGGAACACATAGGAGTATTTTTTTAGTTGTGGATAATAATAATAATATCACAGACATCTCAACCCATCACAATGCCACATTATTATTCAGCTCAAAGCCTAAATAATAAACAGGACCTCTGACATTATTATAGGCTCAAAAATACTTTTTGACATGTCTTCATAGGTTCATCCATTATTGTACTATCCTCCATCGATAATTAAACATATAGATATAGATATATTAAATATTCCCTTTTCTAAAAAAAGGCTATTGCATACATTTGGGATTGCACTGGGCACAGTGGGCCCTACACTCGTTCAATGTCGTATGGCAATTCTCTTTCCGACCAGCATCTGGGCAGCAGAAGCACCTCCCGTAAGGCCACCCGCAATGGTCCCTAGATAGCTGCTAGCTAGGAGATGTACACGTCATGAGCAAAATAGCTAAGACTCCAAAAATTTATCTATATTCTTTAAATTTATTTGTATTTTTAATAGTTACATACACATAAAGAGAAAAATAGATATGATGTGCAACATCTTTTGTAGCTCATTGTGTGGCTGCATCCATCTTGACTCAAGCCATTTTTTATTACATGACAACCTTAAGATAGGCACCGGATACAAGGTTTTAAACATAAAAATAAAATAAAATGTTCATACGACATAATGCACTGATTGATAACCATAACTCAAGGCATACAACTTTATTTCAGACCACAAAAGCAAATTGAATAGCTAACTGCATTGTTGAGGAAGAGTCACCGAAAGCCAAAACCCAACAATCTCCATCATAGCCTGCTAGAAATTCCAATCAACTTCATATCAACGATGTGGTAAAAAAAGAAAACAAACAGTAAGTCAGCTTACTCAATAAAAACAATTGTGCTAATAAAGAAACAATTCCATGAAAGAGCTTACATGAGCTTACTCATTGAAGCATGGGTTACAGTTAGAGGCCTTTTTGCACTTCAGGAGGAAGAACAATTGAAGCTGGACGACGCACAATATTGAAGCGAGCTTGCAGAACACCAAAAGCACGCTCCACATCTTTTCTTGCACCTTCTTGTTTGGAGAGAAGTTTAGAAAGGGGTATAGAATCATCTTTCCTTGCACCTTCTAAAAAGTCTACAGAATCATCGGATTGATCCGACATGTTTGGAGAGAAGTTTAGAAAGGGGTATAGAGGTTGGAGAGTTTGGGCTGTCGTGCATATATAGATGCAGCTATACTGGTCATGTATATATACACACACATAAAAGGACTAATGCGTTTTGGCTACTACACTGAATTGTATTGGTACTGCAAGACAATAATAGATGTTGACTCACTAAATTTCACAAAGCATTGGTAATAGATGTTGACTACATGATAATTAGCAATGCATTTATACATGTTGACTGGCTGTAAAAAAATAGCAGTAAACAGAAATTCATACCACTGTAAAGTCAAGCAAAGGTACAGGCCACCATGCTGTACAGAAATTTCAGCACATCTATTTCAGTATATGGCTAGACCATGGGGATTTTGCAAAGATACGTACGAGAAATTTTGGACGGATTTTGCACACCTAACATAGATCTACGAGAAATCTTGCATAAAGAAATAAATCCCCAAATGGATTACCTCATTGACCTCCTGGACTAGGAGCGGCAGCACCACCACCACAAAGAAGCGCAGGAATACGAGCAGATCCGATTTGAGATGCGGGAACAGGGGTAGGAGCAGGTCCGTCAAGAACTGGCGGAGCCATTTGTCGCTTGATTCGCAAGCTCATCACCGGCAGCCGCGACGTCTTCTCGCCCCCGCCGGCGGCGTCAGCTTGCAGGCGTGCGTCGGCCTCTGCGTCGAATCGATTAGGCTTCGGACTGGGGAAAAAATCAGAGGAGGAGGGTTCAGAGTGGGGAATTCGCGCAGCCATGGAGGATTCGCGCGCGCAGCGGATCTGAGTGCGGTGGAGATCGCTAGCGAAAAAGATAGCAGCCGGCGATTTGGTCGGCGATTTGCTGTATCGGGTTGTGTGCGAGCTTAGCGACGGAGAAGTCGCTGGCTCGATTTTCACAGCACCTTCCTCTTTCCTCCACGTAGGGCCACCACCGACTTATACACCCAAATAAATTTACCGACTCAAGACCATCATGCGGCGCCCTAAGAACGAAAAGACTCAAAGACTATCATGACGCCCTAAGGAACGAAGTAACTACATACCACCGCACTACAAAATATCAGCTTGACCTTCTCTGTCTCATGTAATAATGTGGAGTTGACAGCACCACCTATGGAATATTCGTGTGAGTTTATCGGTAAGAGTAGTATAAAACATAAGCTTTAGGGTAAGAGAGCACAAATTGTCCACATATACCAAACGTACACTGTGTTTGCAATGCAAGGGATCCAATGAGAATGGTGAAAAGGAACATGGCCCTTACGCTTTTGTCCATCGTATTCGACCTTAGTCGTAGGAAAGCTAAAATACAGTAATGCCGCAATACAGTAGTGAATTGCTATATATAATATCTATGTAGCAAAAGTTCTCTATGTAGCCGAAATTTAGTGCTGTCTAAATTTAGATAATATCTAATTTCCAAATTAGATATTATGTAGCTGTAATATAATAGTGCTATCTAAACACTAGTGCTATCTAATTTTTCTATATTACAACTGCTAGTGTATATGTAGCTGTAATATATTTTACCACTCTATTATCATATAGTGGTATAATTTACGTAGTAAAATATAGCTATAATTTACACAGTATTTCACCAATGTAAATTATAGGTACATATATAGGGGCTCCTCCACCTATATATGTAGCAGTAATATATTTATGTATGTACTACCAACACCTGTAATTCCCAAAAGGTATCCCTGCGACCCTACGCCCGCCTTTTAGACGCAAAAGACGGATGGAAGTCGGCAGGATAGCGTGGCTGCACATGCTGCAGCTGCAGCTGCAGCCCGACGACGACGGCGACTCGTGCTCCGAAAGCAACTGAGCCCCGAAAAGTCCGGCCGAGAGTTGCGTCCCGGAACCACACAAATCAAGCATCCACATCGTCCACGGCCGCGCGCGATGACCGCCGTTTTCATGCATGGGTGCTTGTCTTTTTTCAACTGGTGTTCTTCATTCGCTGCGCCAAGAAGCAAGGCATTCATGGCCGGTTTGGAGAGCGTGCCAGCCTTGCATTTTACTACTCCCTCCGTTCCAAATTGTAGTTCACTTTGGCTTTTCTAAATACATTGATTTTTCTTATGCGTTTAGTATACACTACGCTCAGATACATAGTAGAAGAAATAAATCTAAAAAAACAAAAGTGAACTACATTTGAAACGGAGGGAGTAGTATTTTGCAAGCAAAACGATCAAACAACTACTGTAGTGTATACTACTATATATTAGGCGAGCCACGTCTCTTAACTGACTCTGGGGATGCAAATGGGTCAATTTCTGATGCTATGGTACACCGAGGATGCATGGATTCAGATACTAAGTTACCTCTTCTCAATAATCATCTTAACGTAATGAAGCTTTGTTGGTGTAGTGTCCTGTAGCTATACTTCAATCAATTAAATAAAGAACTAAAAATGCGAGTCCAAAAAAAAGAACTAAAAAATGTATCATCACCCTAGCTAATCGATGTGAATGAACAACGAATTTTGTTTCAAGTAAAGTACTTGGGCATTCCCCATTGAAATGAAATTTTAACTAACGTAACGTCGCCACAACAACAACAAATATATATACAAGGCAGCTGTAGGCAACGCTGATTAATGGCAGCCACAAATTTTAATGGAACAGGACATGTTTGTAGGCATGCATGAGCTGGGACAGGGCACATGGGCATGAAGACGGAGCCTGGGGGAGTGACAATGACATTGGCCAATTAATCGCGTAATTGTCTGCACGCTGGGACGCATACAAAGGATTGGATTGGTCGCCGGTGTATGGAGCCTGGAGGTGGAGTCGTGGAGGCATCACAGTCATGGATGCGAAGTTGCACGAGCAAATGGGCCCGTCATCATGTGCGTCCAGCACTTCAGCTAGAGCGATGGATGTTGCGGATCGGCACCGCCGGACTGTCGGACACTGACACCGCCGCCGCCTCCGACCATTCTCCCCCACTAGCATTTCCCAGCTTTCCGTGGTGTTTTTTTTCCGGTGGCAAGCACTTCCATTCTTCAGGCAACCCATCCTGCTACTCCATCCTTGTACACGGTTTCTAAATTATTAAAACTTTGACTAGCAAATAATGTACTTTTTCGTATAAACTAGGACTATCTAGCATGGATCTAGTGTTGTCTGTCTTACTATTACTAATTGGAAAATATTTTAAACAAAATATTCCAATTACACTTTATTAACAAAATAAAAAACTGAAGTAACATCTAAACTAGCCATTTCTATGATTAGTAGAATTTCACCTAAAGTCGTTGCATGAAAAAAAAAGGAAATTGACCTAAAGTGCCTCATCTAAGCTAAAAGAGATTTAAAGCAACCATTTGAATTTGCATCTAAATTACCTACCTCCAGCATTAGAAAAAAATAATCTAAAGTAAATCCTTAATATACATCTAACTTATAGCCTTCTTCTTCCCTAACCATTGGATAAATAAGATTTAAGAGGAACCTATGGACAATATGGTAGAAATGTCATGCTCGTAGTAGCAACAAAAGGTGTGCTAAACTATATGCAAAAACTTCGTAGCAGCAACAAAGTGTTTTCTAAAGTAAATCCTTAATATACATCTAACGTACCTACCTAAAGTGTTTTTATATGCAAAACCTCGTAGTAGCAATAAAGGGTGTGTTAAACTATTGGCAGGTGTGGAAACACCACGTTTAAGAAATTGCAACCTAACATCCATCATCAATGACCGGAGTTGGGGAAGGAGAGGAGATTGTGTCGTCGGCCATGGGGAAGAAGGGAATATTGCTTGCTGGCCATGGAGAAGAGGAGGTCACCGGTCCTAAGGAAGTGGAAGAAGAGGGGCGGCCGAGCCACGGGGCCACCTGCCCGCCTCGTGTTGCGCCGAGCCACCGGGCCACCTCACGCCCCTGCTCGCCCTCATGCCTCGTGGCACCACTCACCCACTTGGCCCCACGTCTCGGCTCGCCCCTGGTCCGCACCTTTGCCCACGGCTCGGGCAATCGCTGTCCCGGTTCACTCGAAGAGATGGGCTCATCTCTAATTCCGCCCAATTCGGAGGGTCACGGCTCGTATTGAAGGCAAGGGGGAACAAGTGCATCAAATACCCCTTGGCATTCGGGATGATTTCCAATTCCAAAGTCTAACGCATCCAAACAGGGGCATTTAGTGCTATCCAATACCAATGACAATTCCAGAGCTCCAATGTCTACATCCAAACACAGCAAAGAAGATATTGCAAACACATCTACATGAGCAAATAAAAAAAAACATCTATTGGAGCAATCTTAGTTAGACGCTAATGTCTTACTCATAAAAATCATGAAAGTGCTTCTAGTTCCCATGCCGGTCCTTTTTCCTTATCGTCCCTGTACATCTCACCATCTCAGCATGAACTCTCATCAAAGCTCTTAGCTTGACAAGCCGCTCTTTCATCGTCTTCCTGGCAACTGGCATAACCATTGGCGTTATCGATGTTGGGGAAACATCCAAACATAAATCAAATTTGATGGCTTTCAAAAGAGATTCCAATGGTCGCTCCTCAAATATGATGGAATTCATAGCTGTGACCTATGTATAGTTGAGGAATAGGTTTTGCACTAGAGATTCGGACATGGTAGTTCAAACATTTTTTTGTCGCTAAATGATGCTTGCAAGTGAAAATAACAGTAACATTATGTCAGTAAAAAATGAGGTACATTCACTTAGATGGTTCCATAGTTTATTTAGAAGGCTTAAGGGCACCATTATATGTTAGCACAATGATAGGAAGAACTAGTAGTGGCTGCTTGAGATAGCTGGCTAAAATTATCATGAGTAATATTGATGAACGTATAACGATACTTAAGGGGGAAATGCTAATATTGATTGGTAAGAGAAGGCACATGATAATCCTAGATATTAATTTACAAGAGGGCCAAGTAACACAATAATTATTGTGAAATAACTTGAACATGGTTTTATTGAGGACTATAGAGCTCTCACCAAGAGGAAACTGAAGGCCACCTTAATATGGTCTCAGCAAAGATTGCATAACCACGAGAGGACATGCTGAGATCATGGACATAGATGTAGTGCCGGTGCATACAGAGGAGGCAGTTCAGAACCAAAACAGATAACTATTTGTGCTGATGCAAGATAGGATTCATATCACACAATAGAAGGGCTAGCACGCTCACGGTCCAACATATGACCTTGAACGCAGCAACAACGAAGCGGGATCAACAAAACCGTCCGAGAGACCGGTTAGACTGATGTAGAGCCTGTTCTTCGGCCGGTAGTTTTTGTGTCAGCAGTCAGCGCCTTGCTCGTATCAACGATCAAAGCCAGAAAAGGTAGTTATAAAAAAAAACAGAAAAGGTGGACCGACAAATCCTGAAACAACTATGGATCGGTCTTTTAAAAAGAACAGAAAAAAAAAATGACGATAAGGATGTTGAATGTACGTTGCACATCATGTAGTACACGTTCAAAGCCGAAAACGATTGAAAAGTAGAAATATTTTGCACTGCGGAAAATTAATATCGATGTCAAACTTTGCAACAGGACTACTGAATTGTTGGAAAGAAATGGACGGAGCACTCAAATTTGGACTCAGGCACGCAGCTAGAGGCCTCATCCAATCCAATTTCTCTCTTGGATTGAGTAAGAAATCCGCTTCCCCTCACGTGCTCGGTCCATGCGCACGCCTCATTGACTACCCTGAATCAAATGGAATGGAACGAGAAGTGGGAAAAAACGGAGATCGATGTACAGCGACGAGGAATTGTAGTACGTTGTATGTAGGAGAAGGAGCGTACGGTACGTTACTTGCACTATGGGTCGGCCGGCTGCTGCTGGCGGCGGCTACGGCGACGGTCGAGTCTACACTAGGACCGTGACGCCGGCGACGGAGACGTTCGTGGTCGTTTTGCTTGGTTGTTGGCATCGCCTCGCCTCGCCTTGGGAAGGTAACCTGGACGAGGTAGAGGGAGGGAAGAAGCGTCGCTGTCGCGGTTGAAAAAGCGCAGCCACATAGTCCCATCCGTCCAGCTTTCCTGGACGTTTAAGCATGATATAATTCTCTCCACCAATCTCTAGCTTTGTAGGGTCACAGTCACAGTAGACACTAATTATACCTGGGTGTAAAAATTTGACCAGCTTAACTATCCTCGGGACGTGCTAGCTACGAATCTCAACTCACATGAGTGAATTGCGGACGGAGACCGACCTACTGCAAATTTTAGTTTCTTCCTCGACCATTTTATAGCTGGTTAATACTAGTCTTTTCTCTTTTCTGTAGATGAGGTAAGAGGGACAAGAATTGCCAAGAGAATTGCTACTAGATACCTAGCTATACCAACCACAAGTTCATCACTGTCAATGAAAAAGGAGAAGGAAACAGTCATAACAGCACCATTACCACACCAATTTCATCATCCATCCATTCATTCATTAGGATGTTACTCACGGTTCCAAATTAAAGTGAAGCACTCCCAAGTCTTCACAGCTATACTACGTAGAAAGCAAGCATGCCACTAGCACTCCTACTGCTTATGAAGAACCAGATTCAGGGCCTGGTCAGAGGAGATTACAGACACAGAGGGCTTTTAGTTGCCATCTCATTTCTCACCGCTATTTACAGAAGAGCTACTACTCAGTACTCACTACTACTACTATATAGATAATGATAAGGACAAATAAAGTAGAACAAAAGCGCAAAAAGGCAAAAGTGAAAGAAGATGCTAATTGATGAGCTGCACTGCACAAGAAAGAAAGAGTAAACAGAGTCCAGCATCTGATGGATGGATCATCGTCCCTCCAGCCTAGTAGCAGCAGAGTTGTAACAAGGCTAGTCCCTTGTAAAAAAAACCACAGGATTTTAAGCCTCGATCTCCATGACGACGACTCCGATCCATGGATCCGTTCCAAGCAGCAAGCAAGCAAGCGACGACAAGACAAGAGAGCAAGAACGAAGAACCTACTACACGCGAGGACAAGATCTGAATTTCAGGAGCGAGCCGAGAACACATATGGTCTCATCGATCAGCTTTGATGGGTCTCCGGGCACTCGAGGATGCTCTCGAGGCGCGGCCGCCAGCCGGCCTTGTTGTCGCCGGCGCCGGCGCCGGCTCCTTGGCGGCGTGCATGTGCTGGAGCACGTCCTCGAGGCGCTGCTCGCCGCTCTTGAGCTGCGCCATGAGCCACTCCAGCTCGCCCCGCGTGAGCACGATCTTCACCTTGAGTCCCTCCGCCGCTGCCGGAGCCACGGCGGCCACCACCTCTCTTCCTCCTCCTCCGACGACGACGAGACTGAGTAGTGCATACGACCCGCCACCACCTCGTAGCCGTCCTCCTCCTCCTCCTCCTCCCGCAGCAGCTGGCTTATCCTCCTCATCTCCGAGAGGCTCTCTTCCTCCTCCGGCAGCAGCATACCATGGTGCTTCGACGCCGGGTTCAGGCAGTTGCCCATGGCTAACGGACGCAAAGGCAAGCGAGCAGAGGTTGCCTGGTTTTGGCTAAGAGGTGGGAGGCGCGGCCGCGCGGGGCGTTTTATATAAAACGCCGATCGAGAGCTGGTGTGGCTGGTGGTGGCGCTCCGCGCGTGTAGCCGCCGTGCGTGGCATGGGGTCCGCGTCAAAAGCAAAAGGGCCGGGGGTAGCATGCAGCGTGGTGGTGCGTGCACATGGAGGGTCGGGGTCGATCGGCTGGCCGGGATACGATGGCTGGGTGCGTGCAGGGCTGGCCGGCGGACGGCACGGCACCGGCAGCTAGGAGGCACCGGCACCGCTCGCTTTTGGTTCCAGCCGGGTCCATCCGATGCTGGCTGGTCCCGCTCGCTACCGGGTCGGTCGGTCGGTCGTTAGCTTTGGTTAGCGTGTGGGTCACCGACGGACGGACATCGATCTCCCGACGATCTTCGTCGTCGCTGCGGGCTTCACTTACTTACTTGTGAGACCCACCCAGCTTGGGCTTTTCCTAAAAGGATCCTCGTTGATCGTCAGTGCACGCGCTGTGGGCAACTAGCAGTGATGGACTCATGAGCTACTGTGCTGTCCTGTTCTACACTCTCTCACGTCCGCAGTACGTGTCCAGTCCCCTACTATACACCGAAACGAAAAGGAGACTAGAGACCAGTCAGATCGAGCACCTCGCAATAGCAATTGCGTGCGTGCGTGTCGTGTGCACGCATGCTTCCACACGCTGCACTCACGGGCACGGCACCTCCCGCGCAACGATCCGTGCATGTGCGCGCATGATCCATCGCTGGGGCCGCCGGAATGCCCGAGCCGAGCGACAGCGAGAGCGAGACCTCATCATCTCATCGTCGCCGCCACCAAACACGCGCCATCCGTCTGTCCCATGGAATGGCATGAATACTACACAAGTTACTGTTGGCTGTCACAGTAGCTCACGTGAATACATACACACTGTCTAGAGTGTATATAAAATAAAATAGTAAGGCCTGTCGATCGTCGATTGGCCTGCGGCCATATAGTACCGGTACGTGCTGGTAGCACTAGTAGGAGTAGGTAGGTATAGATGATGGATGCACGGATGCATCCAAGCTGCACGTGAACACACACGACACGATCGAACAGACAGAGTACCCAGGTGGCCAGGTCCGTGCATCCGGACACGATCTGTCGTGACTCGTGCGAGAGCACGCACGGGCACACAAACGCTAGCGAATCCCTTGGCACCACGCAGTTAGATGATGCAGATACTAGGCCAACCGATGGACAGGAATTAACGGCGAGATATAGATTATTGTTCCATGTCGGAGAAGATGCTACATAGCTGATTGGTCGTCAGAGATGAGGCCAGGCTTGCCAGCACCTGGTTGCTGCAAAAAACAGGAGAAGATGGCGCGTCATGGCTCCGAACCTCCGATCCATATCACTACTGCAGTAACTTTATGGCCAAAGTGTGCTTTTGTTCCTGGAAGGTTGATTACTGATAATGTGTTAATTGCTTATGAATGTACTCACTACCTAAAAAGAAAGAAGGGTAAGTCAGGCCTTTGCGCTATAAAATTGGACATGATGAAGGCATATGACAGAGTGGAATGGGCTTATTTGAGAAGCATTATGGTAAAGTTGGGCTTTGCAGATGCTTGGGTTTCTCTAATAATGAAGTGTGTTCAAACAGTGAGCTTTTGTGTTAAGGTAAATGGTCATCTTACTCCGTTTTTCAATCCCTCCAGAGGAATTAGACAAGGTGACCCTATATCTCCGTTCTTTTATGTGCTGAAGGATTGTCTTGCTTGTTAAAATCTATTGGACCACTCTATTTGTCAGGAGGAATAAGGATTGGAATACATACACCATGGATCTCTCATTTATTGTTTGCTAATGATTGCATCATATTCACTCAAGCTTCAGGAAGAGGTGCAGAGAGATTAAATAATATCCTTGAGACATATAATAGGGATTCGGGGCAAGCTGTTAATAGACTGAAGTCTGCGATCTTTTTCAGTAAGAACTGCTCAGGGATACTAGAAGAGAAGTTGCCCAAACTTTAAATATCCCAGAAAAAAAGCACTTGAAGAAAAATACTTAGGGTTACCTACGGCGGTTGCCCGATCAACAACTGAAGCTTTTATGAAACTCACAACAAGGATCCAAAACCTGGTAAATGGATGGAGTGAAAGAAATCTGAGTTCAGCTGCAAGAGAAGTGCTTATTAAGGCTGTAGCCCAATCGATACCAACATACTCTATGAGCTATTTTGAATTATCAAAATCTACTTGTGAGAAAATTACTTCAGCAGTAGCCCGGTATTGGTGGGGTGGTGATGGTGATACAAGGAAAATGCATTGGAGAAAATGGTCAGAAATAACACATGCCAAAAAGGCTGGCGGTATGGGATTCAGAGATTTGCATATTTTCAACCTATCAATGTTAGGTAAGCAAGGGTGGAGGCTTATGACCAAGCCAAATTCGCTTTGTGCCCGTATGCTCAAAGGCAAATATTACTATAATTCATCCTTTATGGAAACTAAAAGAAAACGTAACAGTTCTCATACTTGGCGAGCAATTTTAAAGGGTAGACAAGTGTTAGAGAAGGGATTAATCAAATTAATTGGCAATGGTTCTTCCACAAATGTTTGGACAGATCAGTGGATTCCAGGATACCAAGCTTCAAACCTTTATGTAGAAGACCCGAGGCAACAGTTGAGAAGGTCCAAGAACTCCTCACCTTAGATGGCTCTGCTTGGAATGAACAAGTGCTGAGACAATTTTTTAGAGTCTGAGGATCTATGGGCATGGAAAATTAAATGAGGATCTATGGGCATGGAGTGTAGAGAAAAATGGAGTATATTCTGTTAGATCTGCATATAGATTAATGGCCTCCTCAAGACGCATGTTGGAAATGAACAAAATAAGTGATGCAAGTTCCTCTGTAAGTGAAGACAATCTGCTTTGGAAAAGACTTTGGAAACTTAAAATCCCTCCAAAAGTGAAGGTTTTTTGTGGCGGGTAATGCATAATTTTATGCCGATTAAAGCAATCTTGAAGGAAAGGCATATAGAAGATCAAGGTACGCGTGTCGATTGTGGTCTTTGAAAATGAAACAGTTTATCATGCTTTAGTGGCGTGCACCTTTCCAACCATGTTTTGGCAATCTTTCTATGAACTATTCAATGTCAAATTACCAAAATTGCATCCCGCTACATGGTGCTCTGATTTATTGGACAAATCTTTCTGCCCTGATGAAAATTGTGGACCTATTCTATGTGGAATGTGGGTGTGGTGGACAGCTCATAATAGAAGACACCATGGGGAGTCCAATATGAATTTGTTGGGCAGTTTGTAGATGGGCCAAGGAATTATCGTCTGGTCTAATTATACCGGGTGAGATCACAAAGGAGAGATAAAATGATACGCGGATCACTAACTGGAAGCCCCCTCCAGTAGGTTTCATTAAAGTCAATATTGATGCAGCCTTTAGGGTGCAAGATCAACAAGGTGCAACGGAGTAGTTATTCATGCTGAGAATGGTCAAGTAATTGCGGCTAAATGCAAATGGTATGACTCTATTCCAAATGTTCTCACCGCGGAAGCTTATGCAGCACGTGATGCGGCTCTTATGTTGTCCAAAATGAATTGCCCCAAGATTATAATGGAAACTGATTGTTTAGAGCTGCAATCCTTATGGCGAAAAACAGAGAATACTAGACCAACTATTTTGCCAATTTTAAATGAGATTCAAGACCTTGTTAGATCTTACGTGATCTTCAAATGCATCATGTCAAAAGAGAGATAAATAATGTAGCCCATGATATAGCTAGACATGTTTTGTTATCTAGATCAGATTACGTTTGGATGCATGATGCTTTGGCTTGCATTGTCTCTGTATGTAATGTTAACTCTTAAGTGATGCAATACAAGATCCTATTTTTCAAAAAAAAAAAAAAAAGTGTTAAACCCTTTTCATCGTCAGTTTAATTTGCTCTCCGTGGTGAAAGTCGAGTATGAAATGCTGTTCATCATCGCGGCTTTGTAGACCCAAAGGTGAAAGGTGAATATAAAATAATAAAAAAAACATGTGAGCGAGTGCATCCGTCATCGCCGTCGGCACGGTTCGGTTTCCTGGGAACGATTCCTAGTCAAAATGTTTTTTTTAGAAACGGTTCACTAATTTGTATAACCATGATCAAGCTGGAATGGTTCCCAAAAGCGTAACCAGTTCATTCTAGGCTAATGGGCTTACTGGTCACTACTGGACCCATCTACCCCCCAGAAAAAAAAAACTACAAATAAATCAGCATAGGCCGAAGAGACGTGCTTAATCTGGTCGCCCAATTTCATTCAACAAATCAAAGTCGTGACCGGATGAACCGACAAAGGGGAAACCATGCAAGCTTAAAGTATCCAACAGTGTACTTATAAATCAAGCCGCCGCTTGTTATTTATTCCACTTCATCACTTCATTAAGAGTTGTTGCATTCGCATATGGAGTTTGCACGCATGCGTCAACCGTAGGTCAACGAACGACACACAGCGTGTTGCCAGTCAAAAAAAAAAAACGAACGACACACAGAGAATAATTTAAAATGAAGAGAGAGAAAGAGAGAGAGAGATGGGGGGAGAGAAATGATGTTAGTAGGTAAGGCTCTTGGTTTGGCTTCATATCAGATCAATTCACCACCTTTATGATCTTTTTTATATATATTTACTTATAATTTCATGCAGGCGACATGTCTATCTTTTTCTTACCCAATGTTAGGGTTCACATCGACAAAAGAGAAGTTCAGTTGAGCGAAGAATGAATAAAATAATATGGACTTTACTACTCCACACGCCACGCAGGATTTTCTCCATCCACTGCACACCCTATTTTGAGAAAGTAAACATTAACAATGCCAAAAAAGGAAAAAAAGAAAGGGGAGATGGCGGGCACGGGAAGATTTCGTGCGTGCGTGCGTGCCTTTAAAACCGGCTCCCCGGGCTATACAAGCACATCTCCAAATCAGGCCTGGCATTGTAAAAAGCACTGCAAGCAATTTTTTTTCCACCATAACATATCACGGTATTGGATCTCAACATAACCACAACAAGCAAGGAAAAAAATACCCAGGAAATCACTAAAATCACCTAGATAATCTCAAGATAATGAACAACAATTGTGAAGCATTTATAACTTTTGCATAGTAACATGTATTTCATATACAAAGAAAAAATCAGCCTTCCTCATACCACCACCAGTTTGGATCTAGAAAATCTCATGCATTACCTAGAAAACCACTGAACCAAAGATGATCAACAAAATCACATACATCCAACATTCAGCAAGTGTTGAGGAAAAAAAAAAAAATCACACGTATCAAAATCAGATTAATGCATTTTCTATTGTTCTTTGCTTCATATCTTCTACTCCAAGATTCTTCATGTTGTCCAATATTCTTGGTTCCCTAGGGTTATGGAGTAGTCACATATATATAGAGGAACATGCCAATACAAAAAAACATTCACATGAGTAGGGAGAAATAAAGATAATAAAATATCTGCTAGAGAAAAGGTTGAGCCTAGCAGGTCGATCATTTAAGATTTGATTAATATTTGGATTTACTTGTGACACACTTAGCACCAATCGATATGTCGAAACCCGCAAACTTAAGAACTTTTCAAACTAGTTGAGAATAGAGTTTAGGGATGCCACAAAGAAATAAATAGGAAATATTATCTCAATCAATAAGCTATGGCTTCAGTTAGATTATAAAGTGTAGTGAAAGTGAACTGTGAAATCAATTGAAAGATAGAAGCTTCACTGTCTACTTCCCCGTCGGCTTGCGTTCTTTGCAAAAGAGGTGCGAAAATGAACACAATCGACTCCATAAAAAATACATGGAAATAGTTCACTTCTAAGTCCCGCAAGTCAAAACAAAATCCAAAAAGGACTCCATCAGGAAGTGCATATTAGCCTCTAAAGAACCTTTCCTCGGAGATTGTGGAAATCTAATGAGGTAATAGTCATCATCATTCTAGATGTTTTTCTTAACGAATTTGATTGCTCTCGTAGTATTTCGAAAAAATACAGTTGTGCATACAGTTCATAAATTGTTCAATCAATAAGAACATAGTTTTCACAAATTTATAAGAGATGTTGTACAAATGGATGGTTGCTTGCAATTTCTTTTTAAAAAAAAAATTAAGATAAAGATCGGATGTGCTCATTGTTGGATTGCCTTTTTAGGTTTAATTTTCACAAGTATGACCCGGCTGTTCTCTAAAAAAATGGTTCTCAAACCTATGCACCTTTAGTACATATTCGGACTTAAATTGTTTGTCACCCTAAGATACCCCGCAATGCACATCATAATTGCTTTTCTTTTCATACAAAAATGCCTTGTGTATCCTACAAAATTGCTAGTTATCGGTTTTAATTTTCAACTTACCTTTTGATTGTTTTGGCACATCAATGTCCACAACCTCGTAGTTCCCATGTCCTCAAGCACCTGTGTTGTTTTTGTTCACATCTTGTTAGTAGTGCGCCTAGAAAACACAACAAATCTGAATATTCAATTTTAGGAAAACATTCATATGTGAACACACCATCGACGGTGGTCGAGGTTGTTTTCGATGCGCCACAATACCCGAGACACTGTGTGCTATCAACCTGGCCCGATTGGAGAAATGTCCGCCAAAATGTTGAAGCCGAACAAAAAAAAATGCTAAACAAAAATGACAAAATTGCTTGCTGATTTAACAAGTTTGTTGTCATACTAGAAGCATTGTTAGAAAAAGTAGTACAAATAACAATGACTCCATGACATACTAATGGGTTTTGTAAATTGTATACATTACAAAATCATGGATTGGCATCATCATCAATTGTAGATCATTACAACACTAAAAATGCTAAAGTCATAAAACAAAAAAATCTTTGAAGCCAGAACAAAAAAATGCTAAACAAAAATGACAAAATTGCTTGCTGATTTAACAAGTTTGTTGTCATACTAGAAGCATTGTTAGAAAAGCAGTAGTACAAATAACAAAGACTCCATGACATACTAATGGGTTTGTAAATTGTATACATTAACAAGTAATACCAATCAATAATCGGCAGAGGAAGGAACCGAGAACATACTTTGATTTGTTCTAGGAAAGAAGTGTGGGTAGAACCTAGCCTTAGGTAGCTGCTCCACCAAAATGTGCAGCTAGTAGTAGCTTAATGATTTGTTCTACCCTAACCTAGCTTGTCACACAAGAGTAGAACAATGATATCGATGTATATGGTGATAGGTTGGTGCAAGGAAGGAATGTGATAAAGGTTGCAAAGACCCATTCCAACTAGTCCGCCCTCTCAATTAAGGACGGTTGTTGTCACAAGTTTGCCAAATACGAAGGCATTAAGGGAGCAACAATCAAACAAAAGAATGTCTTGGGTAGTGTAAATTTTTTTGGCGGGAGACGGTGGAACCAATCGGGCCAGTGGATAGCAAACAGTGTCTCGGGTATTGTGGCGTGCGAAAACAACCCTCGACCACCGGGATGGTGTGTTCACATATGAATGTTTTCCTAAAATTCAGAATATTCAGATTTGTTGTGTTTTCTAGGCGCACTACTAACAAGATGTGAACAAAAACAACACAGGTGCTTGAGGATATGGGAACTACGAGGTTGTGGACATTGATGTGCCAAAACAATCAAAAAGGTAAGTTGAAAATTAAAACCGATAACTAGCAATTTTATAGGATACACAAGGCATTTTTGTATGAAAAAGAAAAAGCAATTATGATGTGCATTGCGGGTATCTTAGGGTGACAAACAATTTAAGTCTGAATATGTATACAGTGCATAGGCTGAGAACCATTTTTTTAGAGAACAGGCTGGTCATACTTGTGAAAATTAAACCTAAAAAGGCAATCCAACAATGAGCACATCGATCTTTATCTTAAATTTTTTTAAAAAAAAATTGCAGCAACCATTTCAACAACTAGCAATTTTGACCTTTATGTTTATCTAGCTAGCTAGCTGTAACAACCTTGCTCCTAAATACCGGGGCCCACCTTTTTGTCATTGACTCAAAGACCTTCGGCCGGCCGGTGCAGATGCACCCAATAACTTAAGAAGCATGCCGTGTTATCGGAAACCCCGATTACACCTCTCATACCAGGATCAACAAAGGAGTAGCTACAACATTACAACATTTATTATAAAAAATATAGATCGAGTGCGGAAGAATAATAACATTAATTTTACAAATTGTGAATAAGTTACATTTGAGTAAACTTAACTTATTTGCGGAAACTAGGTAGAACTGGAAGATAAACCAGATCATGTCGTGCCCACCGACATAACCTTGGTTAAACAAAGACGAAGTCGATGCACACAGCAAGGGTCAACAAACCCGAGTACGGGAGTACTCAACAAGACTTACCCGACTAAAGAAAATAGGAGAAGACTCGGGAATCTTTGGTCTAATAGGATTCAAGGTAAGGTTTAGCAAGAAGCAAGGACTCTTTTTAGAAAAAGCTTACTAGTAGTGAATCCTTACTTTCAATGTTTTAATCCCAAATTAGTTTCTCACCTATTCTAGGTGATCTTACACTATAGCAAACACTTGTAGAAGTTCCATCACTTATTCTATCTCTTCATAGTTCCATAATTAAACTACGATGTAAGTCGGAAACCGAAGTCTCCATATCCGAGAAGCACGCGATTTCGAAATCGATTAACCAACTGGGGAGTTCTTTCCACCACGACATATGTAGCACTTAAGCTTGCATATATCAACCCTTTCCTGGATACTCAAAACGCGGAACCGCGTCCTCGCCACCCGGAATACCGTACACCTCAATCGGGACTTTAACCCACGAGGGTAACATGTACTCCCGCCATCTCTCCACTCCCGGTCGGCGGTTATGCGTTTCCGATTTGACACCCCCAAGATCGGGCTTACGGAGTATGTGTCCGAAACTAGGGTCGGCGTGATGGGGTAACACCCATGACAGACGTGCCATTGGTCCAACGACCTCGGGGGCGCGGTGCGTTCCATAGTCTCGATTACACGAGGCCTACCGTTTCCAGTCCCTTAATCGACAAGCCGGGAAATACTACAGACCGAGACTCCTTTCTCGGTGCAAATTACCCGACGGTCTCAATTTCAAAACCATATCCCCCGTATGGTTCCATCATATAACATCCTTTCTCATCAAAAGGCCTCTTCGGGCTTTCATAAGGGACTTGTCACATTTTGACTCAAAAGTCTAACTAATATAGCAAGGCTAAGCGTTCTAGCATTTTAGCAAAACAGGTTATCAAGGTAGATATTGAAATAATCAAGAAATGGTAATACATCAATTAGGTTATCACCCAACTCCTATCACCTAATGCAAAGCATAAAGCAAAGGTGATATAAAGCTTTGTAAAACACAAGGAAATGTTTAAATGAACCGGGGCTTGCCTGGGTTGCAGGGAAAGTCAGATTCTGAAGAAAGATTATCGACGTCAAACTTGATGGCATCCTTTTTGACGGATAGATCTTCTCACGAAGCTCGATCATCGCGAACCATATCAACATCTTCTCCACAGCTTCATCGGCCGCGATCCGACTCACTCTCGTATACTCTCTACGTGTAGATAATGATGCATGCTTTAGCGTGATGGAATGGTAAACATGATGCTTGATGATGCATGAAATAATAAACATCTTAAGTACAACTTTCCTTCACGATAAAGTTGCAACCCAACAAAAACTAACTTGTTGAACTACTCTACAAGATATCATCACCATTGCCTAAGGAGTTCTCAAGGATCATCTGATAGTGGTGTGGTGTAGGGTTCACAAAACAACCAAAAATTCACCCAAAACCCTAAGTTATAAAGCGCTAAATAATTTGTTTAACACATAAAATAATAGGGCTTAAAATAATAAATAAATAAACTTTGTCAAAATGATCTCAAACTTTTTTTGTGCAGAAAGATCATAGCATAAAAAACAGTACCAAATAAATTTTCATGATTTTTCGATAAATAAAATAATTATTAAAAATCAAGGAAGATACATTTTTCAATTAAAATTTGTATTTTTAAATCATGCAAGAACTACTCAAAATCAAAGTTTCAAATTTTTCATGGGTAGACATACTCATGGGAAGGCTACACAAAAATTTTCAGAATTTTTGAGCTAGTATTTGAATTTATATGAAAATAACAAAAATAGATACTATTCATATAAATAGAAATTGAATAAAACATTTTATAATTAGAAAAAGGTTAAGGCTGAATTTGGCCTGTTACGTACTTGCACAGCCAGTACTGTTCACGGCCCATAGTGAGCAGGTAATGGACCCGCCCTAGTGGAGCAATGGCCGAGCCCAGAGCCGTTGAGCGTGTTGGGCCCGGCGGCCTCACGGTGCTTGGCGGCAACGGTACCAATAGACAGCGCTCAGCTCACGGCGGCGCGGCGTTCCGCGCCGGGAGATGAGTCGGAATGGAAAACCAACTTCATAAACATGGCGAGGGCTCACCGCGGATCTAGGGCGAAGGCGGTTGGGCGGGCGGGCGGGGCAGATAGGTAAATCGTCGGCGTTAGGCGCCGGGCGTTCCGGCACGAGGGGCTTCGGCTGAAAACCAACGAGCCGTTCGAATGTCGAAAGGACCGAAAATGCTCCTGCCGGAAATGGGCGCGGCCTTTGGCGGGTCGGCGGCGTGGCTGCGGCGTCGGAGAAGAGCGGCGACTTCGGGGCGATTCCGGCAGCGGGCGGCTATGGCCGGGCTCAGAGGAAGCTAAGCAAATTGCGGCGGCTGGGAAAGATGGTTTGGCAAAAGAGACGGCGACGGCGGCGGCGTCGCGGCGGGAGGGCGATTCCGGCGGCGGAAAAGGGAAAGGGAAAAGCGTCGGCGTCGGCGGCTATTTATAGGCATGGGAGGGTTAGACAGGTGGACAGCGGCGTGCGAAGGTCCTCGGCCGGTCGGCTTCGCGAGGGCCGGCGGTGGGCGGCGGCGCGACCCCTTAACGCCCGGCGGTGGCGGGGAGAGGATTGGTCGGCTCTTTTCATTTCAAACCCTAGCTTTAAAATTTTCAAATTACTCCCAAATTTTGAACTAAACTCAAAAATTTCCAAAAAGTAACCCCCTTAATTTTCAAGATCTACAACTTTCACAATTGGAGCATTTTCAAAATCTGCCTAGAAATATGACTTTTTGAAAAGCAGCTCAAAATTTGAAATTTGAATTCAAAATTACTTTTAAAATCATGTAACAACTTGAAAAACTTTGTACATGACTTTTTGTTCCTTTCAACAAGATCTACAAACTAGCTTTTGAAAGTTTTCTCAAATTTTGCATAAATTTTGAAATATAGAAAAAGGGGGTAGAAAGGGTTTTGATAAAATTCTAAATTACTTTAAAATTTTGAACTAAACTTTGAAAACTCAAAATACCAACTTTGTTCAAAATTGAAAACTCTACCTTTTTTGTTTTAATAACCATACCCAAAATCTTGATAAATTTTGAATAAAATAAAAGGGAACAAACTAGGGTTTGGAATCTAGGGTTTTCGGCAAGGGGGATAACTTCCTAATCTGTTTTTCTCTCTGCTTTTCACCCAACGATGAGACCAAACGTAACAAAACCTATTTTTGTCAAATCCATAGCTTAACTGATAATTAACACCTGGGGTGTTACGGCTACATGGGCGGCCTCTTCGTTGTTCATGCATGTCATCTACAACTACCCTATTGATATAGTACAAAAGCAAAGTTCTCAAAATATGTAGGCAAGATGGATTGATGGAATATGTATACATGTAGGATCGGTTGTTTGTGTTAAGACTAGCTAGCCATGTGCTCAATGATCTATCTAGTTCCCATTGATCCGGAATAGAAATAAAATGGATGATGGTGTCCATACAACGCGCGTGCAAGGAAACCCGCGCCCCAAACCGGATGCGGCATGTAAGTGCCCGATTTGTTGGCAGCCCTCACCTACTAAAGAATACTCAGTTCGAAGTACACGGGCGCATGTCCCATTAACCACATAGCACGATTTTTAGGGGTACATTCATTCAGATTTTAGAATCTAGAGGCCATCGGTTTTTGCTTCCTAATAGATAATTGTGCATCCATGAAACCATATATATAAACAATATTTAATTGAAGAAAAAAAAAATATATCTCCTTTTTGTGATTCTCTTTGCTACTGCAACGTTTGGGTCAGTTGTGTTTGGGATGACAACAGTAGGAGCGGCAAAAAAAAAAAAAATCAAATCCAACAGAGATTAATTCACAAGAATAGTGCAAAGGACAAAATAAATACAAATTAGTGTACCAAGCTAAAAAATTATGAAAATAATATAATTCAATTGTCAATCAATCTATAATCAGCTTGGAGATGAAAACTAAGAAAGTAGAATTTTTTAAAAAAAAATTATGTGTCACTATTATTGGGTTAACACCAACTCAAAAATGCCATGTTTTTCTATTTATTGCTTCCTCTACTCTGTCATACACTCAATCCTACCTGACAAGGAACAGATCAATCAAGTTACTTTATTTGAAATAATATAACACTAAATAACATGGCAATTGCAGTAGTAGTAAAGACAAGTGTATATAATAACATTATTGAGTGGACAACATTTGATGGTGTTTATGTAGCAAGGAGCATAAGCATGCTGATCATTTGAAAGGTCCCTTGTGGTTTTTGGTAATTGATTGTCGACATTAGGTGAACTAATATGTATGATTGAGATAATACCACGGGAGATTAGTTCACATGAGATGATGCAATGAAGGAGCTTATTGCATATGAGACATGACATGGAGTCATGTGACCGAGATGGTGAAGATCAAGACAAGGCTTGGCTTGATGGACCCGGTTGCAAGTGTGAAGGGCAAGTCGAGGCGGTGAAGTGATGGACCGCGAGGCGGTGAAGCTTGGGCAAGACTTGGCGCCGACGGACCGCCCTTAATGGTGAAGAGCAAGTGAGGTCAAGATCGATGGACCAAGAAGGTCATGTGATGATATGAAATAGATCATATCATTCTTGATCGTGTTGGTGCATGTGTTGCATCGGCACTTGGAGATGGAGCGGAATGGAAATGCGCAAGGCAAAGGTATAACCTACAGGGCATTTTATTTCACCGGTCATAGGTGAGTAGAGAAGGTTATGACCGGGTTTAGGTTCGATAACCGTACTATGAAGAGGGAAAAACTTCAATTGCTTTACTCACCTAGTGCCACTAAGTTAAATTTCATATTGCATATGCATTGGGGCTTAGTGTCTTGATGAGGTGGTTGAGAAAATTCATGTGAATATCTTGGAAAAGCAATTATTTCAAGCGCTAAGGTGGCCTTGGATATTTGGATGAGATAAAACATCATTTGGATGAGAATGGTTGATAATTTGGAAGAAAAATGGGGTCACGAGCTGCTGATCCATTTATTCTTGATTGGCTATAAATAGAAAAGGAGGAAACCATAGAAGCTTTGGTGCTTGTGAGAGCATGCGGCATTGGCTGCCGTCGGCGGCTCATTTGCCATGCAAGAAAAAGAAAAGGAGGGCATGCGTGGGCCCCATGCTCTATTTAGGCAAAGGAAATTTGGAGGAGCTCCCGTCGACCGCACCTTGGCCTGCTACGTCTCTGCCCCCCGCCGCCCGAGCCAGGCTATTTTGGCCGTTCTGCGAGGCTGGGCGTTGCCTTGCCCACGTTGGGCCAAGCTTGCTTTGCTGGCACGCTGGCGATGGCCCAGGCGTGCGCTCACTGTCCGATTGGAAGGCATCGTTAGGCATCGATCCGTCTGCTTCCTCGTCAAAGAAAATCACCGGCCCGGTTGTGCGTGTTTCGGCTTCGAGGGGAGTGCTCGTGGAGCGAGCAAGTCTCGCTTCTTTGTCCGGTTGCCGACCGTTGGAGGAGCTGGGCAAGGGATGCCCGTTGGGGGCCGGCGGGATAAGGCCAGGTACTCGGGTCACTCCCTCGGCTAGCCTGATAAGCTCTCCCCCTTCTTCATTCTAGAGAGCAAGAACTAGGGCTTCTCCTCTCCTCTTTCTCTCCCATGATTTGAGCCAAAATTGATATGAGAGATTGAGAGCCCTTTGTGGGTGATGTTGAGAGGTTGAAGATCCACCTATTCCTCATTTGATTTCACTCAAGATTAGAGCTAATTTGAGAGGGGATTGGGATACCTAGTGTGCATGCATTTGTGATTCAATTTGGTGGCACTAGGTGGTGATTGCGATTGTGTGGATTTTCTATTACTCTTGGTGATTGCAATCACCTACGCGTTTTGGAGATTGTGACTCCGTTGAAGCACGCAAGGGAGATTGTGCGGTGCTCGGAGGAGGAGGATTTGTGAGAGGTTCGTGCTCACCTCACGGGGATCGTGAAGAGCAACATTAGTGGAGCGTGTCATTGAGTTACCTCACTTGTGAGTGTGGGTTCGATCGCGGTGCCTTGAGAGGCTCACTTGAGAGTGGTGTCTTGCGGTGCCTTGCGGGGCGTGCCTTGAGGGGCAAGTGATCGGATAATCACACCGAAGAACCATCTAGGTGAAACACCGACGGAACCACCTAAGGTGTTGGTCGACACAACGAGGAGTAGGGGGAAGTTGGCAAGCTTCCCGATACCTCGGTAAAAAATCACCGGTGTCAACTTGTCTAATCTTCTCGGTGGTTTGCATTCTCCAAATCACAAGCTTTGTATTTACATTCATATATACCTTGTGCTTGTGCTTGTGGAGTAGCTCTTGCAATTACTAGCTTGTGTAGCTTGTTAGTTGTTTTGCTTAGTTTGTGTAGCTAAGTAATTTGAGCCTTTGGGTTAGGCGTGTGTCGCCTTGTCCTTAGTGCATCTAGTGAGCTTAGGATTGGCTTTGTGCTTTTGCTCATTAGAATTGTGTAGGAGCTCACCTTTGTTTGAAGTACTAGTGAATAGGTTTGTGTGACCTTGCAATAGAAACGGTTAGGAGCTCAAGCTAGGCTTATCACCTCATTTGCTTTGTGTAGGATCTTTTGTGAGGTGATTTAGAGTCATAGCTAGAGGGGGTGAAGTCTTGGCTAAACGAATAGTTTCAATTCCGCATTATATTTGTTTAGCAATTAGTTTTAGAAAGGACAATTCACCCCCCTCCTAGTCCCCATCTCGACCCTATAAGTGGTATCGGGCCGTGGTCTCTCATTTAGTGGTCTTAACCGGCCGAGAGGATGGAAACTAGAGGGTTTTATGATGATTATTTGAGTGACACACATATTTTTAATGGCACACACTTTGCACGGTGGAAGCACCATATGCTTGATCATTTTCGTGCCATGGGACCTAAAGCATGGTGGGTTGTCACAAGTGGTCTCACCTTCATGATGGACCATAAGAATCTCACCGAAGCTCAAAGGCCTCTCTTTGAACTTGATGCAAATGCTTTATTGTATCTAATCAAATCCTTGAGCTTTGATGTGTTTGAGAAGGTGAACACTAGGGTGTCCTCACACATATGTTGTGGGAGGACATCAAGCACACCTATGGCGATGCCTCAACACGGGATGATGGCAAGTTTGAGGATGAGGCGCCAAAGGAGGTGGTTCATGAGGATGTTGAGCAAGGTTGCTCCTCCTCATGGTCAAGTGAAAATAATGAACAATCTACCCCAAGTTCACTTGACAAGGATGATGATGATGCTTCAAGTGTTGCAAGCGATGACTCTACCTCAAGCACACTTGATGGCAATGATGATGGTTCGTGCTCGGTTGGCGGTGCTACCACAAGCCCATCTTCTACTTCGTCACATTGTCTCATGTCACTAGGTAACATAAAGGTATCAAATGACAATGTGATTGAACATGTTGATTCTTATGATGAGCTTGTTAGTAGACTTGCTAACATGACCATATCTTTAGAAAATGAGAAAGCAAAAATATTGAATTTGAAAAATGAAATCTCTTTTCTAAAGTCAACATGTGAACAACAAGAGCATCTACTTTATGTTACTACTTGTTCACATGATGTGCTAAAATTTGCTCATGAGGAACTTAGTGTTACTCATGATAACTTGGTACAAGATCATGTTTTTCTCACTAAGAAGTTTTTAAATGAAAAATTTAAAACTAGTGAGAGCTCATCATTTGGGTCAAATGATCAATTATATATTTGTGCTAACCCTTGTGATGTAGGCAAGAAGCATGTATCCACCTCTTGTGATGATTTACTAGACATGCCATGTTCTTCTTCTTTAGATGATTGTTCTACTTCTATGTCTTGTGAGACTAACCTTTTGAAGGAGAACAATAAGCTCAAAAGAGAATTGAAGAATTTGCTTGCCAAGCTACAAAGGTGCTACAATTCACAAGTCACCTTTGAGCACATATTGAAGACTCAAAGAAGCTATGGCAAGAGGCATGGACTTGGCTTCAAAGGTGGATTGACCAAGGATGAAAAGAATGAAGAAAAGACAAGAAGCTAAGAAGATAGAAAAACTATCTCATGTCATGTGCTATCGATGCCATGAAATGGGACACCTTGCAAAGGCTTGTCCAAATAAAGAAAAGCTCAAGTTGAAGCAACAAGAAGAGCTTCAACCGAAACCCCAAGATCAAGTCAAGATCAACCATGGAGATAAAGTTGATGACTTGAAGATGAAGAAGAAAACAAGAAGGGGTGGAAGAGCTTATGCAAGGCATCCAACTTATATCCAAGATGCCAAGATGATGAGCAAGAATCAAGTTGAGAAGAAAGATTTGGCTCACATCAAGTGCCGTGAGTGTGATATATTGGGCCACCTAGCTTCGGGTTGTCCAAACAAGCTTGAGAAAAAGACTCAAGCAAACAAAGTGAAGCAAGGCAATGAGAAGCATCAATTGAGCAAGGTAGACAAGGCTCAACAAAAGAGAAGATGCTACTTATGCCGGGAAAGGGGACACATGGCTCATTCATGTCCCCTAGGTGAAAATTCTAAGCCCATTTCAATTGATAATGATACTATGCTTAGAAAGGATAACAATGGTACCTCTTCGGTTACTATTGCAAAACATCCCGCTATTCATACTAAGGCTTTGCCTAAGTATGTTGCACCCTAACTTGAGGACCCAAACAAGTTTAGGTACCATCAAAAAGTGGATGATTGTTTGTAGGTACCATGGCATTGGAGGCTTGATTCAATTGAGTTCATATTGTTCATCATTTCATTGAGTCAAGTATTGAAGCTTATTGCTATCTCATCCCAATGCCAAGTCATGACAAGTGAAGTCCAAATGAGCTACAACATACAAGTGCAATAATCCTAGTTGTGGTGTTTCATTGGAATTATTTGATGGCTTGCAAATAATTTGAGATGAAGCTTGCTATTGGATGATCATGAGCTATAAAGGTATACTCCTTGTTGATCACATATATTTGGGTGCATATGAGTTGATTGAATTGGATATATATGCATATGTTGCTTGATATAAGATGCTTGAATGGATTAAATGCTTAGTAGTCAAATTTGAGTTGGTTTGAATGGATATGATCATGAGATGACATTTAGTAAGTGATTTGAATGGATATATGTCTTGTGAGAGTATTCAAACAAGTTAGCATCAATTGTGATTCAAATTGGTGAAGGATAGCTCAATTGCTCAAATCTGTCCACTATTGTAAAATCTGAGTGAGCTGTGATCTTAGTCATGTTTGGATGATCAAATCTTATTGGAATGGCTTGAAATTTGATATGCATGCTCTATACTTATGGTACAAGATGCTGTAAAAATTTCATGTTGATTGAACAAGGGATACTTCGGTTTTGGAGTAGAACTTGTCAGCTATGTTGCAGCAGTTTTCAACATGTAGTAGTGTGGAAAGGTGTGAAATCTGGTAGCAATCCATAAGGACTTTGGAACTCAAATTTTTATGGCTGCTAGATGACTTAGTGTTGAACATCTCCACCAAATTTCGTGGCATTTCAACATGTATATTGTGAGATATGGTTTATTCTTTGAGATGTACAAAATCTGCCAGAAAAGTAATAATTATTGGATTGATCAAGAGTCACTTTAATTGAAAGGTCCTCAAGTTGGATTCATATTTATAAGTGGTTGAGGCACCTAAGTTTGGTTTTGAATTGAGTTAGAGGCATGACAAACAATGAGTACAAAGGCCATTGATTTGGGGGAGTGCACTTTGCACACATCTAGTACTCAAGTTGAAGATCAAGACCAAACTCAAAATGGAGAGACAAGTTTGAGTTCAAATGATCATCATATCTCTTCAAGAAGAAAGAAAAGGACTCATCATATCAAGTCCAACACTTGGATCAATCAATCAAATTCAATTCAAGTGAGTGTCAAGGATAGTTCTTGGTGAGATCACTTCTCCCTAGAGAGGGGCGTGCGCCCCATGAGTGGGATTGACAAGTTGGGATGCTTGGAGGGGCCAACATGGAAGTGATGATCTAGGGATATTCAAGATGCTTAGTTGAGAAAAAAATCAAAAAAGGGTTGATCAAGAAGAAGCAAGCAACATCCAAATAGAGGGATATTTCATGCAAGATTCAAGTGATACTCTCTCATGCAAGCAAAGATCAAAAAAGAAAGCAAGCCAACCATAACAAGAAGTGCACTTGATCATTAGTGGTTCTATTTCATATGGTGAAGCATGAAATTCAAATTGGTATATATTGACTTCACCAAGCTATTCAATTGGATTTCACATTGCTATTGCGGAGCGATATTGGAATCAAATTGACTATCCTCTACTCCAAGATAGCAAAGGTATCATTGTAATGTGCATGATCATTTCATCCCTTACTAGTATGCGGTTAGTGCATATAGTACATGCTTAATAGGGTCATGCATGACAAATAAAAGTTTTAAATTCATTACTACCACTATTGCTTGAATGATTATATGATCTAGTGGTTTGTATATGAGTTTGTTCATGAGCTAATGATCCCAAGTACTTGATCTATTTTGGATTGCTCTCAAGTGACAAGTACAACATTGGCAAGATAACCCTTATACTTCATGAGGTGTGAAGAAGCTTGTCATTGGATCAAACCGGACTTGGAAGCTTAGACAAATCATTTTAGTTCAAGTCAATAAGAAAGAAGCTCATGGAAACAATCTAGTTCAAGAATGGGTTGCAATTGACAAATTTCTTCAAGTGGCATCCACATTGCAAGTTGCAAGAATCGGTGGTTCCACAAGTGATCCTCAACCTTAAGTGATCAATTCAACTCAAGGAAGCTACCCTTAAAAATTCAAGTGGATTGACATATGCTTTGACATAGGGGGAGGTGCCTCACCTCAAGTTATCAAGGTCAAAGATCCTACAAGTGACCTACATGTGGCATTTCAAGGTGGTTTTCATGCTCCCACGTGAGTGTTACAAGTGGTGTCATTCCAACATATGGTGGTGTCCATCAAAAATGAAGATTCAAGAATCAATCATCTATCCCTAGTCACACCCTTTGTATCAAAAGAGGCATACCTTTTATGGAAATTGATGACAAAGGGGGAAAGATTGAAACAAAGATATGAATATGGAGAGTTTGGAACATGGACATGGACCATGAGGGAGCAAGATTGAAGATTAGAGGAGGATCAAAATTCTTGGACATATGAGAAGCACACAAGTTGGGGGAGCAAGCTCATGAACTTGTTTGATTGCATTTGATATGTGCATATTCATGTGCTTGCTTGCATTTGCATAAGTTTTAAATTTTATATGCAATGCTTGTGTGGTGTATGCTAGTTATAGAAGTTGATTGATGATATGGTAACTAGCATGCATAGGTTGTAGCCGACATATATATGCTTCATGTGAATCAAGTATCATTACATATAATGTTGATCTCACATGGTATCTTGAGTTTTGATGTGTGTCTAGTTACATGGATGATGCTAAGGATGAACTTCAAATTACGCAACTCCGATTGGTATCACGCTTCAAAGGTTTATCCTATACACCTTAGCATCACTTTGTAGTGTTAACCCTCCCAAAAAGTTTAATATCTATGTATGTGTGCAAACCTTGAATTCAAATCAATTGGGCACACATATAGGGGAGTTACCACTACCAAGTCGGGTTTTATGGTGCTTATCCAAATCTTGACATTGAGCTTAAATGTTGGATAAGTGACATAAAATCAAAACAAGTTAGCAAATTATACTTGTATGAAGTGCTAGCTTGGAATTAAATCTTCAATTCCATATCTTTGTAGTGTTGCCATCAATTACCAAAAAGGGGAGATTGAAAGGTCCCTTGTGGTTTTTGGTAATTGATTGTCGACATTAGGTGAACTAATATGTATGATTGAGATAATACACAGGAGATTAGTTCACATGAGATGATGCAATGAAGGAGCTTATTGCATATGAGACATGACATGGAGTCATGTGACCGAGATGGTGAAGATCAAGACAAGGCTTGGCTTGATGGACCGGTTGCAAGTGTGAAGGGCAAGTCGAGGCAGTGAAGTGATGGACCGCGAGGCGGTGAAGCTTGGGCAAGACTTGGCACCGACGGACCGACGCAACGGTGAAGAGCAAGTGAGGTCAAGATCGATGGACCAAGAAGGTCATGTGATGATATGAAATAGATCATATCATTCTTGATCGTGTTGGTGCATGTGTTGCATCGGCACTTGGAGATGGAGCGGAATGGAAATGCGCAAGGCAAAGGTATAACCTACAGGGCATTTTATTTCGCCGGTCATAGGTGAGTAGAGAAGGTTATGACCGGGTTTAGGTTCGATAACCGTACTATGAAGAGGGAAAAACTTCAATTGCTTTACTCACCTAGTGCCACTAAGTTGAATTTCATATTGCATATGCATTGGGGCTTAGTGTCTTGATGAGGTGGTTGAGAAAATTCATGTGAATATCTTGGAAAAGCAATTATTTCAAGCGCTAAGGTGGCCTTGGATATTTGGATGAGATAAAACATCATTTGGATGAGAATGGTTGATAATTTGGAAGAAAAATGGGGTCACGAGCTGCTGATCCATTTATTCTTGATTGGCTATAAATAGAAAAGGAGGAAACCATAGAAGCTTTGGTGCTTGTGAGAGCATGCAGCATTGGCTGCCGTCGGCGGCTCATTTGCCATGCAAGAAAAAGAAAAGGAGGGCATGTGTGGGCCCCATGCTCTATTTAGGCAAAGGAAATTTGGAGGAGCTCCGTCGACCGCACCTTGGCCTGCTCGTCTCTCCTGCCGCGCGCCAGAGCGGTTGCGTGGCCGTTGCCGAGGCTGGGCGTTGCCTTGCCCACGTTGGGCCAAGCTTGCCGGGCTGGCTCGCTTGGCTGATGGCCCGTGCGTCCGCTGGTCCGATTGGAAGGCATCGTTAGGCATCGATCTGGTCTGTTTCCTCGTCAAAGAAAATCAAATTGCCCGGTTGTGCGTGTTTCGACTTCCGGGGAGTGCTCGTGGAGCGAGCAAGTCGCCGCCGTTTGTCCGGCCCGACCGTTGGAGGAGCCGGGCAAGGGATGCCCGTTGGGGGCCGACCAGGGATAAGGCCACCGCTCGGGTCACTCCCTCGGCTAGCACGAGTAAGCTCTCCCCCTTCTTCATTCTAGAGAGCAAGAACTAGGGTTTCTCCTCTCCTCTTTCTCTCCATGATTTGAGCCAAAATTGATATGAGAGATTGAGAGCCCTTTGTGGGTGATGTTGAGAGGTTGAAGATCCACCTATTCCCCATTTGATTTCACTCAAGATTAGAGCTAATTTGAGAGGGGATTGGGATACCTAGTGTGCATGCATTTGTGATTCAATTTGGTGGCACTAGGTGGTGATTGCGATTGTGTGGATTTTCTATTACTCTTGGTGATTGCCATCACCTAGACGGTTTGGAGATTGTGACTCCGTTGAAGCACGCAAGGAGATTGTGCGGTGCTCCGGAGGAGGATTTGTGAGAGGTTCGTGCTCACCTCACCGGGATCGTGAAGAGCAACATTAGTGGAGCGTGTCATTGAGTTATCTCACTTGTGAGTGTGGGTTCGATCGCGGTGCCTTGAGAGGCTCACTTGAGAGTGGTGTCTTGCGGTGCCTTGCGGGGCGTGCCTTGAGAGGCAAGTGATCGGAGAATCACACCGAAGAACCATCTAGGTGAAACACCGACGGAACCACCCAAGGTGTTGGTCGACACAACGAGGAGTAGGGGGAAGTTGGCAAGCTTCCCGATACCTCGGTAAAAAATCACCGGTGTCAACTTGTCTACTCTTCTCGGTGGTTTGCATTCTCCAAATCACAAGCTTTGTATTTACATTCATATATACCTTGTGCTTGTGCTTGTGGAGTAGCTCTTGCAATTACTAGCTTGTGTAGCTTGTTAGTTGTTTTGCTTAGTTTGTGTAGCTAAGTAATTTGAGCCTTTGGGTTAGGCGTGTGTCGCCTTGTCCTTAGTGCATCTAGTGAGCTTAGGATTGGCTTTGTGCTTTTGCTCATTAGAATTGTGTAGGAGCTCACCTTTGTTTGAAGTACTAGTGCATAGGTTTGTGTGACCTTGCAATAGAAATGGTTAGGAGCTCAAGCTAGGCTTATCACCTCATTTACTTTGTGTAGGATCTTTTGTGAGGTGATTTAGAGTCATAGCTAGAGGGGTGAAGTCTTGGCTAAACGAATAGTTTCAATACCGCATTATATTTGTTTAGCCGGCGCAATTAGTTTTAGAAAGGACTATTCACCCCCCTAGTCCCCATCTCGACCCTACATCATTACAAAGAACTATCTTCGCCTCCTTAATCATTCGTTTAGAAACAACTCTAAATAATTGACAATGAAGTAAGCCAGTAATCCCCGTTCTGAAACTCCTCCTCGTGACCTGTTGGGTATAAACTTTACACTCATAGCCTTCACGATGGACGGATCTATACACCAGTATTAGAATGTCCATGTAACCAGCTATTTAATAAAGAAAAAATAAGCGAAAAAAAACATGTTTGTTAGAGTTTATAGGTTGGATCTACTCTCATCGCAATCATTTTACATATGCACCGCAAAAACCTCGATTGAATACTAAATTTTTGTCCCATCACTTATGCACTACAAAAACTTCACATATGAACCATTTTGTCCTGTTACTAAATTTTGTTCCGTTAACTATTCGAGATACCGTCAACATTTATTACAAAACTTCACTCCAAACAATGATTTCACGTTTCTTGCGTTCTTTGCATTTTTTTAGAAATTCTATTCTTATTAAACATCTTATATAGATGATGGTTGGTCCCCACAAAGAAAGTCGAGGTGCAAAGTGTGATAGGTTTATTGAGAAAAGAAATGTGTTACTAAAGTTAAATCCTCAGCTTTCTTCTCCCTTTGCTCTCCTCCTCCTCTCCCCCTTTTATAGAGGTGTGATGGATTGCTCTCTTTATTACCCACAAACCACAACATGATTGATATTTATAGTGTGTCACTGTGGGTTACAAATGGGGCTAAACATCATAAATTTAACTCCAAAACTATTCAATTGGGCCCAATACACAGTGGGGGGTTACTAACATGTAATACATCTACAACAATTTAGTTAGTGGCATCATAACAGTTGGTTAACTTTAGGAAGGTGTTTTCTTACTAGACATGTGAAGATATTGCCTTAGCATCAATTCAATTAGGCGGTCTCAATGGAGAGTTTCACCTCCCGATTTCTAAGATGTGAAACTTTGGCATGAAATAGGTGTCTTCCTCAATGCACGTTTTTCATAGACTCAAAGGTCTCACAAAATCTCTCTCATTACATAGTTTAATTGCATAGTTCTATGGTGAAACTCTATTTACTGTCTCAACAGAGGTTTCACCCCGTTTCCAACGTATGTGAAACAGTGCCCAAAGGTTTCACTATGGTGAAACTTTTTCCTTCTCTCTCCTAGGCGTTTAATGCAAAAACTTTAGTTTTGCTGATATGGCGTTGCTTTGAATGTGCATGAAACACTCATAAAACCTCCATTGAGACCGGCCTTAATAGCATCATAATAGTCAGGTTCTTTTTACTTTTGTAGGCTGTTTGCTTTTGCAAAGACCAAAGTAGGTTCAAGATTATTATACTAATTAATTTGATAAAATCATGTTCAATTGATAAAATTCTCTTTATTATTAAAAAAATGGAGACTATCTTTGCGTCTATATATGCGTCTCTCTGGGCATACTCTCTCCATACTTGAAAAGAAGACGTTTAGGGGCTGCGACACGATCTCCAAAACGCAACTTTGACTTCTCTTTTCTATAAAAATATTTATTAAAAAATTATATATGTATACTTTTATGAAAGTATTTTTCAAGACAAATCTATTGATATAATTTTTATATTTTTAAACTCAAAGACTTAAATGTTATTGATGATTTATGTTCCTAATATTTAACTCAAACCTTTTCCAATACAGAGTACGTGAGATATTGAGACATGCTGCTCTTAGTTGTACCGAGCACGCGCGCACAGATGGCGGGTCAATCGCCATTGGCTATTGCAGGTCCGTAATTTTTCTGAGTTCCAGAACTGAATGTGCAGTGCAGGTACGCTGCAAGACGTCACGCTGCAAGACGACCACCCAGTTATCTACTTCATCTGTCCCCAAAAATAGATACGGCTAAATAATTGGTATCCGGTGACCAAATCTAGTTTTTTAACAAATTTATTTAAAAATATAAATGTATTTACCTATCTTGACCAAGGACGGAGGACCTATCTACCAAGACTGGACGAGACTGCTAGCATTCAGGGATAACAATAGCGACGCGAATGTACGACCATCATACTCTAGCAGAACAATGCAAGTTGCAACTGCATTGGACTCTTAAGAATAAAAGCACAATGGTAACACAATGCATATTATAACCCAACAGGATTGAGATTCAAGGAGCAAACAGGTTATTGGCGGCTTGGGCCATCGAAATCTACTGCAAGCGACTTTGGTGCATTAAATATTACCGTGTTCCTGCTAGAATTCCGCATTACTGGCATGTCTAGTAGCACCACCTAAGATAACATTACATTTACTCAGGATGACTAAAGATACCGAACTAGGACCTCTGTCCAGCTGAACGATTGCCTCAGGTGGGGGTCTGATGCCGCACAAGCTAAGATAACCTCTGTTTCTTCTTCTTAGCAAGATTCTCAAAAACAGAGCGTATATCTTCAGATGTTATTGGTTTCGATGTATCTTTGGACTCCTGCTCAAAGTATCGGATAAAGCAAAAACACCAATGAGATGACTGAATAAAGTGAGATGCCAACATATAACATGTTAAAAAGAAATAAGGAAGCCAATGCGTCGACATAATAAAATTGCATTCCTCTTTTCTGAATTGAAAAAAAACAGACAGGATGAAATGCAATGTTAAACTGAAAAGTAAATTCAGCAAACAAAATCAAGCTGCATACAGTCTAACACACTAAGAAAACATGACAACAATTGAAGGCCACAAACTTCTTATGCTGTCTTAGACCTCACTTATCTAATGCTGACCAACAGGAAAATGCATCATTTCCAACACATTTTACATATGAACCCAATAATCACAGCAGGGCAACCTAACTTTGTAATCATTAATCATCCGTATTGTTAGCAGGTGCAGACAAGCCCAGTACATGATGCAAAGCATGAGTTAACAGATTAGCTCTTATGTTCAAGGCAGGTTGTATTGTCACATTGCACAGACTGCTTGCAGGTGTTTGGATACTCTTTGAGTAGGGTTTTAAAACATGCAGTTTCACTTTGAATGGTTGTCATGTGTTTAAGAAAGAAGTATCAGGTACAGTTGTCAAAACATTTTCACTTCTTGAATGACTGTCCTGTGTTTTAACAAGAATCATGTAACAATTTTCAAAATTGTAGTTCATTTACTTTTCTAGATAATTGATTTTTCTATGCATCTAGTTATACACTATGTCTAGATACATAATAAATCAAATGAATCTAGAAAAGCCAAAGTGAACTACAATTTGAATCGGAGGGAGTAACAATTTTCTCCAATCTCATCATACTACCAAAAGTTTTTCACCTACTCTATCGATCAAATAAGAGAAGATTCAAGAATCATGTAACAATTTTCTCCAATCTCATCGTACTACCAAAAGTTTTTGACCTACTCAATAAGAGAAGATTGTTACCAGAAAGGACTGAAACTCATTCTTCATGTCATTGATACCACTCAACATCTCTATCTTCTGAACATGATCAAGTGAATTCAGAAAATTTGTTGCAGCTCCTTGCTGCTGCTCCAGCTTCTTCTCCCTCTTCTGCTTGGCAATCCTCTCATATTCCTCAATAGAATCCTCCTTGTCAATAAGATATGTAATACCTTGTTGTGCATAGAAGTTGCTGCATGTTTCACACCTGCATAGTGTTTCCCTCCAACCTTTAGACATGAAAAAGGACTCAATTTTATCTGTAACAGCTGGCATTGTATTTACATCCATTCCTAGCTTGCAACTGCTGCCAGAACTGCTACCCAAATTGGTCTCCTCAGGAACTGTGACAGCTTTTGTAGAATCATTCCCAATGGAGGTCTTTTTAAGCCAACCGTATGATCAACAAGAGCACCATATTCATGTTTCTCAGTGTTAGCATGACCTGGAGGTTTTTCCATCACATTTAGATCACTTGCATCAGTTTGCACTGCCAGATTCTGCTTACCAGAAGCCCAAATTGTATCTGGATACAATTTCAAGAAATGGCAAACAGGCGAACATTTGTGGCATATAAATTCCTCATATAATGGCTCCCCATCCTCATCCCTTGGTATCTGCAACACAAGTTAGTCATTAAGCACACTAACATTTTGTATGTGCTAGGAAACTAAACTGACGATGCTACATTTTATCATGAGGACTCAATTCAAGAAAGTTATGTGACTCCTGTGTTCCAAAAACAAATATATCATGTGGACATCTAAAAAGGCCTCTATTGACCAAACAAAGGGATATGATAAAGATGCATGCAATTTGCAGTTGCGGCCTGATAAAGCATAGAAGTAATTATATTAATGAAATGATAAACAACAGCTCTCCTGAGTGTTGCACCCCTTTTGGGGAGTAATAATGGACTACAACAATAGTATATTGCAACACAATGATGTAAGTCCTCAAGTCTAATGTCAATAAACAATCTAGAAGAAAAAGTATCGACATAATACTACTGGCAATGGTATCAGTATTGAAAAAAAGGACAGTAATATTGGACTACAACAATAGTATCTTGCCCCAGAGTAACGTAATTCCTTGAGACTAAGGCCAGAATAACAATCTACAAGAAGAAATGGCATGAGCATAAGAAAAAATTACGAACACTACTAACAGGTAGCAAGATATCAGTATTGCATATACACTATATAGGCGATGAAACAAGGCAAACACACAAGAATCATAACATGAAAAGCACTTAACAGCTATGGTTCCATTTAAGAAGGTACTGGAAAGTAGAATACCTCTTCAATAGAGTTAAGAACAATATGTTCCTCATGAAACCAATCCTCACATATACTGCATTGTATCATTTCAACTTGCTCCTTAGCTTCTGGGTCAGGATAAGGCCGCCCACATGTGCAATAGGAACCTTTGAAGTTTTGGTTATAAGCATTTGCTGAATTGTCAGAATCTTTCTCAGGGCAAAGTTTGCAACGCTGACCACCAAACTTTGAGTTGCCACAATCACAACGAAACTTCCGCTTTGTCCAAAGTTCAACAACCTTAAAAGAGAAAAAGAAAGTCAAGTATCAGCAGTGTGCACGCACAACAAAATCCAATAAAATAGAGAAGATTGGGCGGTAGCAAAGAGTACATATGATAATGCATTTTAGACATTCTTTTGATGTAGGCGAGTTAGTTAATCTCAATGTTTTTAAGGCGTCGCTTTGGCGTCGCTTAGGCGTCGCTTAAGCGTCAAGGCGCTCCACGCGGGATGCCACAGTAGACGACTCGCCTTAGGTTCATATGGCGTCCGCCTTGCGACCGTGGCGTCCAGAAATCGTCGCTTTGGCGTCCGATCTGTACCAAATCGGCCATGGCGGGCGCCATACGAGGAGGAATCAACAAGAGAAAAACGAAAAGGGCAAGCGCGAGGAGAAAACATCACGCGCAGAAAGAGCGGGCGCGCGGGAGAAACAGAGCAGGCGCGCGGGAGACCAACCAGTGAGCGGGAGAGCGAGAGAGGAATAGAAAGCTGCAGCTCACTAGCCCGCGCCGCTGCATTCCCCTCGCTGCTGTGGGAAGCTGCTGCCTACCCGCCGGCAGCCGAGCCATGCGGCCATGTCCTCTTCTCAGTTCCCGCTCAAGAACAGCTTCCCCGAAGTTTTGCGAGGAGCAGCCGCCTGCGAACCGCGACCGCTTCCCAATCGGCACTGGCCTACAGGAGAGAGGGAAGCAAGAGACGGAGAGAGGGATTTGGGAGAGTTGCGGCAGCAGGGGCGCTGAGAGGGGGGATTAGAGAGAGATGGAGACGTAGGGCACCAGAGATGGAGAAGTGAGGGGCACATGGGCTGCTTGGTGGGCTGGGCTGGGCTAGACCACTTCTTACTCCTCTGTCTCCTCTGTTTTTTTCGTTTTTTCCTTTTCGTTTTTCTTCACCATTTACTGATCTGAGCTGTTGTTTTAATTCTTCCTCAATTTGTTAAGGCGTCGCCTCGCCTCACGCCTTGCTCGCTTAAGCGTAAGGCGGTAGCCAGTCGCCACACCTCGCCTTATCGCCTTGAAAACATTGGTTAATCTGAATCTGAATAGAATAAAATGCTAAAACAAAATAGAAACAAATAGTGACAACTGACAAACAATCACATGAATTGCATCCACCAAGCAATTGTGTCACTTTGCCACATATTTCAGAGCATGCTAATAAACTTTAGACAGTCAGATGTCATGTACCATTTCAGCGACTCCAGATATACTCCATGTTTTAAAAAACGCTAGACGCTAGGTGAACGCTTGCCTATGGTTTAGTGTTTTTCTGTGATTAAACATAGATTAATCATGATTAAACGTGTGTTGGCAACGCTAGGCCACAGTTCAGCGTTTAATCAAGATTAAATGACGTTTAAAATTGTTTTTTATAACAAGGGATATACTACACTATCTGCCACATACCAGATATCACTAAGGCCTTTTTTGGATGTATTTGGTTTGACATCAATCCATGTGCTGTGCTAATAAACATTGGTTTTTCTCTTGGAACTAGTATTTTCCTGGTCAGTGCGATGTGTGCAGTGTGTGATGTGGATAAATACAGTATCGAAATCAATGATTGCATCCTTATTTTCACTGCACTGACAGACTTCTTGTCCCTCTCTAGTCATGCATGTTCTCAAACTAGCAAACAAAGGACAAAACAAATTAAAGGGATCATTCTGCTAGAATGTAATTGGCATGCAACCTGCAAGGGTGTTTTACAATGAAAATCATGGCTCATGGGACCAACACTTGTGACACTCCAATCCTTCTCCCAAATCTTCCCTACTTTACACTTTCTATTATCACGGACCCTGCTCATCAGCCCCACTTGTCAGCTTTGTGGGGAGAGAAAAATGAGTAGGGTGAGGATGTGGGGCTCCTACATCTAGGGGTTCAGGAGAGAGGAATGAGAGCCCCTCATCCATCAGGGGCTGAATAGGAGATCAATTGAAGAGCTTTTTCGTTTGTTTGAACTCTCAAAAAGGGGTGAGGGCTCAAGTAAGATCTTGGTTGGAGTTGCTCTAAGAGCCTTAGCACGCAACCAAACATGGGTAGGACTCCACTGCACAAGCCTCAATATATATAGGCTAATGCAGGCAACTAATCAGTCCCAATAGTACTAGTACTTTGGAAGAAAAAGGGGGTGAGGTGGGTCACCTCATGCCCGTCGTGGCAGGTGAGGCTGCAGGCAGTGCAGACCCCGGCGACTCCATCAGGCACGCAGGTGAGGCAGGAGAAGACGGCCTGGCGCTTGAGGTATCCACCGGCGTAGGTGCAGTCCTTGCCATCGTCCCCGCCCAGCACCAAATCCGCCTCCTGCACAGTGTTCGCGTCACGCGAAAATCCACCTCAATGAAGAAAACAAAACAAATCGAATCTAGCTGTGGGAGGACGAGGGAGGGTCGAGAGGTAACAACCAGCTCCACGGCCTCCATGCCCTCGATGTACTCGTCGAGGGTGAACGCGGTCTCCCCCTCGTCCGGGAAGGCGTCGCGCGCCGTGTCCGCCATGTCTTGTGCCGCCGCGGCCGGGACCGGGACCCTTAGGGTTAGGGTTTGGCGGGGACGAAGAGGAGGCGAGGGACTTGGGGCTTGCGTTGCGCGTGCGCACGCGCGATGGGATTGGATCGGATTGCGGAGAGGGGATTGGGAGCTGAGGAGAATGGAGCAGCAGAAGTGGAAAAGGAATACGGGGAGGGATTAATGGGGAGAGAGAGAATGGGAGCTGAGGAGGGAGGGGAGGGGAGGGGAGGGGAGCCGGTTGAGAATCAAGGTATATAGAGAAAGAGGGGGGCCCAGATTGGAGTCCTCATGCCTGACTGAAAAGTGGGGACGGACTGGTGAGCACCATGTGGGGCCCGGTGTCGGTGGCTGTACTTGAGTGCAGTAGCAATTCCCAGGCGTTTTGGAGGGAGACGGGAGGCACCATTTTTGGTTTCCCGCCACGGCGATGCGACTTGCGCGCGTGCCGGGACCCGGGAAGGTAACCAGTCCCGATGGACTGTTTTGTTCCTGCATCCGCCTGAACCGCGTCGTTTCTGCCAGATCCGGCTCGCTCGGTGCCGCTGCTCACTTGGCTAATGATGGTATTAGTGTATGATTAGTAAAAATCAAGTGATATTAATGTGTTCTAGAGATGATTTAAATCAGTTTATACATAATTAGATAAAATAAGAATTTTAAAAGTGCATTTACACAAACTAGAAACCATAATCATAACGTTGTAATATTTTTATCACATTCAACGTATCTTCATACAGTATCTTCTTAGCCAGATTAACTAGGCACAATCAACCACACATGACAATATCATATGCCTCTAGTCTGTCTCATATGAGCTTACTCCCTTTGTCCCTAAAGTGCCGTTTTAGCATTTTTAAACTTTATGTTTAACCACTCGCCTTATTCAAAAAAAAAATTTAAACAAATAATAAAACAAAATAAATCATTACTATAGTATCTTTAACAATAAAATAATTCATAATAAAATAAATAATATTTATGTAAATTTTTTGAATAAGGCGAAACAAATCAAATAAAAATCTAGAAAGTCTAAAATGACACTTTTAAAGGGACACATATACGAGCCAAACCCTACTAATACGCAAACCAAATAGGTCCCATGTTGTGGTCTCCACAATAATAGGCCTCACTTGCGGCGAGTGACAATGGGTAGCTCCCAGCGACGTACCATATAAAGCCAATTGTCACTTTGTCGTGCCCTGCTCTTTTGCTAAAGGAATGAAACCGATCCGTGAATTAAGCGCCACTTTGACAGAGTTTTTTCCGCTTTAGATTTTAAGAGCCCTGCACTTTCTTGTAGAAGCTCTTCGTCAATTCTTTCTAAGAAGTGCACTATTTTTCATTTCTCCTGTCCTGGTGAGCCCTCTTAGAATGATGTTGCTGAGCGCAAGCATCGCCACCTTCTTGAGACTATTTGTACTCTTATGAGTGCTTTATCTGTCCACCTCATTCTTGGGATGATGCGGTATCTACCGTCAGTCCGTCACTTATTAAACCAACATCAAGTCTTCATATGCTCTTCAAGGTAGAATCCGTCAAACCATCTGATTACTCCTTGTCTTGGTCTTTTTGGATGTCCATACGTGCTTCGTCATTCTTGCTCCACGTGAAGATAATAAGCTAACACCTCATTCTGTTGAGTGTGTTCTTTGTTGGGATCCTCTAGCTTGTTGTACGGAGATTTTCAGGATGTTACTTTTGATGCGTGTCGTCCATTCTATCCTTGTCCTTCCTCTGATGTCTCTCCCAAGGTCATTGTTGAGCCTCTTTGCTTCTTGACATTTCCTGATACACCCATCTCCATCGTGTTTCTCCCTCCTCCACCTCCTCCCGCACCCTCTCTTCCACCGCACTCTGAAATACCTTCATAGGTTCCTCTTAGGTCGATTTATGATTCCAAACCCTTTGTGGTTCAACCTTACAGACACCTTCGCCGCCTCCAAGATCCCTCGCCTCCTGTTGAGTCGTCTCATGTTGTTTCATCTCTTGTTGAGACATATTTAGTTTTGGAGCTTTCCTCTCAGCCATCCTCTCGTTAGGATCTTTGGATCGAGGGTCGCTGAAGCCTGTAGACCGATATGGTTTTGCTGGCATCATTTTTTCTGAGCCAACTACATACCATGATGCCATTTGTCACCTAGAGTGGCAACAAACAATGGCTGAAAAGATTGGTGCTATTGAGCGCACTTAGCACTTAGGATCTTGTTCTTCTTCCTTGTCATGCTTTTGTCCCATCATGTGTAAGTGGGTTTATAAGATTTAAGACTTGCTTTGATGGCTCTCTTGAGCATTATAAGGCCCACCTTGTTTATTCATATTTCATCTCGTGGCCTCACTCTTCTTTATGCTGATGATATGATCATCACCAGTTATGATTTTGAGTATATTGCCTTTGTGAAGGCATGACTTAGCGAGCAATTTCTCATGTCTCATCTTGGTCATCTTTGTTACTTTCCTGAGATTTGAGGTCTCTTCCACCACTGGTGGCATTTATCTGTCCCAGAAAAGTACATTTAGGATCTTCTTGATCGTTCCTCTCTCATCGCATTGTTGAGATTATCATAGAGCTTAATATTCATCTTTGCCCCACTTATGGTGAACCTCTCACCAATTCCATAGTCATCTTCTTTGTGTCTTGCGTTAGCTTGGTGGGATCATTACTCGTAGTTTCTTTCTGCGCTCTAGCTCTTTTCAACTCCAAGCCTACTCTGATGCTACTTGGGCTAGAGACTTTGGACTGTCGCTCTCTTTCTGCCTATTATGTCTTTCTTGGTGGTTCTCTCATTGCTTGGAAGGCTAAGAAACGTAACATGGTTTCTTGTTTGAGTGCAGAGGCCGAGTATGAGCGGAAACAATTGCCTAAGAGAATGGTCAAAGCAAAAATAGCTCATAATAACTAGAGCGATAGGATCAAAGTGCAAACAGCAAGGAGATTTCTCGGCACAAAAGCAAGGTCTATTGTACATCAATGGGTCGTACAAGTCACAACTTACAGGTGAAATTCTGCACAACAAACTTACAAACACCACGCCCAACACGATAGGGGAACATATTGTTCTGGCAGGCATTACGTTAGTTGAATATCCGCCCCTTATTCAATCGTCATCATCATCATACTAAAGTTGCTCGTGTGGTGTCAACAAAATCCAGTGACTGATTTATTCTGTGAGAATACAAATATACCGAGCAAGATAGAGTATGGCTCAAGCCTAGGAAGCTGTAAGAATGGGATTGTTTGACAATATCTTTATCTTCTGCGGTTCTGACACTGATTCTTTCAGTTTCTCCTGTCATGATGTATATGAAAATAGAGGCAAAGGTTAGTACTGCTGTAGCATTTGTGAAAAAGTACTCTGTAGAACAGTCCTCAGGATGATCCTATATAGAGACACCCAGTCATAGCAGTGTGTTCCTTCCAGTATATGACGTCTGAACATCTCATCGATACAAAAGAAAAACTGTGGCCTCAGCATCACTACTGGATATGTTTTTAGAAAAAGCAGTGTCTTCCATGTCAGTACTGGATGTGTATGCCAGCGATTGTGACGATCATAGCTGGGAAAGCCTTGTGTAACAACTAAATCGAATTGTGGAAGATTGTGTTCTCCCCTATCGAGAAAATTTCAACACAAAGAAATGACAAGGTACTGCATTTGCAAAAGCTGTTGATACAAATTACATAGACACAAAGACTAACCACAGCATCAACAGAGTAATTAAGAAACAACTCACGTTTTCAGCAGTACTAGTAGTGGTATATGATTCCAGTTCTCTTCTAACAAATGTTGGCAGAACAAAAGCAGCCCTATGAATCTGTGAAACAAGGAAAATTCAAATTGAAATCTGATGTCAGGCAGAATATCTTCAAACGAAAAACAACAGATGAAATCACTATGATGACAAGTAGTCCAATATGGTAAGAGCTTGGACGAGAAATGCAGTAGTCATTTTTGGGGGGGTGCTGCGACAAAAACATGAACGAAATGCTTGTGAAAGTTTAAAAAGGTACTGTGGTCTGTAGGTCAATTTCCCAAGTAATTGTGGACTAGGACTTTCACAAAGACAAGCAGCAAGGATAGTGAAATATGCTGGACAAACCTCTGAATTGTAAAATCTGAGCTCCATTCCAGCTTTTCCAGCTCCTATTTTCTCAATTGGATTCACAGGACTTAAGAAGTTCACTGCACCACCTTCTTTCGCACATAGCAAAAATCCAATGACACCACTGGAAATCCAAAAAGCTACTTGATTAGCTGATTTTTTTTTTGCAAAAGTGGACACAAAAATATTCCAAACACTGAACAGAAACAGCTAATTGAAATCTTGTCTATCATAATGTGGCCAGCAAATCTTCTTGTTAATATAATGATGTACAACTCTCTTGCGTGCTCGATAAAAAAAATGTGACCAGAAAATCTTTCAAAGTAGGACATGGCAAACTTCTTCGGTAAGTTGGACATCAGATCCTTACAGTTTCAGCTCATTGACATACTTGCCAATGAGTGCAACCTTTAGTCATTCAATCACAAGATGCATTGCCCACTCTCTGTGTTGTACGAGCAAAACTTAACATCATGAACTTCACAACATTATGAGCATGGCAATATCGCATCCCAAACATAAATGATATTTTTATTTGGTCATGCTTCGCTGGTGGTCCAACAGTACATAAAGAGAAATACAATGTCGTGACTCTGAACCCAATATGCCAAAAAAAAATTAGCCTTTAAAAATAAATCAGAAAACTACTAAAGAGAAAAGTAATGCAGAGAATTTGGAAAAATATTAGTGCATAATACCTGGGATATGTTGGAACACTTGTCCAGGCATAGTGCACAGCACCCTTGAATGTCTGTCGACAGATAGCAAGCATATCCTGGATTAGATGTGTGTGCAGCCACATGCTCTCAGCAAGATTGCAAAGAACACCACCAGGCTTCAGAGCTCTAGCAATTGTCTGAATAAATGGTTTCTCCACGAGTGCCTGTGCTGGCCCTGTAATAATTAGTATTAGTATGAAAGGAATTTAAAACAGTGTGCAAATAAAAGGTATCAATTAAGTGAACTTTACGAACCCATATTAATTTTCCAAAAAAGAGACACAGGTGTAAATCAACTAGGTAATATTGAGGTTATGTTTGGAACCAGAACAAAAGTTCCCTCACATGTAAATGAACAGTTTCATATGAAATATTGCATTCCAAATGTGCCCATGCATATTAGACCAGCTATTGCAGATAACAGGATACGGGAAAAAAAATCAACAAGAAGCAACCTTAACGAGAATGGCATGTGGAAGTGCAAATGTACAAGAGAGTTATATACTTCTTTTTAATAAAATATGTGATAGCAAGAACCCACCAATTGGATCTGATGAATCCACAATAATAGCATCATATTTTCCTTCAGGAGAATTCTTCAGGAAATCAACAGCTGCAAAACAAAAGCGACTATACTATGAACTACTCCGTATAAGAGATCAAGACCAGAAGAAATAATGTGTCTGAGGCTATAAGCAACAGTGGCATATCCTACAGCCTATCACAATCATATAAAATACCACCAGGTACAAGCTTTTCAACATACCATCACCAACATGAAGTCGGACACGAGGATCTTTAAATCCAATGTATAAGTTTGGAAAGAATTCTTTGCTAACCTGCACAGTTCGGAGAGAAAACTCAGGAAAATATTCACACTATTATTTATTTATTGAATTTTGAGCATAGCTAAAGTGATCATTCTTACATCAATAACCAGTTGATCAATCTCACATATATCAATAGTATCCACTGAATCATGTCTGGCTATTTCCCGCAGTACACCGCCATCACCACCTCCAACAACCAAAACCTGCATCAGTTAGTAAGCCGATATTATAAGGCGAACTGCTCATAAAGCTACTCATTAGAAAATTGAAGGTAGGGAGAACATCCTTCAATTCGATTTATTCAGTATATCTAGCAAGGTAGCAGCCAAGAGTTTCCAGAAAAAAGGTCAAGAAACATACATTCTTCGGTGCTGGAATTGAGCAGAGTGGAAGGTGGGTAACCATTTCCTGGTATGCGCATTCATCCTTGTCAGTCAACTGAACTATACCATCAAGCACAAGAACATTTCCATAGGTCGAAGACTGCGAACAGAAATGAAAGCGCTACTTATACAGTGATTGACGAGTTCAGATTTTCATGTGCAAATTTCGGAGATTAAAAATAACCTCAAAAACTAAAATTTCTTGGTAAGGCGATTTCCCTTGAAACAAAATCTTCTCCACTTTCAATGAATGAGCCTCTCCTGTAAATAGAACAAATTAAAAAAAAAAAGATGTTGATCAAACTCCTGATTCCTGAATAGGTAGGACATACGGACCATTAAAGCCTTTTACTGGACAAATATTTTTGGCGTACACAAGTTTACCAATATTAAAAGTCTCCACTAGGCAGTTTTGCATATCAAATCGATAAAATAGCCAGGTAAGAATTACCCAGTTTTATATCATCATACAATGATTACATTTAACAAAATATTGTAGTGAGACAGCATGTGAACCTGATGATGTTTGGAATAAAAAAATGGCAAATTTGTATTAGTTTGGCAGAAACAAGAGAAATACCAGGCCACATCGGGTTGTTGAAGTACTGCACTTTGCTTGTTTTACCTGCACATACATCAATTCGATACTATAGATATCAGAACTGCTGAAAGAATACATACATTTCCCGTATGTATTGTTACCAGATACAAACAAATGACGGTCAAATAGCCCGTTAGCTACCAATGTGAACTCTGAACATACCAAAACGTGACCTGGGCTCCGTGAACCACCCTGAAACCACAGTATCATGGAACTTGGCTTCGGATTCAGGCACGCCTGCCCTGGCCTTGACGCAGCAAGGAGGGAGCGGTTTGCGTGTGGCATCATCCGCACTTGCCTTTGTCTGTGCCGCTGCTGCAGAAGCGTTTCTTGCGTCTCCAGCCTCCATGAGTCCTATTGCTCTTTGAAGGTCCCAGTCTCTGGCTCAACGATAACGTATATACAAGTCAGGCAAGAGCAGAATTTCAGACACAGAGAACAAACAGGAGCCTCATTTATTTATCATCAGTGCTGCTTCGTTTTGAAGGGAAACGTAAGCAAAAGGAAGGATTCCTAGCTAGCCATCTGGATAGGCAGAGAGAAAGCATATCTACGCTACGCGTGACAGGTTGCTACACCTGCACCAGACGAATAGCATAGAATAAAGTAAGAGCAGCACGAGACTGAAAAAACAAAGGAACGTGGAAAAGAACAGAATATTTTGTATTAATAAATAGTAGCATAAAAGAAAGGGGGGCTGGGGGGTGGGGAAAGAACTCCGTACAGTCACCAACCAGCCCTTTGTTAGTTAGTACTATAATTAAAAAAAAAACTAATCGACATGTGTTAAAAGAAATTGCACGCGCACATCAATCAACTACTTGGAAATTCTACCAAGAACACGCGCAAATGCTGCCAGCTCAATCGGAATGGGAAAGCGCTCCCCCAACAAGAATCAGTTACGCAAGGCAGGGCTACAAAGCAGTACCGTCGATGAACTCGCCGACGGATGCAGCAATCGGAGGCACGCAAGGCTCCGCCGCTAACCTCGCGGTAAATCGAATAGGACTGGCGCAGGACACAGGACGCGACGCGGACGCGAGCAAAGACTGTTTCGTACTCAACCGGCCAGCCCTTACCGGAGAGAAACAAGACGAGGAGGCTGGCAGGTGGCAGCAGCAAAAACGTTTTCTTTCAGAAATTCCCTTTGCAGAGATAGAAAACGCGAATAGGTCCCCTTTTTATTGCACACGAGCTCCACTCCACCTATGCCCGATGGTAATCAATACTTTGGCGTTTTCAGAGGGCGAAATGGCGAGCCGCAGCTGCCCGATGGTAACATTCAGTCTCCAGCGGCCGCGCGAAACGGAAATCACAACGGGAAAAGTTGGTCGAGAAAAAAACGGACAATTCCGATGCACGAGGAGGATGGGAAACGAGAAACAAGCAAAAGAATGTTATGCCCCCAAGACTTCGGGAGATTCCAGATCCTCGTCTCGCTCACCTTGGAGAATCGGCGAGGACGAAACGATGATGCACCGGAACGGAAGAAGTGGTGTGGGTGATGAGTGGAGGGGAGGCCCTTAAATAAGTGACGGCAGGAATCTTTTGCAAAACCGCTGCCCTTTCTCCTCCTGCTAATTCATTTACATTTTTTTTTTTCTTCTTCTTTCTCTTTAATTTGTCCCACCACAAAACAATGCAATTCTCGTTTTTCAAGAATTCAAATAATTTAAATTTAAATTAAATTTATTATTAAAAGTACTAACATTCATGGTACAACATAAGTAGCATGAATTGTTTTAGAATATTTCATAATAAATTTATTAAGAAAACTTAAATGTTAATACAATTTACTATAAACATGGTTAAACGTAAGCTAACTTAACCGGCACGAATCTTAATAATTATATTTAAGGAGCAATCTTTCTGTTCAACACCTCATTGATAATACATATGTGACGTTTTCAAATATATAGTGTGGTGAGCCTAGTATAAGGATAACAATCCTCGCTTGGTGCATGACCATCTGCATCACCTAGGGTTGTTTGGTATGTAGCCACAACTTACCATTGTGCCGAGGGTCACATGTTCCCTATGAATAACCTAGGTGGCCATACCACAAGCGCAGTTTATGTGATCTCACAAGACCAATGAGCCCATAGTGTACAAGTGTGGTGTGGGCAACCACCGGATTTTTTTAGATACAATAGCTTTTTTTGCTATACGCCTACATATATATATACGATATTTCTAGATATATATAATAAAAAGAATGTGCCTAGAAAAACCAAAACGGCTTATAAATTAGAACGGATGAAGTTTTTATGTAGGTATTTTGAGTTCAAGAAGGTTAACCGGTTCTAATTTTCAATAGCGATAAGTTTCGTAGCAACGGAACAATTTATATACGGACAAAAATGATGCTTTGATAGCAAGTACTTCTGTACTTTTACCATTTTCTCATAGAGTTCCTCTTTGGTTCCACTCCAGACTGTCACGTTTTTTTTTTTTTTTTTTGAGAAACGGGGGCAAGCGCCCCAAAGCTTTATATTGCCCAGCATGTAGCTGATAGAATGATACAATGTCAAGATCTTGCAATAATCTGAGAGGACAAGTTTTGAAATGAAAAGCATTACAACATAACAAAGCCAGCGAGCTGGAACAAGCATCTTGATTGAAAGACTGTTTGGCAAGCAAGTCTGCCTCTGCATTGCTATTTCTATGTATCTTTGAGACTTTTGCGGACATCCTATGAATGAAGGAGGATATGTGAATGGCGCCTGGAAGAATTCTCCAATCAGGAAAGTCTTGATGATGTCCTTGGTTGAGATGATCCACCAAGAGTTGGTTGTCGGAGCAAAAGTTGATGCCTTGAAAGCCCAAATGATAGCAGATGTGCATTGCTAAGAGGAGGGCATTTGTTTCCGCATGTAGAACCAAGGAGCAGTCGTGAACATGTGCTTTGATCAGGATTTTCATTGATGCAAGATTGTTTTTAATAAAAATCCCTACACCAGCTTTTCTGGTTTTGTAGGAACCATCATCTGGTAGGAGGGCAGCATCAGTGTAGCACTGAACAGCATCAGTTGGAACCTGTAAATGTAGTGGGGAGGGAGGTTCCTCCCATATGTTCTTTTCAGAACAAAAGATGTGGTCAGTTTGGTGATGGGGTTTGGTGATGTTGAAAATTAACTGGATGCTCAAGGTCTGGCATCTGTTGTCATATAGTGAATCTTTAAGAACTGCGCTTCTGTACTTTTACCATTTTCTCATAGAGAGTTCCTCTTTGGTTCCACTCGACTGTCACGTTGAAAAATTAACTGGATGCTCAAGGTCTGGCATCTATTGTCATATAGTGAATCTTTAAGAGTATGACAAACTGATTTGCCACATTTGATTTTTTGCAAAAACAACAAAAATATGTCTCCAACAGTTTGGCATGTCACTCGATAAATTTTGATAACTTGACAAATAGAGGTCCTGAACTCCTATATTGGCCAAGTATCCTTCTCTTGGCATCGCACTCCTCACGACCAACCCTCTTTCCCCGCACCGCCGGCTTGATCCCGCGCGTGCCGCACCTCATCGGCTTCCTGGTGGCTGGTGCCGAAAGAACCGTTGTGGAGTACCTGCTCGCACCATCTCTGTGTCATAACTTCTGTTGTCATTGCCTATAGGTACTATGCAAATAAATATAAACATACGGTGCATGTGTGTTAAAATTATTGATCTTCGTGACGATGACAATCGATCAACCTTGATCCTATCACGATTGAAGACTAACTAGAAGGACAACTTTCCTTTGCCGTTTGCAGTCATCACGGTGCGGCGCGAATGAAACCGTGTGGCCTGGATACAACCAGTCGTTGAAACAGCGGCAAGATCAATGGTCCACCAAATTGTGTTCTGGCAAGTCAAAATTATCAAACCCTAAAGATGGCCTATTCTTTTTGTCCTCATTTTACTTTGGGACTTGGCAAACAATCAGATATGGCAAACCAATTTTAGCAAACTCTTGGCGATGCATTCAGTCCCAGTTTTGAAATGACAGGATTTCATATACTCCCTCCATATTGCTTTTAGAAGTCCTTCTCCGTCCACGAGCATGCAGCAGAAAAGAAGTCCCTGGACTCCGCATCGGCTGGTTTTGGTCAATAATGCCCCTCTGACTGTTTGGTTTCCCCATGCAAAAACCATTCAAATGGCCAACAAAAAGCGCAGCGGGAGGAGTCGAACCAGTGCCCTGCTGCATCCACGGCCTCGGGGCGCACGAGCTAGCCAATCCGCCTAGGAGGTGTTGGTGTCCACTATGCACCCGTTCCAGTATTTATTAGGGACAAACATGGAAAAAATATCCCTAATAAACCACTCCTTGGTAAGCGTAATCCTGTCTTAAAAGACCTCTAATACCATTACGGAGGGAGTATTATATATCTTGTTCTCTCATATCCCCCGATGCAAGTAAAACGTGTCCTCCATATGACAGCCTTATTATATATATATTGAACTGTGCCCATGCAACATGGATGGATAATAAACTAGTGAGAGTGCGTGTTCTTTTGGGGATGCTACCTGCCCAGTAGTCTTGACCGACGAGATTAAGAACGCAAAAATCATGCGGATTCTGACGGTATAGGGACTTAAAGTAAAGAGTGGCATATATGCGATGCTGCTGCTTTTACACAACAATCTTTCGTCTCCGATCTGACACGTTCGCTTAGTCCACTCGTGAATTCAATGTTTCGTGACACGTGAAATGCCGTTCTCTTATCTCTTAATCTTATAATGTAATCCTGTCATAACTCGTATATGAAACTCCGGGTTTCCCCTCAAGAAAAAAAAAAACTCTTAATAATCTTATAAAACGAAATTCCACGTATTTATCTGTAATTTTGTGAAGCTACATCATCTATTCAGGCAGCTGAGAGTCCTCGAGGAATTCAAAAGATTTGCAGTTTGCACTACATGGACTACATGTATGATGAAACGATCGGTCCTTGAGGCATCCAAAAGGAAAGGTTTATAGTTTGCATTTGCTATGATGCCTGTCTCCTAATAATTGATCATCCTCACGTGAACATCTCCTCTAGCAAGAAATCAGAAAAGCCTAGCTGCTTATTGCGCATAGCTCCCAAGCCAAAAGACAGCATGTCGATTCCAGCTAGATTGGGCCGGAATTGACACGTGAATTGGGGAATTGGAAGGAGATGAGGAGGATGGGGACAAAGATGGAGGTGGTGGCGTGGCGGCGGCGGCCGCTACCGGCCGGCGATGGGCGGCGGCGGCGGGCGGGCGGGCGGCGCGCCTGGGCGCGCGAGTGGCGGCGGCGGCGGCGCGGGGGGTTGGGGCGCCAAGGAGAGAGGGGAGGCAGGAGAGTTGGGATAAAATTCTTTATTTGCTTGTTGCCCCGAAAGATTACAGCACCCTTTACTTATATAGCCCGGCTAGTGGGACTTGTATCTCAAGCAATCTCTCTAAAGGTTTCGTTATAGATTGGAATACCTTTTACAAGCATATCCTATTTATTTATTTCCTAATAAGGGTCTCCCTTATAGATGAGATAGCCCCTTGCACACCAAAACGCCTAAAGATAATCCTAGATATTTTCCTCCTTTATCTCCGGATTAGTTGCCGAAGAATCCGCGGAAGGGGAGGAGACGGTGGCGGGCGGGCGCGGCGAGCCTGGGGGGCGCCGGCCCCGGGCCGCTTGGGCCTGTCCTCCCGGGCCCTATTTTTCTAGGTCATGACATCTCCCCTTCTCTCCGACCGGCGGCGTCCTCGCGCCGGATGAAAGTCCATTCGGTCACCCCAGATCGAGATCACCGCCCCGAACGATAAGCTCAACTGCAAAGATGAGGCGACCCCGCACCGGGTTCCCGAGGATCATATTCTCCCTTGTATGTTTGGGATCAAACTCCAGGAGATAGTGAAGGTTGCCGATGTAGCCGTGGTAGATGTAGCGATGAACAAAGACGCCCCTACTTGTGGAAGCTGCCACGACGGGCCGCCAAGAGGGAGCTCCCTTGGAACACCCACCTCAAGGTGCTGATACACCATGTCGCGGGGTGGGCTCTCCAGGAACAAGAAACGCTCACTGGGAGGAGCGTTGACGAAGAGTGGGAGGAGACGCCAGATGGTGATGTCGCGGCGAGTAGTAGGAGTGGCAGCCAAGTTCAACATCGTACCGTACATGAAGGAGCCGACGTCGAACAGAGAGGGCGAGAGCTGATGGGCACCCCTCTCTACATCATAGCTGATGTGGACGTTGTCAACTGTGAGGAAGAGGCGATCCATGCCGTCGAGGAAGACGACCCTGGCCGGGCCGACGTGGTGGCGCCGCCACATGCCGCCAAGTAGGATGGCGCCGGTCCCGCTGAAGTTGGCTCCGACGTGTATGCTCCCAAAGGCGAGGAAGTTCGCTCGCGAACTCCGCCCCGAAGCAAGGCATCCAACAGTTCCGGCAGTAGTGAAGAGGAAGCTGGAAGGTAGAACCGGCCATCGAAGAGCAGTAGGCCGTCCTCGAGCGTCCACACTGGAGCGGCGTCGCCTGTGGTGACGTCTAGGGCGATGCGGCGTAGATGCTGATCCTCCAACGTAGCCTGGCGTAGCTGGACGAAGACCCCGGCGGAAGTGTCGTCGAGATCCAAGGCAGTCGCATGCCTTGAACGTTTCCTAAGCCTTGTCATAGGTGTCCGGACGCCGGCGAAGATGCTCGACCGAGCAAAGCCAGGGCCCGGCGCCCCGCTACGAGGGGTGGAGCTGAAGGGCGAACGTGCTTGGGCGACCCTCACGGTAGTACCGCAGCTCGTGGGTCACGAAAATCCCACGCCACGCTGCCCCAGGCTTGCCAGCCAAGGCATGCCAAGGATGACGCCGACGCCCTCGCCTAGTGGCATGACGTAGGCGCCGATGTCGGCGGTACCGGGCGCCGAGGCGTAGTGGCACGCCGAAGGTGGCGGCGCGGCATGTAGACGTGGCGCCGGTGCCGGGTGATCAGCACACGCACCGGCCGAGTCCGAGGCTGCCGCCGGGTCACCACGCTGGGTCGAGGTAGTTGTGCGTTGCTCCCCGAGTCGACGATGATGTTGACGCCCATGCCGTAGATCATACCGACGAGGTAGAGAGAATGAGCACCACGCATCGGGAGTCGGGTCCCCGCGAGGACCTTCAGATCAGCTGGCTCCTCCTTGACGTCCGCTAGTGGGGCGTCGTTGTAGTCGTTGAAGATCGTGATGTCGAAGAGGTGCTTGCACTTGTGACCCCGGGAGAACGGTTCGTCACAGTTGAAGCAGAGTCCAGCTTTGCGTCGCTCCGTCATCTCCTTCGTGTCAGCCGCTTGAACGGCCGTGTCGGTGCTGCTGAGGAGGAGGGCGCCTGGGGGGCGGTCAGCAGGGCCACGGGCGCTGACGCCCTAGCCTTTGCCTGTGCTGGCTTGCCGGTGTTGTAGAGAATGGCGAGGCGTCGCTCGTACGCCCTGGCGAGAGACATGGCAGCCTCCATGTCCTTGGGATTTTGCATCTCGACGTCCGTCTTGAGCGGTTCGCCCAAGCCTGCTGTGTAGATGTTCACCTGCTGCTTGTCGTCGAGGTGGCCTGCTCGTGCCACGTGTGCCAGGAACTGCTCCGTGTACTCATCGACGGTGCCTGTCTTCCTTAGTGATGCCAGCTCACCCAGCGGATTCCGCCGTTCAGCTGGGCCAAAGCGCTCGTTGACGTATTGGGCGAAGCTTGCCCAATCTGCCACCGGTTTCTCCTGGGACAGCCTCATGTACCATTGCTGTGCTCCTCCTGTGAGATGATAGGAGGCGTACCAGACTTGCTCTGTGGCTGGCGTACCTTGTCCCCTGAAGAATTGCTCGCAGCGGTTGATCCATGGAAGGGGATCGTCCTTGCCATCATAGGTGGGGAAGGACAGCTTGTGCAGGCGGGGAGCGAGACCTGGGAAGGTGTCAACCGGAGGTGGAGGGGGGGCGGCACATGCGCCCCTGCTGAGAGCGTGCCTGCTGGCGCGGCCTGTGGCTTCAAGTAGCACTTCATCAGGTTTGTTAGATCAGCTGCGGTGACTTGATTGTCCTGGTTCTGCTTGCCATCAGTCCGTCTCTTGATGAAGTCGCGGGCTGCTGCCTCGAACATTGCCCTCATCTCGATCTCGGCTTCACGGAGTTGTTGTTGGTGTTTGAGCGTTGCTGGATCATCGCCTGCGAAGATAGAGAGCCTATCATCGATCTTGTCCATCCTGTTGTTGATCTTGGTGACCTCGTCTGTCAAGTTCTTCAGCAGCGTCTTGGATTCGGCGTCCATGGTGGTGGGTGGATCGTAGTGGTCTCCGGATACCACCGCCGATTCCAAATAGATTGGGCCGGAATTGACACGTGAATTGGGGAATTGGAAGGAGATGAGGAGGATGGGGGACGAAGATGGCGGCGGTGGCGTGGGCGGCGGCGGCGCCGCGCCGCCATGGCCTTGCGGCGACGGCTGCTGGGCGGGCGCGCTGGGCGCGCGAAAGTGGTGGCGGCGGCGGTGTGGGGGTTGGGGGGCGCGAGAGAGGGAGGCAGGAGAGTTGGGATAAAATTCTTTATTTGCTTGTTGCCCCGAAAGATTACAGACCCCTTACTTATATAGCCCGGCTAGTGGGACTTGTATCTCAAGCAATCTCTAAAGGTTTTGTTATAGATTGGAATACCTTTTACAAGCATATCCTATTTATTTATTTCCTAATAAGGGTCTCCCTTATAGATGAGATAGGCCCTTGCACACCAAAAAACGCCTAAAGATAATCCTAGATATTTTCCTCCTTTATCTCCTGGATTAGTTGCCAAGAATCCGCGGAAGGGAGGAGACGGCGGCGGGGGGGCGACGCGCGAGCCCCCCCGGCGGCGCGGCGCCGGGCCGCCTTGGGCCTGTCCCTCCCGGGCCCTATTTCACGGGTTATGACACAAAGACTAAGGTGCGGGCCCAAAGTGCCGCTCTAGGGGTGCAGCCAGTGCGTTCGCCGGGGGCCCATGGAACTGGGGGCCCAAGATAATATAATTATTTAGTACCTACAATCATGTATTTGGTATATAATTAAAGGCCCATAACAATTGACAAAGGAAGAAGTCCAACCGTATGTAGCTGCTTGTCCTGTTCGCACGCAACTAGGTTGTTCGACTTCGACGCGACGCTTCAGTTTTAGATCGTAAACTTGCTGCGTGCCACCGCCACTCTGGTCTAGTGCCCACCCACCGCCCACTCTGGGACTCGGCTAGCTTTGCTAACCATCTTCTTTGCCGCAGCCATTAACTCCCCGGCCGGGCGACCAGGACATTCCCAAATGGGCCAGGAGCGCCATCTCCACGGTAATCAATTTGCACGATCAATCTTGTAATTTGATGATTTCTCATATTTGTATAACTGTATTGAATTCAAGAATTTTATATAGGGCGCCGCTAGACAGACCTCACGCCAAGGACTGAGGGCGTGGGCTATAGAGATTTTCTCATGACAATAATTCTGACTTAGAGTTGGATGATTTTTTCTCTGAACTAGAAGTGCTACGAAGTTCTTTGCCAGAAGAATTGATGTCAGCAGTTGAGATTCTTCAGTTTGTTAAAGTTGCAGAATGCTATTTGAATACTATACATATATATATGAGTATTACTTGAATGGGCCCATATTTTCTTGCTTGCACATAGGCCCTTCAAATTACAGAGCCGGCCCTGGCAGGGCCTTACGCTTGCTGTCGACAACCCATGGAAATTTACTTCATCGACAACCCATGGAAATTTACTTCATGTCAAAGGCCTTTGACTCCACGGCTTTTCTGGTCGTCCGTCGTTTCGGCAAAGGAACATACTCCTGTGTGTTAAACTGATCAATGAGGTGTTGGACGTTTTTGATTCCCCGCATGATGGACTACTCCCTGCATCCAGTCCAGCCGGGCATAGTTGTAAGTGCAATCAAGCTCTAAGTGGGTTTTGGCGTTGATGACCACCGAATTAGGGGACTAATGAGATTTACGAAGATGACGTGCTGGAAATAAAATGTGGAGTTGATGTACAGGTCCAAAGGCATCCAATGAGCTAGATGGTGGTGTTTCCGGATCAAGGCGTTTAAATTATTTCATATTTTGAATCTTGAGTTTAGGAAATGCCGTACTATTAAGAGGGATCCTAGGATTCTCGGGTACCTGTGGACCAAGTGCTCTAAACCTCAAATCAGACACAAAACACAACTCCAAGCCTGATCAGCCAGCTTTTCATCAAGTTTCACACCTTCTGCTGACAGGCTAAGCGCGGGCAGCCACAAGATGGCGCCGGGCGCGTGTTAAGTGCGGCAGTGCCACACTTAACTCCGACCGTTGGGACTGTGGGGTATAAATACCTATTCTACCCCTCCCACAACGGTCACCTGGCTCACTTCATCTTCTTCCTCGACCAGAACAGCCAGCTCTCACCTCTTGCTCTCTCTCTCACCTCCATTGAAGCACCTTGAGCTCCCCACTTAATCTCTCACTTTCCACCAGGGATTTTTGAGGGAAAAGGCAGCAAACTTCGATTGGAGACCGGATCTACTACTTCCCCCACTCAAAAGAGCATTTGGTTCACGTTTGGCCGGAACCCTAGGGTTCTTTACTCTTGGAGCTTGCTCCTAGACGGCTAGGCGTCGCCCTTGAGCTTGCCCCCTTCGTGTGGCAGCCTTGGGAGGTTTGTAACCTCACACAAACAGCAATACATTACCCCACATCTCTAGGGTTAACTCCCTAGACTTGTGAACGAGGGAAAAAGCAAGCCGGTGGGCAAGCTAAGCCTTGTGTGGCAACCTCAACAACGTGGAGGTAACCCAGCCTGTGTGGCGACGGTGAACCATGGGATAAATCCTTGCGTCACTTGTGTTCTTTACATTCTTGCATATTTATCTTGTGAGCTAGGGTTTTGTCCCGATCTATCTTGTTGTAGGGTTTCTGTCATATTTGGTTAGTCCTCTGTGAAGTATTTGTGTGCAGGAACAAGTGTGAATCACGAGCACCAAGTTCACAGCTCTCAGATTCACCTTGGAGCCACTTCTGTGAAGGGACCCGCGGCAGTGCCGCTTGAGGACGCGGCAGTGCCGCGCCCAACTGCTTCGACAGCCGTCCAGCCTCGGTTTCTGTCACTCTCTGTCTCTGTCGGTCAGTTTTACGCGGCAGTGCCGTGCCTATACGCGGCAGTGCCGCGTCTCCCTATACTGACAGCTTGCTGAAGTTTTAACAGGTCGGTTTTAGGGGGTCAGCCTATTCACCCCCCTCTAGGCTTCTATCAGATCCTACAAGTGGTATCAGAGCTAGGATACTTCGTGTACGCTTCACCGCGTGAAGTATGGACGCGCCGGAGGGATCGAATAAAGGAGGCAAGACCACCGTTCCCGTGGAGGAGGTGGAGGCCAGCAGCAGCGAGCTTTCTCTTGGTACAGCCAGCGAGAGCACCATCAAGGGTGATGCTACCGATGCCGAGAGAAAAGCCGCAAGACAAGCTAGACGAAACACAAGAAGGCAAGAACGAGAAAAGAAGAAGCTAGAAGATCAAGCTAGCGTCAAGCTTGCCGAGAAGCTTCAAAGAAAAGATCAAAGAAGATTGATTCGTGAGGGCAAGGGCTGCTAGAAGGGCAAAGAAGAGAAAAGCAAAGGCAAGAAGAAGAAGCGAGTCAAGTGAGCTATCAAGTAGCTCCGACGATGGAGATGATGATATCTCCTACAACAAGAAGAAGAAGAAAGAAAAGAAGAAGGATGAGGGCAGCGTCAACAACAACAAGTTCGCCGCCAAATCCTTCAACTACTCTTCTTATTTGACTAACCGCGATAAGAAGTCCTTCATCAATGTGCCCGTAGGAAAGTTGCCCCGTTTCGATGGGACCAACTATGCCAAGTGGAAGCACTTGATGAGAGCCTATCTTAGCGCCCTTCACCCCGGTCTTTGGGAGGTTGTGTGCAGTGGATTTCAGCCACCGGTGAACCCCAAGGAGCCGACAAATGATGAGCTAGCAGCTGCCCACATCAATGGTCAAGCCACAAGCATCCTTCTTAGTACTCTAGAAGGCAATGAGTACAATAGGGTGATGAATGTCAATGAAGCAAAGAAGATTTGGGACACTCTAGTACTTGCACATGAAGGTGTAGACAAAGTGAGAAAAGCCAAGATTGACTTGCTAAAGGCCAAGCTCAACCGGTTTGTGATTCTTGATGGAGAAGGAGCCTAAGAAATGTTTGACCGGTTGATGGTGCTAGTCAGCAAGATTAGAGGGTTTGGAGATGAGGATCTAGATGACCACACCGTTGTCAAGATCATGCTTGAAGCTAGAAATGACATAGTGGTCACCTTGATTCGTGATAAGAAGAAGTTTGAAGAGTTCACTCCAAATGATGTGCTTGGAAGGCTGCTCACCCATGACATGCAAAGAGAGGAAGCAAATGAGAGAAGAAAGCTTGGAGAGTTGCAAGCAAAGCTTGAAGGCATCAAGATCAAGGATGTAGCTCTCAAGGCAACCAAGACATGCAAGCCAAGCTCCTCCAATAAGGTCAAGGGCAGCAAGCAAGCATCTTCAAGTCAAGACAAAGAAATGAAGAAGATGCAAGAAAACATTGATGCAACCTCTTCCTCAAGTGATGATGAAGATGATGGGGCTGATTACAAGAAGATTGATGACATGGCCTTATTCATGAAGAAGTATGGGAAGGGGATGAAGGCAAATGGCTATAAGATGGTGCAACGAAGGTTCCCAAACAAGAAAAAGAGGACATGCTTCAACTGTGGCAGCACCGAACATTTTGTTGCCGATTGTCCTTATGAGAACAAGAACAACAAGTACAAGAAGGACAATGGCAAAGACAAGAAGCAAGACTACAAGAGAAAGGGAAGAAATATGGGTGAAGCTCACATCGGCCATGAGTGGGACTCAACTAAAGAGACAAGTGAAGAGGAGGTTGAAGATCTCTTGTTTGGTTTTGGCTAATTAGTGACACCTAAGGACTAATCTCTCGATGCTAAGTGTTTGACTAGATTGGAGATTGGTCGTGCCGTAGTTGGTGCATGGTGATCATGGATGAGGGTTCAAGGTGACCCAAAAGTTGATCAAGCATGCAACTCGGTGGAGTTTCGGAGATCAATTGTCCCCAAGGCAAAGGTATAACTATAGGGCTTTTGATTTCACACCCAAGACACCATAGAGTGTGGGTGGTTATAGGATCGTTAAGCCATACTATAAAGAGGGGAAACTTATCGTACATATCGGTCCTCATGTGCCTTTAGGTTCAAAATTCATATGCATGCATTCTAACCTAAAGAGCTAACTCCGCGCTTGTCGAAAATGTTTCAAAAATGCTAACACATGGTGTCGGGGTGTTCTTCTACGTGTCGGCAACAAGAAACAAGTGACGGAAGTCAGTTTGGAGCAAAGGCGAAGGAACGACGACGAAACGACGGATTTTCGCAGACTGAAGCGACCGGACGCGGTGACCGGAAGTCGGCCGGATCCGACCGGACGCACCGGCCGGGTGAGTCCGGCCAGAATTCCGTAAGCTTGTTTCGGCTCGGTGCTCGACAGCGGTTGACCGGACGCACCGACCGGAAGCATTCGGTCGCGACCGGACGTCGGACCGGATGCGCGACCGGACGCACTCGCGGGCTCGGTCGGTGGTCAGGCCACAGAAACCGTGGGTTTCCCCCCAACGGCCACATTTCGTGGTGAGGGGTATTTATACCCCCTTGGCTACCTCTTGCTCTCTCTCTTGGTCATTTGAATCATTCCTAACATCTTTGAGCAAGCAAGCAAGCCTCCCTCCTCTCTCATTCTTGATTTGAGCTTCATTCTTGAGAGAAGAGTTGATCCAAGTGCATTGCATCGAGTTCTTGCATCTAGAGGCACTTGGGGATCGTTGTGAGCTGGTTGGTTTCTTGTTTCTCTTGGAGACACCGCTCCTAGTTGGCTTGGAGGTTTGGTGGAGTTGTTGGCAAGAAGAGGAGATTGTTTCTTGGCCACCTCCGGTTGATTTGTGAGAGGATTACGCACTTCTCGTCGGGAAGACAAAGTGCAAGAAATACATTACTCGTGTCTTGGGTACCACACTTGTTGAGTGGTGTGTTGAGGCTAGCAAGGGCACCGCCTAGCTCAAACACCATCCTTGTGTTGGTCGGCACAACCGGAGAGTAACTTGTCGGTGTGCAAGCGAACTCCGGGTGAACAAATCGACTTGTTCATTGTCTCATTGTGTGGATCATCACCTTCGTGTGATTGATTGTTCATCTTGTTCCCGGTGATTGGTTGACATCCTCTACGAGTTGGTATATCGCTCTTACTCTTGCATTTACCTTCCTAGTTTACTTTGAGTAGAGAGCTAGCTCTTGCCTTGTGTAGTTGTTCTTGCTAGCATAAGGATCATATTAGGATTGCTCACTAGATAGAGTAGTGATA